>CM053625.1:176938661-176999749 GCA_028646595.1 Phalanger gymnotis
GGAACAGGGCAACCAGAGTGTATGCCATCTTGGAGTGGGGGGGGGGAGGAAATGGGGAGAAAATTTGTAATTCAAACGCCTGTGAAAATCAATGCTGAAAACCAAACATGTCAAAAATAAATTAAAATAAAAAAATAAAAAATAAATAAAAATGGAAAAAAAAGAGTCTATAAATAACTTGAGAGTTATATTCCACCATGCTAAAACATGTCCCATTGAGGGCTAGAGAATGTGAGTGTTGATTCTGTGGTGTAGTTAATCCCTTGATTGAGCTTTCTTGTGGCTGAGCTCTGCTCTTTGGGAACTCGGTCTGTGGCTAACAGGCAACTAACCTGGCATGGTGGATCCACTTTTTTATGCAGAGGTTTGACTATGACTTTTCAGTAGGTAGAAATCTACCCACCTGACGGGTTAAGTATAGTAACATGCCAGCATTGAGTGATGAGTAAATCAGGACTGACAGGGTGAATAAAGTAATTCAGAGGAGCAGATGAAATAATTTAATGGCCTTCACTCTGAGTCACAGTGTCAGATTTAGTGTGATTCTAAGGAGGTACTTTCTGTTAATCATTTTTGATGGAAGATTTTAATAATATCCAACCAGCTGCGAGTTTTCAGGCAAAAAGAAGGATGTCTAAGGTATGATAACTCTTTCCTGGAAAGATTTTTAGTAAACAGATTTGGTTTCTTTGTCTCTTTTTCAGGAAATCTTCACATTTCCTAGGACTTCTGCAGTCCCGAGACAGAAACGATCCATTGTGGTGTCACCCATCTTAATTCCTGAAAATCAGAGACAGCCTTTTCCCAGGGATGTAGGCAAGGTAAGTTGTGAACATGGCAAAATTAACTTACGAATTGATGAAATGGACAAAACTGCACCTGATGTAGTAATAGATCTGTTTCTGGGAGGAAAAAAAGGCAGTACCTCTTTGCAAGACAATATGTCCAGACAGTAACAAGGAGGAGGCAGATATTTTGGACAATCTCTGAGAGAAAAGCCAAATTGTGGATAAGATGACTTTGGCCTTGAATGATGAATTAGGATGTTTGTAATAATATGTGCTTCTGAAAAGAAGCTGCCTTATCAAAAAGGAAACTCTCTCCTGGCCACAGTATTCCTGTAATGCTAACACACAGTCTATCCATTCATTCAGGAAAAATTACATAGAGCCTTTTCCGTGCTGGTTTCTGTTCTGGGCACTCGTGAAATTAAAAAAAAGTAAGAATGAGAAAAGCTCCTTGCCTTCAGAGAGTTCTTCAAAACCTCAAGGTCTGGTCTAAGCGATCGCTTAAAAAGTGTTCTAATGTATTTGCTAAATTGTTTATGGAATTATTGCATATGTTATAAATGATTCTATCTTTTGTGTCTCAATATCAGGTACTTTGATGTTATTTCTTGATTTAGTCTTTTTTTTAAAAAAAAAATAACTTTCTTCATACTGGTGTCTCACTAAGTAGAGAGTGAGAGGCAGAGTGAATACTGCAGGAGAGAGAATGCCAGACAGTGCAGGAGGTGGGTCCATGGATTCAAGTCCTGTCCATGACACCTGCTATCTGGGTGACCTTTGACAAGTGGCTTAATCTCATACTACTCCCATGCAACTCTAAAACTACATTGCAGGATGAGTCGTCTAATCTAAGGGTGTGTGTGTGTGTGTGTGTGTGTGTGTGTGTGTGTGTGTGTGTGTGAACACTGGAAATTTTCCTAAACCAATGAATACAAAGGTCTGGAAGAAACTAAGAAAGAAACAAAGCTAAATAGTAAGCCTCTTGAGAGAAGGGGCATATCATGATCAGTACTGAAGCATTCAACATATAGCATAATTTTAGTTGATATTTCTTAAGTGACTGATCTTCCACCATCCTCCCCCCCTCCCTCATTTTGCTTTCTGACTCCTTGCTTCTTTCACTAGTAGCACTACCTGTAATGGAGAATAGATTGACTCTGGAAATCTTTAGTCTGCTGGTACGTTAGACAGTCTGTGAACTGGTACCCTAATGATACACACTCATCTCTCTTTTAGACTTTGATGGACCAATTGGGAAAATGCTCTGATTTCTTCTCATTTGAAACTCACCTCTTTCCCTGATTCTATGTTCCTCTGAAGAAGAGAAGAGCTGTGATCATTTTTTATTTTCATGAGCCTAAAACAGTGACATGAGGTGGGCCTTCCAGGTGGAGACTTGCTAGGATGTCTAGAAAACATTTACTTTCCATATTTCACACAGGAAAATTGCAGTTGTTGATTTAGAGCTGGATGGGGACTTTTGGAAACCTTTGAGTCCAAGCTTCCCATTTTTTGGGTGAAGAAATTGAGGTACAGAGAGATTAAGTAAATTGTATGGTGTCATACAGCTACTACATGACTAAAGCAAGATTTGAATCTAAGTCTTTCTGACTCTGAGCCCAGTGTCCTATCCATTGTATCATTCACCAGAATCAAAGGTGGTTCTAATAATTTTAATTATATGTACTTTTTAAAGAAAAGGACCCGTGGATGAAAAAGTGAGAAAAACCTAATGCTAGAATATGGGAACTAAGAAGTAATTTTCTCAGTTGGGTTGGTATGTCGCTTGGGATAGCTCACCTTTGACGTGTTACTATATAACTGTGATGTTGTGGAAAGAGTATTAGCTTGGGCGTCAGAAAACCTCAAATATCAACTGAGATTTAATACCTGTGGGACCTTGGGATAAATCCTTTAGCCATTCTGGGCATTGTTTTCCTCTTCTAAAAATGAAGACATCACACTAGACGGCCTCTGAAATCCCTTCCAGCTATATATCTATGATCCTGCGAGACTCTAAACTTTCAGATTTTTTTCTTTTGTCTCACCTGATGTATAACTTCTCTACTTGCCAAATAATTATAAAGCCTTTTGCTATGTTTGAAATCTTTTCGAAGGTTTTTCATGAGAAAAGAAAAAATACATATGTATACATATGTATACATGTATATATATGCATATATATACATATACATATCTAAATTTTTATATATATTATATATATATACATACATATATATATATATATATCTATATTTGGGAAAAGAGAGAGATAGAGGCTTAGACAGAGACAGACAGAAAGAGATCTCGGTTTTTTCCATTTTGCTTAGTAGTCTTATTGGTAAAATAAGTTTACCTGCAATAAAGGACAAACGTATTTATTGAAAGGAGGCTCAGAACAAGTAAATATGTCTTTGTACTATAGCAAAACAAGTTTATTATCTCAGAGATCTGTGCTGTCAAGTTTTTGTAGCCCTTTTTTCTTTATAACATTTGCAGAAGTTTCAGGGAGGGGGCAACATGCTGATTCATGAACTCTATTTAATTAATCCATCATTTCACTCCTGTCATAGGTAACAGAGGGAATTAATAGGAGCCTGAATAACCATGAGGAGATCTAGCTGTTCCCCAAATGTTCCCTTTGCTCCCCATATAGTTGGAATATTTAAAAATTTGGGCAATGAATAATTTCACAGTTTTGCTAACTTTAGATGATAAATATTTAATCACATCTTGAGAGAATTTGAGTTCTTAGGCCTGAATGATTGAGAGCAACAACTTTAAATCAGTGAGGACATTTAACACAGTATTTTATTCTGTTTTATAATATTTGGTAGACAAGTCACTTCTGAGAATTCTTATTAGAGATTCTGCTTTCATCACAAGCCCTTTTTATCAAAACCAGTGAGAATATGTTTTGCCGAACCCCCTTTCCTCCCATTTTGAATGTTCTTCCTATACATTGGAGAGTGGACATGGAAAATGGCATTTGTAACTTGCTATAGAGGGGAAGAAAGAAACAGCCCAGCAACCCCTCCCACATGGGAGCCTGCACTGTTCTTAGAAAATGTCACTGAGTCGAACATCTTCACCCCAGCCTGTTATGTCATTGTTTCCATGTGTGACTTTTGAAGGAAGGCACCTTCCAAAAGCATCTTTCCTTTGTCATCCCCAGTGCAGGATCAGGCAAGTGCTAAGTCAATTTTTCTTGGGTTGTGAAGTAAACCTAGACTGCTTTAGTATTCAGATCAGATCCATGTGTGGCTGCTGCAGTAACACTTTTCCAGATACGTGTGGATTAGGTGAGGGGATCCCAGCAGGGATGAGTCAATTTGATGACTAAAATGATCATTATGTGGTCAATAAGGTAATTTTTGCAATATCTATATCAGCGAGATATAGGTCATTCTGCACAAATTTATTAAATGTTTATGGCATGTCAGGTAAGATATGCACCAATAAGTACGTAGAAAATAAATACAATGTAAACACAAGTAAATTTGAAGGGACTGAGGGTACCACTAATTGAAGGGATAAGGAAAGATCTCAAGTAATAGGCCCAGCTTTAATTGAACTTTAAAGGAGATAGGGCTTCTCAGAGGTAAAGTGAGGTAGAGGTGCATTCTAGGTATTGGGAATGGCTTATAGAAAGGTGCAGAGAAGGGTGATGAAATATTGTGTGTGAAGGACAAGAGGCAGGCCAGTTGGAGTTTAGACTGAGTAAAATGTGGAAAAAACACACAATATTTGGAAAGATCGGCTGTAGTCATACTGTGAAGGGCTTTAAAAAAAACAGATGAGTTTGTATTTAATTCTAGTCAAAAAGGAATTATTAAAGGTTCTTAAAGAGAGGAATGGGGGGCCAAGCCAAGATGGTGGACTGAAAACAGAGACTTCCTTGAGCTCTTCCCCAAATCCCTCCAAACACCTGCAAAAATGACTCTAAACAAATTCTACAGCTACAGAACCCATGACATGACAGAGTGAAAGAACTCTCCAGCCCATGGCAGCCTGGATGGTCACTGGGAAAGGTCTATTGCACCTTGGTGTTAGCAGAGTACAGCCCAGCATGGTCTGTACCAGGACAGACCAGGCCAGAGCAGACTGAATGGAGCAAGCCCCAGGGCCCTAAATCACTGAGCTGTGTCAGTTTTCAGACTTTTCAACCCCAAAATGCCAAAAACAACTTAGCAGGTCAGTGGGAAAACTCTGTTGGACCTAGGGGAGAGAGGGGCATGGTTCAGCCCCAGGCCCAGGGCAGTGAAGGTGGTTGTGGCTGTGGGACAGTGGAGGCAGCAGCAGCAGCAGCAGCATGTGCTGCTTCCTGAGCTCCAGGACCACAGATGGTGAGGGGAATCAAGTGGCTGATCAGAGGAGAAGTGCAGGAATCTTTTTGCTAGCCACGAGGCAGGATTCTCTTGCTTTGTCCTGCTTGGATCTGGGTCATAGTCCTGATTGGTGGCCCTGGGGTGAGAAGGAGCACTGGTATGTCAGAGCTTGTGGTGGCTGTGGAAAGGGAGTCCTCCTGGTAGTTGCACATCAGAGAAGAATGCTTGAGATCACTCATAGACCAGTGCACAGGCCAGGAGAGGAGTAAACACCTCTTATTGGATCATGCCACCTCAGAAGAACTGAAAATTTATGGGTGCCTAGAAGTAGCTCTAAAAACAGCAATGAAAAACCCTTGAAGCTTGAGGCAGAGCACTCTCCACTCTGGAAGCAGAGTTCTGTGTTGGTAAAGAGCTAAAAAGTTAAGTAATTGGCTGGGAAAATGAGCAGACAGCATTAAAACCTCAGATTATAGAATCTTACTTCAGTGACAAAGAAGATCAAAGTATACAGCCAGAAGAAGACAACAAAGTCAAAGATCCTACATCAAAAGCCTCAAGAGAAGTATGAATTGGTCTCAGTCAATGGAAGAGCTCAAAAAGGATTTGGAAAGTCAAGTAAGAGAAACAGAGGAAAAATTGGGAAGAGAAATGAGAGTGATACAAGAAAATCATGAAAAACAAGTCACCAGTTGCTTGCTAAAGGAGACCCAAATATATACTGAAGAAAATAACACCTTAAAAATAGACTAACTCAAATGGCAAAAGAGGTCCAAAAACCCAGTGAGGAGAAGAATACCTTAAAAGACAGAATTAGCCAAATGGAAAAGGAGGTCCAAAAGCTCACTGAAGAAAATAATGCCTTAAAAATTTTAATGGATATCTTACTTCCGTTCGTTCTCCTGTGAGAACTGCGTGCCTTGACATCTACCTGCCAGCCATGGACCCCAAATGTGACTGTGAGAATGGTGCCTCTTGTACCTGTTCAGGCTCCTGCAAATGCAAATCATGCCAGTGTACCTCCGGCAAGAAGACTTGCTGCTCCTGCTGCCAAGAAGGATGTGCCAAATGTGCCCAGAACTGTGTCAGCAAAGCCCCCCCAGACTGGGAGCTGCAGCTGCTGCCAATAATGTCCCCATTTCCCTTTGCCTGTAAATAGAATTTGTGCAGATCTGAATTTTCATATAGCATGGATGTGTTTTCTACTGTTTTTCTACAAAATTTGTGAATTAAACTTCATAAACTTGATAAAAAAATTTTAATGGAGCAAGTGGAAGCTAGTGTCTTTATGAGAAATCAGGAAATTATAAAACAGAAGAAAAAGAATGAAAAAATGGAAGACAATGTGAAATATCTCATTGGAAAAACCAGTAACCTGGAGAACAGATCCAAGAGAGATAATTTAAAAATTATTGGACTACCTGAGAGATATGATAAAAAAAAAAAGCCTAGATATCATCTTTCAAGAAATTATCAAGGAAAACTGCCCTCATGTTCTTGAGCCAGAGGGTAAAATAGAAATTGAAACAATCCACTGATTGCCTCTTGAAAAAGATCCTAAAAAGAAAACTCCTAGTTATATTGTCACCAAATTCCAGAGCTCCCAGGTCAAGGAGAAAATACTGCAAGCAGCCAGAAAGAAACAGTTTGAGTATTGTGGAAACACAATCAGGATAACACAAGTTCTAGCAGCTTCTACATTGAGGGATCGAAGGGCTTGGAATATGATATTCCAGAAGTCAAAAGAGCTAGGATTAAAACCAAGAATCACCTACCCAGCAAAACTGAGTATAATACTTCAGGGCAAAATATGGATTTTCAGTGAAATAGAGGACTTTCAAGCATTATCAATGAAAAGATCAGAGCTGAATAGAAAATTTGACTTTCAGATACAAGAATCAAAAGAAACATGAAAAGATAAACAGGAAAGAGAAATCATAAGGGACTTACTAAAGTTGAACTGTTTACATTCCTGCATGGAAAGATGGTATTTGTAACTCATGAGATGTTTCTCATTATTAGGGTAGTTGAAGAGAATATACAAATATATAGACAGAGGGCAAAGGGTGAGTTGAATATGAAGGGATGATATCTAAAAAAATAAAAGTAAGGGGTGAGAGAGGAATATATTGGGAGGAGAAAGGGAGAAATAGAAAGGGGTAAATTATCTTATGTAAAAGTGGCAAGAAAAAGCTGTTATAATTGAAGGGAAGAGGGGGTAGTTAAAGGGAATGGGTGAACCTTGCTCTCACCAGATTTTGTTTAAGGAGGGAATAACATACGCATTCAATTGGGTATCTTACCCTACAGTAAAGGAGGGGGAATGAGAGAAGGGAGGGAAGATTGGGGGAGGAGGCAGTCAAAAGCAAACAATTTTGAAAAGGAAGAGGGTCAAAGGAGAAAACTGAATAAAGGGGAAGAGGACAGCATGGAGGGAAGTATAGTTAGGCTTTTACAACATGACTATTATGGAAGTGCTTTGCATAATGATACATGTATAAACTGTATTGAATTGCTTGCCTTCTCAAAGAGGGTGGGTGGGGAGGGAAGAAAGGAGAGAATATGGAGCTCGTAAGTTCTAAAAACAAATGTTTAAAAAATTGTTTTGGGGCACCTAGGTGGCACAGTGAATAGAGCATCGGCCCTGGAGTCAGGAGGACCCGAGTTCAAATCCAGCCTCAGACAGTTGACACACTTACTAGCTATGTGACCTTGGGCAGTCACTTAACCCCAATTGCCCTGACCAAAAAGAAAAGAAGCAAACAAAAATTGTTTGTACATGCAACTGGGAAGTAAGGTATACAGACAATAGGGTATAGAAATCTATCTTGTCCTACAAGAAAGTAAGGAGGAAGGGGATGGGGGGGGGTGGGAAGTGGAGTGATAGAAGAGAGGGAAGACTGGAGAAAGAGGCAATCAGAATACATGCCATCTTGGAGTGGGAAGAGGGTAGAGATGGGGAGATAATTTGTAACTCAAATTCTTGTGGACATGAATGTCAAAAACTAAAAATAAATAAATTAATTGAAGAGAGGAGTGACCTGGTTAGACCTAGAATTCAGGCAGGTGGGTAGAGGATGTTGTGGAGAGAGGATAATCTGCTATCTGCCTAACGCTATTTTTGGCAAGGGGGCCCAAAGACAAAAATGAAGTCGTTTCAGCCATCCAGGAACAATTTATGTCCTACATGTTTTTCTATTCTAGTAATTAATGTTTGGATTTATTTGACAGATATTTTAGGTACATAGCCGCTATGCTGCATCATCTTTTTTATCAACTTGTAAAGCCCAAATAAGAATAACTCTACTTCACAATTGTACAAAGAATCAAACCTCATTTAGTGTGCTAAATGAAATTAAAAAGGCCTATTTCCCCATAAGCAAGACTTACAATCTCTTCCTGATGTTTAATTCTCCATGAGAATGTAGGCCAGCTATTCTCTTCCCTTTTCCTCTAAGTGCCTAGGCAAAAAGATGATGTAGATAGATGTATACAGATCTTTACAGGAAGGTATGTCTTTAGCTTTAAGCTGATCACGTATTCAGCAAGTGACTTCTTCATCTGAAAAGTATGTCTTTGTAGCCGCAGGGATAGCACACACTCTGAACTCTCATGGATTTGGGTTCTAACCTGAGGACCTTTATTTCTCTGGGTCACTTGCACACACTCAGTTAAAAAAGAAAAAAAAAAAGAAAAGAAAAAGACTCCAAACTTGTCAACATCTGATTTCAACCCAATGTGCTAATTGACAAAAGCAAATAACAACATTGGAAGACTAAATTATTTAATCAGAAAAGAAATAGTCAAGTAACAGGGGGAAATTACTTAAACCCATATTTCTTCCCCCTCCCCCATTAATAGGCATTTATTTTCTCAAATTACTTCCCCTCTAGCCAAAAAAAAAGGAAAAAAAAATTACCGTACATAATCAAGCAAAACAAATCCCTAAATTGACTGTATCAAAAAAAGGTCTTATTCTGGCTATTTAATCTATCCCCTCTCTGTCAGAAGGTAGATAATATTCTTCATCATTGGTCCTATTGTTTGTTGTATTGACCACATTCTTAAGTTTTTCACAGTTCATCATTTTTATAATGTCATTATTATAGTTTAAATTGTTCTCATGACTCTGCTTGCTTCTTTCTGCATCAATTCATACAGGTCTTCCCAGATTTCTCTATAATTTTCGCTTTTATCATTTTTATAGTGTAATAATATTCCATTACATTTACCACAGTTTTTTAGCTATTCCTCAATTGATTGGTACCCTTTAATTTCCAGTTCCTTGCCACCACAAAGTTGCTAAAATAATTTTTTACATCTAGGATTTTTTTCCTCTTTCTCTGTTGCTTTGATATATAGGACAAGTGGTGTACACCTCATTACATCAGATAGGATACACAGTTTGGTAACTTTGGGGTATGCTTTCTAATTTTCAGCACATGGTCTTCAAAAAGTCAAATCTCATTCCCTACCCACTTCTTTCTCCAAAAGGTCATTTAGAAAAGAAGCTTCTCTAAGACTTGTAGTTCAGGATAGTGTTGGATTTGGAGGAATCTGGCTTTCGGTACAGATAGCCTTAATGTCACTGCTTCAATACAACTCTTACTGATGTAGCCATCTCTCACTCCCAGACTGAAACCCTACATTTCTGTTGTCTCTAACTTCTCTCTACTTATGGATTTTCCCCTTTGACCTAAGCCCTCAACAAAACATAGCTTTCTTTCTCATTTTCCTGGAAAGTTCCTTTCATATTCTCCCAATAACTGATGCAATCAATCTGTGTTTGGGGCACACGTGCTTTAGGTAATGTAAAGTTCTCATTTTTGTGTCAGTTAACAAGCATTTATTAAGCACTTACTTTGTGCCAAGCATTGTGTTAAGTGCTGGAGATAGAAAGAAAGGCAAAATATAGTCCTTGCTCTCAAGATGCTCACAGTTTAATGTGGGAGGCAACATGAAAATGACCACCTACGAAATTATATACATGTACATGTGTATATATGCATACATATGTATACAGATTTGTACATGTACATATGTGTGTATGCATACATAATAATATAATAAATTGAAAATAATCAACAGATGGAGGGCACTAGAATAAAGGAGGATCAGAGGAAAGCCTTCTTGAAGAAGGTGGGATTTTACCTGGGATTGGAATAAAGATGGGAAAGTCAGGAGGTGGAGAAGGAATATTAGAAACACATATTATTTTCCCTATGATGAGACATTTACCCCTGGGTTCAAGCCTCCTGTGACATATCAGGCTTTCCCCTGCCTCCATCATGCATTTTAACATGACTTCGGAATTTGCGTTTGCTCTAGATTAGGGTTCTGACCCAGCTTTAGCTGCTTACCAGCTGTATGACAGAGCAAGCTGAGTCCCTTTTTTGAGTCTTAGTTTACATATCTGAAATGAGAAGGTGCTTGACTGGGTAAAGCCCCTTACAATTCAAAAAAATAGGACAAAACTAAACAAAGAAATTCATCTGATGTGTGGCTCTTGAGACATCTGGAAATTTGTTTCAATGAGCCCCTTAGGAATGGCTGTGTTACAAAAGGATGCATTTGTCTTTTGTGGTTGGTAAACTTACTCAGCAGAGGTATTATTTACACTTGTTAGTTCCACCTTATTTGAAGCAGTCTTCAAATGAAAGAATAAGACAATAGGAGAACAGAACACATAAATAATACAGGTTGGACCAAAGGGAGGGGGAAGGCAGTAAAATAGGACATTAATTTATCTGAACAGACACTGAAGGGCAGAGGTAGTTTTTTAATCTGAACAAGTAGAGTCTAGACAATTATGAATTTAATGAAAGCCTTCCTTAATTGATTCAGATGTTCCCTACATGGTATGTTGGTTTCTGTCCTTCAAAGGAAACACTAAAGAATGAAAGTAGATAATGGGATACAGTGGAAGAAACGCTGAATAGGAAGTCAGAACACCTAGGCTCAAATTCATCCCTGATGCTTCTTACCTATGTGACCTTAGGCATGTAACTGAACCTCTGCTGGCCTCACCTTACTCATTTCTCAAATGAAATGTTTGGACTTGATAACTTTTGAGGCCCCTTCCAGTTCCAATTCTGTGATCTTATAAAGCCAAATGCGAACTATTCAGCTTTAAGGTAATTAAAGCACATTACGGACCTATTTTCTCTGTAAGGGTGGTCACAGCTGCCTTGGTGAATGACAGCTGGACTGACTGCCCATGCCCAGTGCCCAGCAGGGAACAAATTGGCTCTCTCTGTACCAAACAATTTGCAGTCCCAGCTTTGAATAGTCACCGGTCAGATGTGGGACTGAGATGGAAATGCAGCTAACAGGTGGCATTCTGAAGAGGAGAAGGAATGAATGAAGAGCTTTCATCTCTAGCTTTGAAATGGTTGAAATACTTGCATTGCTGCACTCCTGGGTGGCATCCAGCACTGACTCAGTGCAGGCTCTGGTGGACAGCCTGGATCACCAAGCAGATGGAGCCATGCTGTGGCCCTAGGGAGTCCATTATATTAGGCTTACTCAGGCCATTCTGCCAGTTGAGACAGCTGTCTTTGCAGGGGCTACTGTGGCTCTTCTATTAAAAATCCTCAAAAAATTTGTGCCTGCTTTAAATGACTCTTTGGGTGATTTTGTTTTTTACTTTCCTAGTGTGCCCTGCTGTCTAATGCTTTAGAAGAGGCAGATGATTTTTTTTATTTTGTGTTTTCCAATATTTTTCCCCAGTTGCCCTCCTTTTCCCTCTCTTCCTCCCCATCTTCCTAACTTTCTCTGCCTTTCTCTACTGAAACTTCTCTTATGTCTCGCCTCTCTTCCTCTCTCCCTCCCCATTTAACTGTTTAAGGACATACATGAAATTAGAAAGATATGAGATTGTTTATTTTTTCTGTTGCTATGTGTTTGTTTTTTTCTGTCTGTTAGTCTATTTATGCATCTGTGTGTGTGTGTGTGTGTGTGTGTGTGTGTGTGTGTGCATGCCAGTCTGTAGATATCTTTCTGTCTCTGATTATTTCTGTCTGTGCTTTTATACTTCTCTGGGTGTCTCTTTATATTTCTTTAAGCCTCCCTGGCTATCTTTCCTGACCTTGTCTCTTTGTTTCTGTCACTCTCTAGATACCTCTCTGGGACCTTTTTCTATTCCACTGGGTCTTCCTGTCTCTGTCTCATTCTGTCTCTCTAGCTCTCTTTGTGTGTATCTCTCTTTTTGCTGTCCCTTCCCCTCCCATTCCCCTTTCCTCAAGGACTGTGATGAAATACTTTCTCCCTTGGACTGTGAGAAATATCGCAAGAATATATATGTATTCCAGAGAAGATGTCTGCATCTCCATGTGAAGAATGGTGAAATGGGATTTTTTTTCTCGAATAACTCACCAAGAGAGCAAGTGCAGTAAACCCTAGAATATGTTTACCAATGCCAGATGGCCTTTTTTGTCCAAGGTACTCCTTGGCTAAAATTCAGGCTAGTCCTCATGTGGAAGAGGACCCCTATAAAATTAAGACTATTTTGGCTCAGTGCAGTGAAAAGCTCCCTAATAATTAGAGTTGTCTAATTTGGACTAGAGGCAAATTCCCCTTCACTAGAGGTTTTCATATGAACACTGGATGAAGAGAATATTAGAGAAAGAATTAATATGGACCCAGTAACGAAGAGTAAATTCCCTTTCATTGTCCCTTTCAACTTAGAGATTCTGTGATATTGTCTGTTGGATAAACAGGGAGAAATGTGAAAGTTATATGTTCAGTCTATTATATATTTTAAAAGAAGAGCAAGGTGAACATAATAGAGATTTACAATTTCATATACAACCCCATTTTTTAATTCTACTATGTACATGAAAAGGCTCATTTTATTTTGTCTTTCAGATCAGAATTTTTTAAAAGCTGATAATGCAAATGGCAGGTAAAGAAATATTTTAAGGTAAATTGACATCAGTTACAATGATTACAAAGAACAGATATAAGGAATGGGAAATAGAGTCTAGTCATATACTGGAACACAAAGCTCATATTTATCTGTCCATATCATAAGATGATAAATTTTGAAATGGGAATTTGGGCCAATTCTCACATATTGTGGAGGAAGAATTTGAGACTTAGAGCATGGAGGTGACTTATATTGTCATAGACATTCCTTCCTGTTATTTGTAATACACATTTTTGTACTTTAGGAATGTCGAGTAGACCAAGTACTGCTAGCTTCCTAGGCTCAAATGAATTTTACACACATTGCTTCTCAGTAATTTCTTCAAGCATCATTTTCACCTTCCTCCCACATGCCCACCTTTGCAATGAATTCACAAAGCATCAACAGATTTGTTGACTGAGTTGGGAGGAGCCTGTCAAAGTCTTTAGAGCTTTTCTGTACTGTTTCATTCTCAGAAACAGATGTTGGCAATGTATTTTTTATCATGGTTGTTTACTTGTTTAATTGTAAACTACTAATGGACTGGAGAAGAGCAAAATTTAGTGGAGACAGTGTTGGACTTGGAGGCTGTAGGCCCTGGACATTGGAGATTACATTTTCTTATACTCAGGAGTAGGCAAAAAGAGAGAGGAAACCTTATTGAAGTGCCAGTAGAGGATAAGGACCCTGAGCGTCTTTGAATGTGTGAATTATGAGGAAGCTAGATGAAAATGCCCACGGTAAGCACTCAGACATAATGTCGAGGACTAAGGAGGCAACAGTGCTAGTCCTTCTATATTCTGCCCTCCTCATGTAATTTCTGGAATACCGTGGACCAGACACCATGATTTAAGCGAATTAATAATCGTAGGAGATCAATTGAGTTGATGAAGGGACTTGAGAATATATCATCACATAAGGAACAGTTGAAGGAACTAGGGATGTGTAGTTCAGAGAATGGAAGACGATGGGGAGTTGTCTTAAAATATTTGAAAGTCATTGTGTGGAAAAACATTAGATTTCATCTGATTGGTCCCAGAGAGAAGAACCAGAAGCAATAAGTCAAAGTCGCAAAAAGTAAAAATTAAGTTTGAGTAAAGGAAAAATCTTCCTAATAATTAGAGCTGTTTAAAAGTGGAATGTGCTGCCTCAAAGTCCAGTAGCCTTCCTCACACTAGAGATCTTCAGGAAGAAGTTAACTATTCACTTGTCAGGATTATTGGTGGAAGGACAAGATTATCTAGGAATGGTAAGAGGGAATGGCTTCTGAGGTCCCTTCCAACTCTAAAGTTCTGTGATTCTAAAAGTGATTGGTCAGATAACACACCTTGCTGCTGTGAGGAAACCCAGTGAGAAAAGGATTGCCCCCTGCATTCTGTGCAAACAGATATATTGTGGAAACAGTGACTATAAGATAAAAAGTAGCCACTGGGTCAGCTATTCTCCCTATTTCACCTTACCTTAGCTTTGAAAGAGAAATTCCTTTTTTTTAAATAGCATTTTATTTTTATTTTTTTCCAATTATAGGAAAGGAAATTTTTAACATTCATTTTTTAAAAAAAATCTTGAGTTCCAAATTTTTTCCTTCCCTTCCTTCCCTCTCCCCTCTCCAAGGTGGTAAGCAATTTGACATAGGTTTTATATATAGAGAGAGATACATATGCAAGCATGCAAAACATATTTCCATAACACAACTAATAACATTTTCCACAACATGACTAATGTTGTGAAAGAAGAAATATAGCAAAAGATAAAACCACAAAAAAAGAAAGTGAAAATAGTATGCTTCAATCTGCATTCAGACTCCATTATTTCTTTCTCTGGATATAGATAGTGTTTCATCATGAGTTCTTTGGAATTGTCTTGGATCGTTCTTTTACTGAGAAGAGCCAAGTTTTTCAGAGTTGATCATCATACAATGTTACTATTGGATATTCTGGTTCTACTCATTTCATATGCATCAGTTCATGTAAGTCTTTCCAGGTTTTTCTGAAACCTGCCTGCTTGTCGTGAGAAATTCCTTTTTGGATAAATATCTTATCAAAACCTTGTCCCTCTTGGAGCAGTTTGTGCAGTGGTCTGCGCAGAGTAGGTGCTTAATAAGAATTTATGGGTTGACAAATGAATGTGGGCAGATGCATAACTCTATCCTTATGTACAAACCTCGCTGCTTTCCTTCATGCAGGAAACTATCAGGTTTGGAATTGAGTGAAATATTTTAAATGAAATACCAATTATATTTAAGTGGGTAAAATGAATAACCTGATAGAGAAAAGGAAAAAGTTTAAGAAAAAGGTCTCAAACTTACAAGTAAGATTTATGTGTAAACCCTTTGCTGCCCCTGTTCCCAAAGCATTAAGAATGAATTTTCTGTCCTGTGTAAGTGAATTTTCTGTACCACAGTGGTTCTACTTTTTAAAATTGAGCCTTTTCAAAAATGAATTAAACATTTCCTTGTCACAGAAGCTAGGAACCCTTAGGTCCTAGTGCCTAGGATCAAATCCCTCCTCTAACATTTACTAGCTGGATGGCCTTAGGCAAGTTACTAACATTTTCTAAGCCTCAGTTTCCTCACTTATAAAATAAAGATCAAATGCCTGCAATACTTAACTCACAGATTCGTTGTGAACTTTTAATTAGTTAATATGTAGGGAGTGCTTTGCCAACTTTAAAAATCTATATATTTTAGTAGTGATTATATCATTATTATCATAAAGTATGCTGAGACATGATGTAGGAAGACCAATAGGGTCTATTGCTGTGTGCGAAAGTTTTTTGTCTCCAAATTCAATAGTACATGGATTCTTCACTTATTGTGTGTATATACCCATATTTATACATACACGTGTATATGTATATGAATGCATGCATATATGTGTACATATGTATGTGCACCTGTATATGTATATGCACATATGTACCTATACACATATACATATATGTATATTTTTGGTATGCATTCTGCCTCCTTTGGACAGGCTCTTCATTCCTATTTCCTTTATTTCCCATCCCTTCTTGCTTTCTCACTTATTCTGCTATGTTGTGGTCTGGGAAACCAGATAACCAGGTTTGCTCGAATTCTATGTAAAACAAAAACGAATAGGCTCTGAATGAGGGATCCTTCTATGAAAATATCCCTCAATAATACTACTCTTAGTAATTTGGTAGATGACACAAAGCTAGAAGGATAGTTATCTCATAATAGGTTTTCAATAAATGTTTACCGAATGGCCTTTTAAACATCTACTTGAGGTCCTTTCTTCCTGGTTTTTTTTTTTACTGTGCTCTGGATCATTGGCATTGCTAGGTAAATGACCTCCAGAAAGAGGTGGTGTCACTATTTTTATGTGTGATAATCATTCAAGAATGTTGGATTTGGAGTCAGAGGACCTGGCACTGCCGCTTACTGCCTGTATGACCTTAAGCGAGGCACTTCCTCTCTTACTGGCTTCAGCTCTCTATCTGTACAGTGAAGAACTGGACACGAGGGCTCCTTGAGCCTTTTCCAGTCCTAAGTCTATAACCCTAGGATTCTTTGACGCTAATTCAGTCATTTGGCAACAACCAAGGTTCCTGAGGGAAGTTTTCAGCAATGATCCAGATATTAGACCTAAACTTAATGAATCCATGATCTCCTTAGGGTTCGTACAAACATGCAGATAGTGACCTCTGCACTTTTCCTCCTTCTTTGCTGTTCTTGTCCATATCTCTCTTTACAATCTCCATAGATGATCCACTTGTTATATCGGCAGCTTTACACTAGTTATGTTTGGCATCCAAAGCTCTTCATAACCTGATCTCCCTCACCTTTCTAGTCTAACAGCTTCCACTTTCTTCCATTCCCATGGTGTCTGTGATCCAACAACAATGTTCTCTGCTGTTCTTGAAACAAGATATACCATCCCCCAAATCTGGGCATTTTCTCTGACTATTTCTCATGTCTGGAATGCTTTCTCTCCTTGTCTCTGCCTTGTGACTTTCTTCAAACTGTAGTCCAAATGTCATCTTTTACAGGAAGCCTTTTCTGAGCCCTCTTAATTCTAGCACTTTCCCTCTATTATTTCCAGTTTATCCTCTATATAACTGGTTGTATATAGTTGCTTGCACATTTTCTTCCCCTTTAGATTGTTAGCTCTTTGAGAGCAGGAACTGTCTTTTACGTTTCTTCAGCTTTTACTTTTCTTAAGCTTAACACAATGCCTGGCACACAGAAGGTACTTAATAAATGTTTATTGACTATTAAGATATGAATGTAGCATTTGAGCTATCAACTTGTTCTTTCTTTGCACTCCCTTCATGACCAATATAGTTCCAGTTCCGGTCATGCATGTTCTTGATGGCTTCTTCTTCTTACTCCTCATGTAAGTCATTACCAGTAATGTGTTATATTTCATTTACACCCACCATATCTTACCCTCTGCCTGTGGGTCATCTGTGATTTTGATGCTCATGAGGTCTATTACTAGGGCAGGGCAGTTGAGATGATTCTCAACCAGATAAGAATGCTAAGAGAATTGATAGTACAAGAATTGGTATGGTGGTAGCAGGGAAGAGCATAGGACCTTTGAAAACTTTGGACAATTTCCCAAATGAGAACCTCATGCTATTCAATTCTAAGCACAGATCATTATCCCTTTGTACCATCTGTCTAAGAGAGGTGTATCGACAGATTTAATACAATCCCAATGCAACCACATAGCTTAGACTAGGCAACACACATTCTTCATCCACTCGGTCTTTTCATTGCACATAGTTAGGCCAATCCTTTTATTATTGTTCAGAATTTCACGAAGAAAGTCTTGTCGTTTTCTAGGGATTAATGCACTTAGGATAATGTATATAGAATATTAACGAATGGGTTTGGGGAAAAACAGAACTTTTCCAGTCTGCTTAATATTCACCTGCTCTGACTGGAGAGAGGAGTACGTTGGATAGAAATGTGCCCCCACTTCATTGCCTAGTTCCTGTTGTGCTTCATCCTCATAGAGCCAAGACATCATGGGGCAAATGAAAATTGTTTTCAAGTCATTCCTCCTCCCTGGAGGGACAAGGCCGATTTCATTAAAGGCACTTGTGAAGGTTCTTGAGAATCAAAGTGCCAAATACCATTTTCCCCCTAATCTAGTGCTTTGCAAGAAAGTGACATATTCTTTCCTAATTATAATTACTGAAAAAAGCTTGCCCTGCCCAGTGGCGTGGGGGAATCCCCTGTCCTTTATGATAGACATTTATTTCAGTGGGGTGATGGCTTGGGCTATTCATAGAGAACAGAAATGTGGTGTTTATTGAATGTGCCTCTGGCAGAGGAGCCCAGAGTACAGATGGCCAATGGGAACTGGCTACTGATGTGCTACCCATGCTTGTGGAAATAAGTTTGGAGAGATAATATTCCATTTTTAGTCTCTCTCCGTATGCTACTTTTCCAGTGCATTTATCTGCATAGAAGCCATGGACCACAGAATTCTACTTTAATTACAGTGATGGGGTATTTGTCAGGCATCCACAGAAATGATGGCTCCACGTTCTCTGACAGACTCAGAGCAATAGTTCCACTCCCCGATTGTTGGCTGCCTTCTGTCAGTCCTGGGTAACTGTGGCATTTTGTTTGATGTTTGTTATTTGAAATCTGACAGTTATGATACAGACAGACTCACAGTGCAGAAAAGATAATTACAACTGGGAAGGAAGATAAGGTTTACAAAGACATGGATCCTGAGAGTAAAATTCCACAGCTCCATGAATTAAAGGCTATCATTGGTGATGTTCTAGTCATCTTTAATCATATAACAAGAATAACCACAATAATCATAGCTAACATTTATATAGTACTTACTCTGTGCCAGGCACTGTGCTAAATCCTTCACAAATACTATTTCATTTCATCCTCACAACAACCCTGGAAGGTCGGTGTTATTGTTATCCTCTTTTTACAGTCGAGGCACACAGAGGTTAAGGGACATGCCCAGGTTCATACAATCAGTAATTATCTGAGTTTAGATTTGAACTTAGTTCTTTCTGACTCAAGACCCACTGCGCCACCCAGGTTGTGGAGCTAGCAAGCGTCTGAGGCTGATTTTGATTTCAGGTCTTTCTGATTTCAGGCCTGGCACTCTGCTGTGTCATCTAGTTGCCTCTGGGGCTGATTTAATTTCTTAGTAGAGGCTGTGGGTAGCCAGGCCCATTAGTAGGACAGGGCAATTGTGTCTTTTCCTCCTAATACTGAGATTTTAGAAGGCCTTAGTTTTTAACACATGCATTCTTTAAACATTACAAAAGCCAATATGGTTAATTTACTTTATTAAACATTACTTCCCCCTTAACACAAACTCTTCAGTTTGAACAGTCAATTAAGCTGTCTTGCTATTTCTACATCTCTCATCTCTAAACATTTGCATGGAATATTCTTCAATAGTCTCTTTCCTGTAATATTCATATTCTTTTCTTCTGCCTCTTAGAATTCCCATCTCCTACAATGGGCCTTTCTTGATTCTCTCAGTAGCTAGTTTCTCCCCCCAAACCCAGCCCATTACTTTGCATCTATTTTATTTATGCTTAAATGTATATGTGTAAGTATATATGAGAGGCTGATCTTGAAGTCAGGAAGACAGGTTCAAATTTTGTTTCTGACACCTACTGGTTGTGTGATCCTGGGCAAGTCACAACTCTTCAGTGCAACTCACTAAGATTTTAAATATTAAATAATCTCCCTTGGTAAAGGGAGGATCCTCTCCCAGGAGTAACTTATCCTAATAGTGTAAATACAGTATTTCCATCTCTGTATTTTTATATGGTACCACCACAGACAGAATGTAAACTGCTTTAGAACAGGGATTCTCAGAGATTCTTTCTTTCTTTCTTTTTCTTCCTTCCTTCCTTCCTTCCTTCCTTCCTTCCTTCCTTCCTTCCTTCCTTCCTTCCTTCCTTCTTTCCTTCCTTCTTTCCTTCCTTCCTTCCTTCTTTCCTTCCTTCCTTCCTTCTTTCTTTCCTTCCTTCCTTCCTTTCTTCCTCCTTTCCTTTCTTTCTTCATCTCTCCTTCTCATTCCCCTTCTCCTTCTCCTTTCTCCTCCTTCCCCTTTCCCTTTCCCTTTCCATTCCCTTTTCCCTTCCCCTTCCTCCTCCTTCTCCTCTGCCTCTTCCTCCTCCTTCTTCTTCATTCTTTCTTCTTCTTTGTATCCTGAACAATCTGGCACATAGTAGATGTTTGATAACTGTGTGTGATTGATTCAGTTCACCCGAGTTTGTCTTAATTACTTCTATCATTTTTGTTTCATTAAGTACAAAATTGACTTGAAGATGCATTTGATACTGCTTCCCCCAGGTACATTTCATGCTGCCAGCTCCTGGAGCCAAAATTGCCTATGTCATCCTAGTAGCCATGCCAGAGATAATGAATATTGACCCTCCTGCTCCTTTGGGACTCAACTTTCACAAGAAGGCCTAAGGGCAAAGAAGTAGAAAGGATGAGGATAGGGGAATTGCTGGTCACAATATAATGATCCAATAGAATGCTGTTCCTCCTTCCTTAAGATGCCTATAGGAAGAACTATTCCTGTGGGCTAAAGAGAAAAAAGAGGTCTCTTCTTATGTTACTTGGCTGAATTGAGGCCACACCTTTCAATTCACACTTGGGCAAAAAAAGTGTTCTGAAGACTGATAGAATCACAAAATATGGACAGCTGGTAGGGACCTTAGAGAATATTCAGTCTAACAACTGAGTGAACTGGGGTTTGAGGGTGGAGTGGGGGGGCAAAGCTTTGCCCAAGCTTATTTGCCTTAGAAAATAGTGGGGGATATAATCACTGTATTCAAGGACAAGAAGATAGTTGTGAGATTCTGTGATTCCATGAAAATGCTAACCCAGATAGTGAGTAATAGAGATATGATTCAAACTCTATTCTTGCCTCTTCTGTCTCTTAAACCACATCTGCCTCTCCCTATATGGCCCTTGGCCCCCACAGTAGCTTTTATACCTATCACTCAGATGCTTGGCCTTAGAATTAAACATAATGAACTAAGGCCCAGTTGAAAATATTTACTGAGTTTAATTATCTTTAGTCATTACTAAAAGGGCCTCTTTCAATTTCTTTCTCTATAAATGCAATCTCTGTTTTTGTTCTAATAATCAGGGTCTAAAGGAAATCTTATTAAACTCATCTTCTTAAATTAAGGTAATAGAAAAAAACTGGAGAACAGCAGACCCTGAATGAATCAGAAAATTAATTCAATTATAAATAACAAGAATTGGCTATACTTTAATGCGTATGAAGTATAAAGCAATATTTAAACATTTAAGAAATACATTCTCATCTTGTTACTATGGCTACAGGTTACACTGAGCTGTGGCAGTTCCATAGTAACCATGGAATTACATTATTTCTTTGCAGTATTGAAATATTCAATAACTAATTTCCTGTCGCTTCATAATAAATCATGTTAATGACCCCAGAGGTAGAAGTCAGGGCAATAGAATCTTATCTGGGCTCTGTGTTATTCACCCAAACTGTGGAACAATAAAGGAGAGGGTTTTGCATGATTTTAGGCTTGAAGTTTATGGGAATTAATACGATCATAGAATCTAGAGGTTGCAAGGACCTTAGAGATCATTTACTCCACCCCAGCCCCCTTATCTTATAAATGAGGCCTAAGAGAGGGAGAGAACCAATTAATGCAGGCTCATGAGATGTTGCTATTTTTTTTTTATTATTAGCTATACCACCACAGTGGGCTTAGTGTTATGATAAATAGTGAGGCTTGGTATTTTCTTATTTTTGAATTCATCTAAGAAAAACATCCCAGTGATAATAATAACGATAATAATAATCATTATTCCTACTGAATAGGACTTCTGAAATTTCACAATGTCTCAATATCTCTTGCCTCATTGACCCCAATGACAACCATGTGGAGTAATTGCAGAATAGTTGGACTATTTCTGAGCTAGGAATCAAGAGGGCTTGGTTTCAGTCTGGTTTGGGGTAAGTCACCAAACCTCTCTCTACCTCAAGTTGATAATGTGGAAGAAGGGAAGGTCACATCATGGCAAAGATTCTTTCCAGGTTTAACATTCTATGAAACAAATAATACAGTTGTACTGTTCCTCCCCTCCCCTTTTAACTTATTTATTTCTGGTTGAGACTTGTGATTCCATCAGCGTAAGGGACTCCCATTATGGAAACTGTCTTCACTGGTAAAGATTTATGACTCGTGTATCTTTAAGAGAATTGCCTAGGAAAATGAGAGTTGAAGTGAATTGTCCCTGGTCTCAGCTGGTAAATGTCAGGGGCAAGACTTGAACCCAGGTCTTCTTAACTTTGACGCCATTCCTCTAGCCATTCTTTTATGCTGCCACTCCTTTCCCATTTTACATATAGGAAAACTGAAGCACCAATAGGTTAATTCATTTGCCTGAGGTCACACTGTTTAGTTATTAGAGGAGCTTCTAAAAGCATCTTCCTACCGTTCCAAATATAAACAGACATATCTCCTTCCAGTAACTAATAGCATGCATTGCCACCTTCCTCCTTTGATGCCTCCAAGGCACAGCAGGAAAAAGGGTCATCGCTGCTCTTTTCTCTGGTCAAACTCCTTGGCTTCTATCTTCATGAGCAGTGACTGATATAAATATTTAAAATAATGCCTATGGCCTAATCTGGTTTTTACCATCCTAACTCAGAATATGTTATATCAGGGTTAAAAGCAAAGCTGTGTTCACCGGTTAGTGAGAAGCCAGGAGAAATGCTTTGGTACTCGTTTCATTGAGATGCTGTAAAACCTGCCCCCCCTCCTAATTGGCTTGTACCCTGAAACTTATATAGAGGAATAAATAATTTCCCAAGCTCCAGATGATCATAAACTCTCAGAATTAGAAGAGACTTCAGGCCATCTATTCTAAGCTTATACTTAACTAATAATCTCCTTCACACCATCCCTGACAGGTGGAGATCCAATTTCTACCTGATGACCTCTAGTGAGGGCAATCCCAGTGAGGCTGCTTATCTAATTTGGAGAAGACAACTCTATATTTTTAGGAAGATTTTGAGTGTGTTTGTGTGCTTTTGTGCATAATTGATATCTTTGTGCTCCTTTTACTTTTGTATTCCAACACAGTCTAGCATAGGGCCTTAAGGATAACAGCCTCTATAAATTTTTGTTGAATATGTGAATGAATAGTAAAGAAAAAGAAAATCATAGTATCATACAATCATGTAATCTCAGAGATGAAGTGACATCAAAATGATAGACTCATAGATAGCTTCTCAACACATCAGATTTGGAAGGGACCTCAGGTTATCCAAATTGTTTTCCCCAGCAAAGTGATCACCTAGCCTTTGTTGGGTACTAGAGGAGGGAAGAGAAATGCCACCTCTAATTGGGAACCCATTGTCTTCTAAATCAGTCTGTTTTCTTATGGATACCTCTACTAGTTAAGAAATTTTTCTTTATATTAAATCTAAATTTACCTCTTTGTAAATTCTCCCTGCCCATTTCTCCTAGCTCTGCCCTTTAGAAGCAAACCCCTCCTTTCAAATACTTGAAGAAAACTATCATATTCCCACTGAGCCTTATCTTTTCCAGGCTAAATATCCCCAGTTGCTTTAACTGATCCCTATATGACAGGGGTTCAATACCTTTCAACGTTTTGGCTAGCCTCTTCTGGATACACTCCAGCTTATCAACTTCCCACATATTGTCCACAAAGATATTGCAAGGAACTTTGTCAAGTGTCTCACTGAAATTCAGATACGTTATATCTTCGGTATTCCCTTGAGTTACTAGACTGCTAACTTGGTCAAGGAAAGGAAAGACTTGAAAGACTTATTCTCAGTGAACTTATATTGTTTCATAGTGAGGATCACCACCTCTCTTCCTCTTTGTCTACTAACGATTCATTTATTAATCTGGTGCTTAACTTTGCCAATTTATATACCTCTGTCAGTAGATCTTAATTGTCTAGATTACAGCACCTTTTAAAATGAAACAAAGGAACAAATAGCTCTTCACATGATGTTAACAAATCCATAGAATAAAGCCATTATGAATCCATTAGCAAATATTTATTAAGGCTCTACTATGGCTTAGGCAATGTCATAGGTAAAGGGAAAACAAAATAAAAATGAAATATGAGGCAGCTCAGTAGTGCAGCAGATAAAGTGCTGGGCTTAGAGTCAAGAAGAGCTGAGTTCAAATGTGACCTCAGACCCTAGCTCTGAGACTCTGGGAAAGTCACTTAACTTTGCCTCAGTTTCCTCAAATATAAAGCGGGGATAATAACAGCACTTACCTCCCAGAATTGTTGTGAGCATCAAAGGAGGTAATATTTAAAAAAAAAAGTGCTTATCCGTGTATGAGTGCCTATTCCCTTCCCTTCCCCCATAAAATAATCCTTGCCCTCAAGAAGTTTACATTCTGTTTAGTCAAGCCAACAAGCATTTATTAAGTACTTATCCCCCAGTCATGGTATTAAATACTAGGGATACATAGAAAGGCAAAAACAAACTATTCCCTTAAGGAGCTTACAATCAAATTGCCAAATATCTATGTAAATATAAGATATATAATGTAAGAATAAATTGGAGATAATCTCAGAGGGAAAGCACTAGCATTTGAGAAAGACTTCTGTCAAAAGATAAGATTGTAGCCAGTGAAACCAGGAGACTGATACAAGGAGTCAGAAAAGTCCAGGCATGAGGATGGATAGTTAAAATACCTGGCATTAGGAGATGCAATGTGTCAGGAGAGGCAGATCATGTCCAGTGTCACTAACCATAGAATACATAGAGGGAATAATGTATATGAAGACTATAGAGGCAGGACTGGACCAGGTTATGAGAGGCTTTAAAAGCCAAACAGAATTTTAAATTTGATTCTAAAGGTAATGGAGAACTATTGGAGTTTATTGAATGGGGGAGAAGGAGATGGAAGATTTCGCATGGTTAGACCTACACCTTAGGAAGATAAATTTAAGAGCCAAGTCAAGGATTAACTAGAGTAGAGACAGACTTAAGGCAGAAAGATCAACCAGCAGACTATTGTTGGCTTGAGGAGATGAAGGCCTGTATAAGAGTGGCACCTATGTCAAAGGAGAAAAGGGGAGCATATTTAAAAGATGATACAAAAGTGAAATAGATAAACCTTGGCAATAGATTGGATTTGGGGGATGAGAAAGGATAAAGAGTTAAAGATAACACTTAGGTTGTGACTTAGGACGCTTGGAAGGTGATGGTACTCTTGACAGTAACAGGAAAATTATAAAGAGAAGAGGGTTTCAAGGGAAAGAGGCACTCGGATTAGGACACATTGAGTTAAAGGTATCTATGGGACATCCAAAAGTCCAAAAGGCAGTAGGAGATTGATACTGGAAATTAAGAGAAAGATTAGAGTTGTATAAATAGATCTGAGAATCATCTGCATAGAAATAGCAATTGAATTCTTGAGAGCTGATGAGATCCCCAAGCATGAGTATAGGAGAAGAGAAGAGGGACCATGAAAAAGATTTAGGGGAATACCTACAATTAGTGGGAAAGAACTGGATGAAGAACCATTAAAAGACGCTGAGAAAATGTGGTGAGATAAAGCAGAAGGTAACTGAGAAGAGAGCGGTATCATGGAAACCTTTAGAGAAGAAAGCATAAAGGAAAAGAGGGTGAATGACAATGTCAAAGGCTGCAGAGAGGCTAATAAGGGTGAAGACTGAAAAAAACACATTTGATTTGCCAATTAAGAGATCATAATTAATTTTGGAGAGAGCAGTTTCATTGCAATGATGCAGTTGGAAGACAGATTTCCTAATTTAAAAAAAAAAGAGTGAGAAGAAAGAAAGTGGAAGAATTAATGACAGATTATCATCTCAAGGAGTTTAGTCACAAAAGGGAAGACAGGTATAAGATGAGAGCTGGTATGCATGTATGGATAGACAAAGTGATAGTACTTTCAGGTTGAAGGAAATATAGGTTTATATGTAGATCATAGAGAAGTAACCGATAGAAAAGGATATTCTGAAGACTATGAGAGAATGAGGATGCTAGAAGGGGTATTCTGATGGAGAAGATGTGATAGAACAGCACTGCTGTATTTAGAAGGATTTGCTTTGGCAAGAAGAAGGTGACAAACTCTCCACTGCAACAAGGGTAATAGGGGAAAGGGTAGCACAAGGCATCTATGTGATGTGAGATGAAGAAAAAGGAAAAAGAAAGAAGTCTCAGGGACAATTTCAATTTTTTCCAGTAAAATATGATGCAAAGTTCTCAACTGAGTGGTTTGGGGGAAGGAGAGCCACGGGAAGTCTGAGGAGGCATGAAAAAGTTGGGAAAGATTGGTGTGGTGAGTGGGCTAGTGAGTCAGTTATCCAGGAATAAAATGATTGCAGTGATGCTTTAAGGGACGCAGTTGAGATTATATAAGATAAATATGTAGTAGACCCAGCAAATGCAGATTCATAGTTTGTTGTTGTTTGTTGTTACTGTTGTTGTTGTTATTGTGGTTGTGGTTGTTTCTCTGGATTCATTCAGCAGCCCATAAATAGATGTGAAGGCAACAGATGGCGGCAATAAACCAAAGCAGGAGTTTAGCAGGGCAATGTTGGTACTAGGATAAGAAAGTACAGAATTAAAGAGAAGAGAAGAACACAGATTTGAACTTATTCACCAAGGGGTCAAGATGGAGAAAGGATAAGAGTGTAGCCAGTGCAGGAGTGATAGCCTGAGAAAGAACTGAAGTGTAAATGGATTAGAAGTCACAGTGAGTATGAAGATCAATTAGGAGCCGAAAGGCAGAGGGAGATATGGAATGATAAAATACTATGATTAAGAAAGAAATTTCAGAGTTCTTGAATATGGAGGTGGCACACTTGTCAGTAATGAAAAAATCAAAGATATGACTCTTTCTATGTAAAGCTGAGGTGAAGTAGAGGAGTAGGTCATAGGAAATGAGGAAGTTAAAGGACTGGGAAAATAGGACACTTGAGGAAGTACGTATGTAGAAGTGCAGTCATCCCTGTCACATTGCAGCTTACCCCATCATGGTTTTGATATATCATGGGTCAGCATAAGAAATTAAATGGAAATGTTTTGGGAGACCTTTGTGGAAGACTCAGATGACACGTGAGGGCCAACAGATGACACAAAGCTTATGACCCAATACTTAACCCAAATTTTACATTAAGTTATTGTCCATCAGTTGAGTTGTCCTTTGTTCTCAAAGAAGACCAAAATGACATCACTATGCTAGAGTCAAGTTTCAGTGTTTTTGACTATGGCCGATCAGACCAACATGAGCTTAGAATGCTCTACCACGGGTCAGGCACAACTAGTCCATGTGAATATTTGGGGTGGATACTCCATATTTGCTCATCCTTTTCCTTTGAGCTATCTCAATTCTGCTTTGCTCATAGAGCACAGCACTTTGATGTGGACATGCCATGCTGAGCAGTCCTGTGCCAGGGTCTTCCATGTCACATAATCAATTCAAAATTCTTAAGAGAAACCTTGAGAGTGTCTTTGTATTGCTTCTTCTGACCACCATGTGAATGCTTGATCTGTGTGAGTTCTCCATAAAATAGTCTTTTTGGCAAGCCTATGGTTTGCATTTGAACAACATGCCCAGCCCATTGGAGTTCTGCTCTCTGAAGCAGAGTTTGAATACTTGGCAGTTTAGTTCAAGTTAAGTCCTCAATGTCTGGCCCCTTATCCTACCAGGTGATCTTCAGAATCTTCCTAAGACAATTCAAATGAAAGTGATTTAGTTTCCTGGCCTGATGCTAGCATACTATCCAGGTTTTACAGGCATGCATCAAGGAGGTCAGCACCACAGCTCTGTACATCTTCAGTTTGGTAGGCAGTTTGATACCTCTGTTCTCCCATACTTTCCTTTGGAGTCTCCCAAACACTGCTCTAGCACTGACAATGTGTGTGTCAACCTCATCTTCTATCTCTACATCCCTGGAAAGTATATTGCTGAGATAGGACCAGATGATAAAGCAATATAATGATAACGTACTGTAAACACCACATAAAAGAGAAGAAGGAAAAAAATCAGACTTCTCTGGAACAAAAAGAGGGCAAAATTTTTTAGCAGATTTTCCAGATCACAGGGGCAATGCGGCCCTAACCCCCATAATGTGGAAGGAATAACTGTATACTAATATGAGGGCATTATTTGTGGAGGAAAGAAAGACTGTAAAACAGGCATTGAATTCACCAAGGAATCAAGGAGAATATATTGGAAGTCAATGGATAACACCCACTAGAATCTTGGTTAGTTGATAAATATGGATTGAGTAAACCTCAGAGGAAGAGAGATTATTGAGTGATGGTCATAGTGAGAAAGCCTAGAAGTGGCAATGGAAAGCAAGGCGTATTCAGTTTTTCCTGCCAAGATCATTCAGGGGGTAATAAGAGAAAATGAAATCAGTGCTGGAAAGTGTATCCTGTGGCGTCATATCATCAACAAGGAGCCAGATCTTTGTCAGTAAAAGAAGATGGAAGGAATGAGGAAAAAAAAGGTATAAGATGAAAGCATATTTGGAACATGCTTTCCAAAGAGCACCGTAGAAAGAATGGATAGATTTTGAGTGGGACATTCAGGGCTTGGATCGAGGAGCATGGGACCAAGGGAATGGGTGCTGGGGGATAGGGAATGGAGTTTGTACAATGACAGCTGAGTATTTAGAGTAATTAGAATAAGGAGGTTAAGATGGGGGTAGGAATATGCTAATCATTGAGAAATTAGGTCTGTGAGGGTAGACAACATTACCTAAACATATACACACATAAAGTAAGATAAAAATAAATTTAAGATGAATCTCACTGAAGAGGGCATTAGCAGCAGGGAAAGGGGTCAGAAAAAATGTTAACATACAAGGTGGCATTTGAGTGGAGTCTTGAAGAAAACAAGGAAAAACAGCACAAAGAGAGATGGTGGAGTGCTGAATGTGACACAAGCAATAAGACCTATTTGACAGTTTACCATAGAAGGGACCTCCTATGTACTAAAGCTAGAAATGAAGATGAATATTAGGTTGGAAATGGCTTTAAAAGCTAGATTTGAAATCATATTTCTTTTATCACAACCAAAAATACTCATTTTTGTGGGCATGTCCTCCACCAACGGAGATTTAATCCTTCTGTAGTTTGGTGGATAATCTTTGAGGGTATCTGTGACTGAAATAATGTATCACTCTCTGTCCTACCTAACTGTGAGCCTCTCTGAACTTAACCAAGCCAATTTTTTTGGCTAAGTCGTTGAGTCCATCGCTGGGTCCTTTATCTGTCTTGACTTTTTAGGAATTGTCAGAGCACCACTCGTAGAGCCTCCAAAAGCTGGGACCACTTTATAAATCAGTTAATTAACAAATATTTTTAAAGATTTACTATGTGTGTGTACATGTATGTGTACATTATATATATATATGCATATATATATATACACAGATATACATGTATACATATTTTATATATATATGAATGCATGCCATTTAATCTACAGAAGATTTGTTTGCTGATTTCTTATACTGTCATTTATTGAAATAGACCCCTTACAATAACTTAGTGAAACATTGATGTCATATAGTAGAAAAAGGACTGAATTTGGTGTCAGTGAACTTCATTCAAGTCCTGGCTTTACTGCTTCAGATAATTGCTTCAATCTTTCTGAGACTCAATTTGCCCAATGGTAAAATGAGGGCATTGGACTATGTGATCTCCATGGCACCTTTTGTCTCTAAATATATCACTCAATGAATGCACCTTTTCCCTTTCAGCAGTCAGTACAACAGTTGATGCTCTCCCTTTTCCCAAATTTGTTGGCTATCCAGAGATTACAGACAGCAGCTGTTCAGTAATCATATTTGACTATTCTTTCATTACTCTGGGTCTTGGTCGAGGTCTGGTGACTTGACCACATATGGGTTGTTCTGAGTGCATTATTATTCTCTTATTAATTTTTGTCTCCTCTTTCTCTTAGTGATGTTTGTTCTACTGCTTCTTTTCTGAAAATCATTTTCCTTGAGAGGAAACTGAAGCAGAATAGAAGTTTTGTCTACTTTCATTCCCCTTGTTAACAATATACTTTCCCAAGCAGTAGTTCTATTCTTTCAAATATATGCCCTGAACTTAGCTTTAAAAAATTTTGTTTTCCCAAGACACCTCTAGTCTGTATGTATTTTGGCACTTATGGACGTGTGCTGCTCTTTTGTATTCATCCTTGTCCTGCTTCTATCTTTTGTTTACTGGGAAGCTCCCTGAGAAGCCATATCAGTATCTGTGGATATCTTCCACCTTTTTAGGTGGAATTAGAATTTCTAAAATCACAATTTCTTTCTTTCTTTCCTCCTTTCTTTCTTTCTTTCTTTCTTTCTTTCTTTCTTCCTTTCTTTCTTTCTTTCTTTCTTTCTTTCTTTCTTTCTTTCTTTCTTTCTTTCTTTCTTTCTTTTTCTCTCTCTTTCACTCTTTCTCCTTCCTTCCTTCTTTTGTTGCTCCTTTCCTTGCTTCTTTCTTTGCTTGCTTCCTTCCTTCCTTCCTTCCCTTCAGTTTTCTGAGGCTGTGGAGTTCCATTCTCTCCTCTTTCTGACTTTTACTTTTCTAAAGTCTAGTGTATGTGTCACATTTTGCCTGGTGTTCCCTTTTTGATCTGTCAGACTCTAAGATTGCCTAATCACTGCTTCCCAATGTTCCTGTCATTTCTGCTTCACCAACCAGTTCATGATTATTGATCAGAATTAAGTCCAGAAGAGGTCCTTTTTTTGTTTCTTCTGGCTCATGAGACATGAAGTTGTTATCAAGGCAAGTGAAGATCAAACGATCAGCCTATAGTAGAATGAGACTCACTGTGAAAAACTGGGTCACTAAAACCTGCCTCACTGTTGTGTGTTGTGTGTTGTGTGACACTATTTCTATGTCAGTTTTGTAATCTGTGCTAGGAAGTCATCCTCCATTTCTTCCACCTGGCAGAGAAATCTGTTGTCTTTTTTTCTCTCCCAAACGCTCTTTGCTATGATTTACCCTTTCTTTAAGGTTCATGGATTTCCATGCAAATATATAGCTGTGATATTTAGCAATATTTCTATGTATTTTTTTCAATGTATTGTGGTTGTGAATTCCAACCCATCAAGTCTTGTTGATGGCTCGGGTAGGAGTTTTCACATAGAATGTATTAAATTAGTCATTTTTGGATTCCACAGCAGGAAGCCTTTATGAATATCTCCCAGTGATTAAAAGAAAATGGGAGGATTCGGAATTTCTATTTCTTCAAAATGCTGCCAGTTTTGAACATTACTGGTGAAATTTAAATGGTTATGCTCTTCACCTAAGAATGGTTTGTTATTTAACATTTTTAAACATGTTTAGAGACTTTAATGAAAGTCAATGTTCAAACAGGCATCATTATAACTATTATTGTTGATTAATATTAGATCATTATCATAAATACTATATAGACATTGTAAGCAAGATGATCAAATAGATATATACACTTAAGGAAATGTCATTCTACAAAGGCATTGAAAATAGAAGTAATTCATTATCTCAGATTTGAAACCCCCTGCAGAACCTAATGAAGTGTCCACCTTCTCATCAGCTCAATTTTGTAAGTCAGACTGAGAAAATCGAGGCTCACAATTATAGTGATGACATGCTATGGGTATAATAGGGACAGTGGAGACATATGGATACATTTTACATTATTCCATTTATAGCTTCATAGAATACATCTTAATTCCTAAGGAACTCAGATATAAATTGTTGAATATGCCTAAGAGGGGAAATAATTATATACCTGAAATCCCTATCATCAGTGTCACTAGTAAGCCCATTTCTCAAGTGTTCCTTAGGAAGAATTTTGGAGATCTGTAGGATAATTGGAGGTTTTGAGACTGAAACCTGATGTTCACTGACTTGATCATCTTCTGGAAATTATTTACCCTTCACAAATGTACTTCCTTGCCAGCACAGTGTGATTCTACCTATAGACAGACCACTCCTCTGGAATACTCCTCTAGAATAATCTGAGGATGGACACCATATAGTTCCTGGAGAATTGACAAGTAGTGGGCTTGTCAGATTTTAGAATGGTTACGTTAGTGAGAAAATATTGCCAAAAATAGATGAGTGCCAGTACTGTTTAGAGTGCCAGCGTATTCCTCATTTTCATCCACTGCTTTTGCTTTGTGAGGGAGCATGGTTAAATAGGAAGAAGATGAAATGCAGAGTCAATGCCAATTCTTGACTCTGCCGCCTGTGACTTGGGAGAGTCATTTAACGTGTCTGAACTTCAGTTTCCTCATTTTAAAGTAAGGAGTAGAACTAGATGGCTATGTGGCCCATAAGATCCATCCAGATTTAAATGGTTAGGTGATCCTCCAAACATCTATTTCTATGATATGTCAAGACACAAGTGATCTGTAAGTCTATCCTCATATGGATGGACACCCTCCACATTTCAACTTTAATATAGCATATCAACAGGAGTCTTACATAGTCACATGAGGCTCGCAAGTTAAGTGATTTACCTACCCATTGTCATTCTTTTCATATTTATAAGAGATTAGATGACTACCTTCTGCTGCCTAGCTTTATGTAAGGTTTAGATTTTGTTGGAAAGCAAAAACAAAAACAACAAACCAACAACACAGCATTGGATTCTGGAAGCTTCACATTTCATCCTCTAGCCCTTTACTCACTCAACATTCTCTAATTACCACCTATATTTCAATATAGAATAGTAGCTTCGTGGAATTTCCAAAGCTGGACTGTGATGCTAGTCCAACATATTTTCCAATAAGAATCAACTCTGCAACATATTCAGTGAAGAATCATTGAGTCTTTTCTCAAATACCTCCATTTATGCAGAACTTATTGCCTCTAAAAACTTACCATTCCACTTTGGCAGGACTCCAATTGTAAGGAAAAATCATTTCTGACACTGACCTTAACCAACTGATTTGCTGGTTTGTGTAGCAGTACCTGAACTTAAGGTTGTGGGCAGTAACTTTGGTTAGCTGATGTTTTCAAGTCCTACAATTCATAATCTACACAGCTAACTCAAGGAACTTGATTGCCTTCCTCTTCCACCTCTACGTATGCTCTCCAGGCTGCCATTTTGTGATTTCTTTCCCTCTTTGAGATTTTTTTGGGGATTGAGGAATCCAGGAAAACAAAGAACAAGATGATGAGGAGGAAGAGGAGGATGAGGATGAGGATGATGATGATGATGTTACCATTGATACAGTGCTTTAAAGTTTGCAAAGCACTTTTCATTACGTTATCTCATTTGATCCCCACAACAGTGTTGTGATCAGGTGCTAATATTACCCCCATTTTATAGATGAGGAAACTGACGCCAAGAGCAGTAACAATGACTTGTCCAGGGTCACCCAGCTAGCAAGTCTCCAAGGTAGGATTCAAATTCAGGTCTTCCTGATTTGCAGTCCAGCATTTTATCTACTGCACCTTTTAGCTACCATATAAATGAATAAAAAATAAACAAAAGGACCAGACTCAGGAATCCCCCTTTGCTTCTCTCCTTCTATCCTTAGTTTCCTTATTCCACAGTCTCTTTAAACCCCATGATCTATGCCATTACTCCACCTCAGGCACACATAGGGTTGGTCACACCCTGAATCACACATTATCCACTTATCTTGTCCTTCTTTATTCAGGAACCATGACATTCCTATCTATAACCATAAACTGCTATCATTTCCTCTCTCTTTAGGCCTCATCTTTCTTAAACCCACTCTCCACCTTCATTGACAGCTCCATTCTTCCACCCCTCAGAGTTTTCCCACCTCTGCTCAGACTTTATTTTCATTCCACTCCAACCCCAGGCCTATGGTTGGTCAATTCAATGCTCCACTGTTCTCTACTTATCAGTCTTTCTTCCCATTCTCATCTTTTTCCAAACCTCAGCACATGATTACTCTTATCACCTTCTCCCTCTGCTCTTACTCACCAAATGCTGGGCAGACCTGGACGAAGTCATACAACCATGCAAAGTCAGCAATATTTGAGTTTGAATCCCACCTCTGACACTCATGTGCTGTTTGACCATGAACAATGGTTTTGACTTTTCTGAGACTCATTTTTTCTCATGTATAAGATGGGGATAGTAATACCTATAAATCCTGCATTTCTAGATTGTTGAAAAGAACAAGTGTACCAAGTGGTTTGTATACCATAAAGTGCTGTATAGACTTACCTATCATTATTGCTACATGGCATTGTGGAAAGAGAGAAAATTTAGGAGTCAGGAAGGAGCTGGGTTCAAGTCTTATCTTTGACATATATTGTTTGTCCCACCGTCTCGAGGTACTTAACTCCTTAGGTCCTTGGGCAATTTTGTAAGATGAAATTATCAGTGTAGCCCCCGCTGCCAGTAATAGGACTTTGCACACTAATAGTGTCTTACACCAGTGAAATTGCAGTCCTTGCCAAACTAGTGCCAACGATCACAACAGCAACAGCAACTATTGCTGTTGGAAACTAACAGAGCTTGTACTCCACTTGCATAGCCTTCGTACTTCATGTCAGTCACTCTGGGCCATAGTGAAGTGTCAGTGGAATGTTTTAATAGAACATTGTATGTGATTCTATAGGGAAAATACTAGTGCAAAGAATTTTGGTTCAACTCCATCATCTGATTCTTTCATTGGCCTCAACTTATAGGCAGCTAGGTGGTACAGTAGATAGAATGCCTAGAATCAGGAAGGCTTGAATTCAAATCCAGCTTTAGACATTGACTAGCTGTGTGACCCTGGGCAAGTCACTTAACTTCCATTTGCCTCAGTTAACTCAACAAAATGAGAGTAGCGATAGCACCTATCTTTCAGGGTTGTTGTGAGATAACATTTGTAAGGCACTTAGCATAATTCCTCACACATAATGATGCTATATAAGTGCTCATTCTCTTTCCTTTCCTCTTCTTCTTGCTCTGTCCAAACTGTCTCTCCTAGATTTGATTAGATATTTGTGTGTGACAGGACAGTGAAGAGTCATGGATGAAATTTAGCTTGGAAATCTGGATGATTAGAAGAATAATGGTGTTCTCAACACAGATAAGGTAGTTCAAAAGAGAGGTGGGTTTGGGGGTAAAGATTAAATAATGTCAAGCTATCCATGCCTCTTTATCTTTTTCATCTCTCTCTTTCTAACCAAAAAATTGAAAATGTTTGTGTGTGTGAGGAAGAGAGAGAAAGAGAGAGAGAGAGAGAGAGAGAGAGAGAGAGAGAGAGAGAGAGAGAGAGAGAGAGAGATGCATTGTGTCTCTTTCACATCAGCCACTTCTCTAGAGTACAGAATTGATCAACAGGGATGATGAGGGAGGAGGTGGCCACACTTATGGAATTTTACCCACATAGGTAGTTCAGGTGCCTGGGTCTAGTTGTGTTCTTACTTTCCTGAGGCTTCCATTCTCTGCAAAGCCAGAAGGTAGGCCAGTGGTGGGATAAGGAGAAATGGGAAAATGGGAAATGAAAGATGCAGAGACAATTGCTTCTGATACAAATAGATTGGCTATTGATGGTGAGGATAAGATATAAGCCTGGATCCCTCATACTCCTGTGGGCCACCTCATATTCATTTTATAGCCCCCACTTCAGGGAAAACTGACTTAGGCATCCTCTGCAGGTGAATCATGGAGCAGAACCTCCTTTGAGCTTTCAGTGAGATCATCTGGAGGTTGCTGAGATACTAGAGAGCAAGAAAGCTGAATCAGGGCTGGCCTTGGCCACTTGAGGTCCTTCCAAAAAGCAGATTAGGAAGTTTTGTTATTTATAAATGTGATTCATCAGTGACAGATTCAGGAAGTAATATATGTGGAATCAGTTCTGTCTGGAGCTGAACTGTGCTACACAAGCAAAGAGGACCACATCTTTTGGAACACAGAATTGATTGCTATCTGTTGTGAAGCATGTGGACATGGAATAGGTAAAGCCCTGAAATTGGAGTCGGGAAGGCTGGATTTTTTAATTCTTTCTTAGACACTTAACAACTGAGTAACCTTGTGCAAGTCACTCAACTTCTCAGCCTCAGTTTCTGCATCCATAAAACGGGAGTAATCATATCTATTATATAGTGTCGTGTTGTTGTTTTGACACCCAAATAAGATAATATATGTAAAATCCTTCATAAACCTTAAAATGCTAGAGAAATTGAAGTTATTATTATGAATTTTGTCAAATACATTATTTGATAATTTTGTCTAATCTTAAATGGATTGATTAGTATGGCTTGATTCTAGTTTCTATTAAAACCAATCTCACTAATTGCCAAATCCATTGGCTTTCCTCCCCCTTGTTTCTCACTTTATAATACTGAAGCATTTAACATTGTTGTCTGCTCCTTCCTTCTTGATACCTCCTCCTCCCTAGGCTTTTTTAATAATGAATAGTCATGGCTTATTATGTATTTTTTAAATTATATTTCTGTCTACCATACCATGCAGCCTATGTGACTTTGGACAAATCATTTAACATCTCTGGGTCTCAGTTTCCCTGACTTAAAAATGAGGGGATTGGATTACATGACTTCTAAGATTCTTCCATATCTAAATCTTCAATACCATGATCTTGGGGTCATCATTATAATATAGAGGTAATCATGGACGCTCCCAGGAGATTTAAGTTGATCACAGGCTTTGGCATGGGGTACCAAGATAAACACAAGCTTGGTACACCAAGACAGAATATCAGCTTTAAATATGGCCCAATAATATGATGTGTATCTCCCATCTGACAATCAGACTGCCTAAGTGTGGAGAGGGATTATGACCAGAAGACTCTTTACTAGATGACTCATTTATGCCAACACTAGAACTCACAAAGCTTATCTGCTAAAGAGTAAATGGAAGGGGCTGCGGTCTGTAACAGGAGAATGTATAAGCACACCCCTGAAAACACATATCCTTGAAGTCTTGGAATATAAAAAGCCTTGAGCAAATATGAGATAGAATAAATCAATTTCCTGTGTTATGTCAGCATATTAGAGTCTGAGCTTGTTAGGGGTCACTGATACATTAAAAAAGAATGTTCATTAATAGAGGGTATTTGATGATGATTTATTTTGCAGCTTTCAAATACACAACTAACAATACCACAGTGAAGGCTATTAATGTATTTTCCCTAAAAGGATTTCATCCCAGTGATGCTCTAAATCTCCAGGGCTCTGAACCTTCAGACCATCCATAAAGGCAACATGTAACTTCTGCAGGCGAACAGAGTATTTTACTTTCAGATTGGAGTTCAGAACATTGGCCAAACTGACAAAGGGGGGCCCTTTTCAAAATAGAAAATTGATTTTTTTTTCTGGTTGTGGGCAGGTTGGTGTTTTCAAAGGTTCCAGATAAAAGGAGTCACAGCCTGCTAACAAGCTCCTAATGGGAGTGGTGCAAGTTTTACTATCCAAGGAGGAATCATTCTTTATCTCAATGGCACGAAAATATGCTTAGGCAACATTCATTTTCATCCAAAAAAGCTTCCCTACCAAAAATCAGATGTGACTTTATTTAAAAAAAAATTCAGGATAGATTTTTATGATCATGATATGTTTATATTCAAGATCTTGCTATCAAATGAAGACAGGCACTATGAGCTGATCGATGCACCTGCAGAAGAAGTAGTTCTGACAATGCAGAATAGAAAGAGCTAAAGATTTCTCTTTCCACAGTGCCCTTCAAGGAAACAATTTTTGAAATTTCTAACTAGAGTGCCATAGTTAATAAGATGGAGCTTCTCTCTCCTTCTCCCTCTCTCTCTCCCTCTCTCTCTTTCTCCTTCCCTGCATCTCTACTGCCCTATCAGATTTTCAATGAAAAGACTTTGGGTGAAAGACAAAAATGATTTTAGCCTTCTTATTCTCATGCCACTGACTTTCTGAGGTCATATCTATGAGAAATCACTAAATTGACCATTTTCTGTTTGTTCCAGTGTTGTCAGGCTATTGTTTTCCTTTCTTTCTTTCTTTCTTTCTTTCTTTCTTTCTTTCTTTCTTTCTTTCTTTCTTTCTTTCTTTCTTTCTTTCTTTTTCTTCCTTTCTTCCTTTCTTTTTCTTTCTTTCTTTCTTTCATTCAAATTTTTTTTAATAATCCCTTGTGCAACCAGATCCATATAAACCTACTATGATCCATATAAAGCTCCAAGATTTGAGAAGTAGTAAGCTGTAATACAAAGGTTGCTAGACTTGGAGTCCTGAGTTTGAATCCCAACACAAATACTTACTAGCTTATGTGATTTGAGGCAAGTCATTTTAACTCTCTGAGGCTAAATTTGGTTGTTGCTGTTAAATGAAATATGGGAATTAGGGATGATAACACCTATGCTAACTCCATCACAGTGGAGTGGAGTAGATTATTCATAGACTTATGGGAATAGAGATGTAGAACTTGAAGAGACATCAAATGCCACATAGACCAAGTCTCTCAATAGAGGTAATGAAACTGAGGTCCAGGTTGGTTAAGGGATCTGGTCCAGATCACACAGAGAGTGTTAGAGGTCAGGTGTGAATTGAGGGCCTTCCACTCCAGAGTCAATCTTCAGTGATGAGAGGAGGCAGGTGGTCATGAGTGGGGAAAATATTGTGAAGAACAAATGAGATCTTGTCTGGAAAATGATGTGTAAACCCTAACGCGCTATGCATTTCAATTCCATTCAACAAGGTTTATTAAGGACGTTCTATGTGCCAGACACATATAGATGCATCATGATTATTTTTTATTCAGATGAGGGACTTAAGGAAGAGATCACTTTTCTCTATCCTCTTTTCCCCCCTTTTAAATATGACCATAAGCTGAATAATGAACTATGCAATCTTACAGACCATGGGTGTATATGAGTTATTATGAGAGAACAACAGCCAAAGAGGATGCAATTTTGGATCAATTCTCATATGATTGTGATTCATTTTCTCTGGGGAGTATCGTGCACATGTTTTGGCCAATCCAATTTACACCATAGTTACATTTAAATTGTATTTAAGAAATCTAAATGCATTTGATTTTCAAAAATGCATATGACATTTTTAAGGGGATGCTATCTGTTTTGTGGAATTGCAGACTGAGGTATCATAGAAAGAGGAGGCAGCAACAAATGATAAGTAGTTCTCCAATCACTGAGTGAGGGAACAGAGGCATTTGCATTTCATTTCAATTTTTAGATGTTAAAAGATATCCTTAGAAATAATGTGTTCCATATCACCAGAGCCATGTACATTTCATGAATTATAATGAAATTTATGGTGCTGGCTTTTAAAAATATTCTGAAAAATATTAGGTCCGTTCATCCATTTGCTAACTCAAATGAGATGTGTGTGTTTGTGTGGGGGGGGGTGGGTGGAATTTATTCAGCATTTTCTAAGGTAAAGCAGAGGAAATGCTGGTTGGATTATCACAGACAAAGGCTTTATTGGTACAAAGCATTGAATTGATGGTTTTCGGTCAAATTACTTTTTCAGTTGTCGTAACTATTTCCTTAATGACAAATTAGATCAATTGTGTAGCTAATTTCCTAAATGACAAATTAGATCAAATTGTGTAGCTAATATGTGGCCATATAACAATGGCCAAAGACTTTTTCCAAGAAAGGAATATTAACTTGAAACAGATAATCTCTACTTTTGGTTTTATTCAGTGCCTTGTCCAGTGCCTAGCACAGAAGAAGAACTTAAAAAATTGCTTACTAATGTATTGATTGTCTTAGCAGGCAGTCTGAGGACTGGATATAAGCATTTTATGACTAAAGATGAACAATTTGACCTGTGTTCGTTAAGCAGCTACTCTAGAGATAGCACCATGCTTGGCACTGAGGAGGAGAAACAAACAAAAAACCCCACAATTCTTTATATATGTAAATCTGAGACTCAGGTATGTCAAACAATGTCATTTCTTGATCTCTAGAAGGCAAAGAAAGCTATTCCACAGCTCTGTGCCTATGGGTATGATCATCAAATCTATGGTGGAGAGTTATATGTTATGTACATAGCATTATGCCTAGAGTTGCCCTAGATGTGTGTATGTTTCTGTTTAGGATACCACAACTGGATTAGTCTGATAACTGAGTTAGTTTGATAGAGTGGAAAGAGATCTGGATTTTGAGTCAAGGAGTCTGGCTTAATATTCTGGTACTTACTGCTTAATAATTGTGTGACCTTTGCCATTGCAACGCTATAAACACTTGGAGTCAGCAAAATTTTGTCTTTCCTCCTGACCCTCAAACTCTTTACTTTTCTTTAGGCAAAATAGCTCTGGTCCTTCTATTTAATACTAATATGGGATGAACTTAAACACTTTAACTCTCCTGGCTACCTTACTAAGTATGCTACCCATCTAATCAGTACCCTTCTTAGTTATGGTTCACAGAACTGAACATAATATATGAAATATGGTTTGATTAAGTCAGAGTATACTGGGATTATTATTACATCTAATTCCTGAAAGCTACTCTTCCTTTGATGCAATGTAAGAACTCATCAAAAGTATGACCATGGTCAAGTCCCTGAGTATTTCTGGGTCTCAGTTGGGTTTGAGTTAGATGATCTCAAAATTCTTCCAACTCAAAACCTATAATCCTATGATCTTAATAAACTAATTTTATTTTTGACAACAATAATACCTTAACAGCTAGTCAAGAGCTAGTTTTTAAAGGTTTGTGAATCATTTTACATGTTATCTGAGCTCATCTTCACAATATGCTATGGGTGTTATTATTATTATTATTATTAATATACTATTATTATGGGTGCTATTATTATTATCGAGAGAGCTTCAGTACTTCAACACTTCAACAAAAGCATCTAACACATTGGTGGTTTTCAGTCGAATTACTTTTTTTAATTGTCATAACTATTTCCTAAATGATAAATTAGATCAATTGTGTAGCTAATCTGATATTTGCCATATAATAAGGGCCAACATTATTGTCCACATACATGTAACACTGGGTGCCCATGATGTACCCCTCTCAACTCTCCAAGGAAAGGAGAAGGGAATTTCCTCATCTCCAACATTGGTCATTACAATTGCAAAACATTCTGTTGATTTTTAATGTTTGTTTGTTTGTTTTTAATGCCATCGTAGTTATTGTTAACATATTCTGACATAGCAGGTTTCAATGCATTTCATTTTGTGCAAAATCTTTGCAAAATGTCTCGATTGGCCAAGCAGATGAGTGGCAAGATCAAAATAATGGTTGTCATAGAAATCTGTTTGTGAAACTAGGGGTAGGTAATTTAGAGCTCATGACACTTTAATAACACTCACAACTCTTAAATTTGGCCATGTATATTTTGAATAGAACTACTAAGCCGAGAGATGGTATGAACAGCCTGCTGAGGTCTGGGTGGAATTTCTAAGCCCTGCTGGAATATCAGTCCCATAACAATAATCCTTGGGATAAGAGTTTCCTATAGATGCCTCTAGCTGATTTCGATCGAGAGACTTCTAATTGAAAAGATTTGACTTCTTTTTCTAAATGTCAGTTTGTTAAATCTCTAGCAGTTGGAATTAGCTAATAAGCCTACAGACGATTTAAAATTTTCCTTTATGTACAAATGTAGTCATAGGAACCTGAATTTGAAAGGGTATTTTAAAAATTGGGTCAAGAGAATAGTTACTACGTAAAGGTATGCGGGCCCTTCTTTCTATTAAAATTGTGACTGATACACCAGCCATCTTTTTTCTTTTCTTGAAGACTTAGTGATCTGGCTTTCATATGTCGATTAACCCTTCAATTAAATTAACACCACCACCCCTCCAATCTTATACATACTCGCCTTAGGTGAAACCTCATACAAGACCTTTTCTGACCCACCTCCCCTCATTAGTAGTTCTATCCTGAAATAACTTTGTATAAATGTGGGAAATGTGGCATAGGGTAGAGAAGGCTGACCTCAGAGTCAACAGGACCTGTGTTTGACTCCCACATCTGACACCCACTTGCTGAATGTATCTAGGCAAGTTATTTAAACTTTCTTTGCCCCAAGGAAAAGCTCTAAGACTATAAATTGCAGAAGATGTGCCAGATCTGCATTGAAGGAGGGAGTTTTCTCATCAGGTCTTGCTACACCAATGGAATCATAGACCCAGTACCAAACAATGTGGCATATGCTTTGAATTTATGTACTAGGACAATAGCTTTGAGCTAGAAGGAGCCTTAGCCTAAAATCAGTATTTTAGAGATGAGGAAAATGAAGGCAGAGAGGTCAGTGACTTCTCCAAGCAAGAAGTATTTTAACTGGGGTTTGAACTCAAGCCTTCTGATTCCAAAACCAGCATTCTTTTTTTTTTTCACAGCACATTTATCTCTGTACATGTTGTAAGCATCCCTTTCCCTCTAGCCAATGTAAAGCCTTGAGTATCATATGCAGGAGCTGCTTCTTTTTTTCGTCTGTGTATGCCCAGAGCGCTGTGCATTGTCCATAAAAAAGGCATTTGGTATGTCCCCTTAATTTAACTGAATTGATCTGGAGGCTTGAGCCTGACAATGACACAAAAGATTCCTTCCTTTTGCCACCAATGCTTTTTTTCCAGGTTTTCCCTGGGGAAGCATGCTAGTACTTCTTTCACATCTCGCATGACAAAGAAAATCCTTTGAGTGTTTTTTAATTGTTTACGATATTTAGCTGGTTTTTAGGTTTTCAATTTTTTTGTGCCAGTACTACATTCCTACTCCAAAGAGGCATCATGATGTGGAGGTAAACTTGGGTTCTTAAAGGCCATGAGAGTGAAATACAAGCCTTGGCAGGTCTTAGAAAGCTCAAAAAATTGTTTTGCGCATGGGACCAGCAACAGATTGTATCTTTGTATCAGGGGAATAATCTGGCTCTGGGGAGAAGGTAAATGTAAAATGGTGAAGTTTTAGGTCACAGAAACTTTCAACGATGATCTGAAAGGTTATGGAGGCATTGTCATCTGTGTTACTTAGAGGCATCACGTCCCAAAACAAATGGATCTTCGAAGAATATTCATGTTCATCCTTTGACACATCAGGCTTTCTGACTTGGTCTGTTTGAGTGCTTCCTCAACCAATGTAGACTGCAGCTTCTCCAGAAGGAATTTCTAATTGAGAGGGAACTTGGAGATCATCTAGTAGCTCAAAGATGAGGAAACTGAGGCCAAAGAGATTAAATGATGTTCAAAACATTACTGAGTATCAAGAGCCAAATTTGAACCCACCTCCTCTGACTCCAGGGACAGTAATCTTCTACCATGGTGCCTCCTGGTGGCCAGCCTTCTGGTTGTCGCCAGCCCTCTGGTTATGTTCTAAATTAACTTAAAACTAGAAATCCTTTATACTGAGCAATAGTGGTCCTTACAAGGCAGACACATAGCTGATCAGTGAGTTCACTACTGAACCCTTTCCATATTGAAAAGATTGTTAGATCTCACCTTTTCTGAGGACTTGTATTTAAAAATTTTAAAAATTCCTAGAGCTCTCCCCTGATATATCTTTGTAGTGCTCCTTTTAGTAAAAGCCATAATGGCAAAAAGGCACTTTGAATTCAGCAACACTTTTAAATGATTTGGTATTTTATTAGTCTCTAAAGTATCTATATGCGTCTGAAAAATAGCAATAATATATGTGAGACACATTATTTATTCATTCTACGGAAGGTATATTTATTATACTGACTCATTTAATGAGACAGACCCCTTGTAATAACTCCATTGCTCCCCTCAGACTGGGGGTTGGAACTCCCTTGTATAGATTAAATTAATTGAGGTCATAAAGGTATATTTTGATGTTCTTCCTGCTTCCAACACAGCACAAAATTGAATTCATAGAATAGGGATATAGTGACAGGGTGTAAGTCACTTTAAAGGGGATGGTGTCATAGGCAAGGATAATAACAAGAGCGTAGTTGGTTGATTGGCTTTTTCACCTTGATAGCAGGGAACTGCCCTTGGTGTTGGCATGAAAGGTCAAGTGTGGAAAGACTGGCAGGATCGCTTAACAGTCTTATGTTGGAGAGCTAAAAGGCAGTAAAGCCCTCAGGAGTTTGCATGTCATGGAATCTGTCTGCTTTTAACAATGTATAGTTCAGTCTCCGCTCTCTGCTGACTTTCTTGAACCTCTACTATGAAGAGCTTTTGCTTGTGGGGTGGTTTGTCTCCTCTGCATGAGGAATCTTGTCCAGAGGGACAGAGGAGCCTAGAGACTGACCTAGAAGCCCCCTGAATGTCAGGCTCCAAGTCCCTACCAGTTGACTTCAACACTACCCTACTAGTAGTCATGTGTGACACAATGGAAGGAACTCTAGCTCTGAAGTCAGAGAACCTGGGTTCAAATAATGTTTCTGATGCTTATTGTCTATGTGACCCTGGGGAATTCATTTAACCTCCAGAGTCTTTAGATTCCTTCTGAGGCCCCTTTTAGATCTAGATGTCAACACAAAAATGCATATGTCAGGACATTGACATTCCTTATCTAATTGATTTGGTTTGAATTTGGGGCCTTCTCATTCCGTTTTTATTTAACTTTGGGGGAAAGGACATTTTATTCTTATATTCTTATTCCTTCTTTTGCTTTTGCTTCCTTAACTTTGCTGTGTCAGGGGAGTCTAGGCATGGGAAAGAATACAGAGAACAGGAGATGGAATGGCATGTGCTAGCTACTGAAAGAAGGCAAGTTTTTCTGTAAAGTATAGAAAGAAGAATAAAGTAAACAATATTGGGAAGGTTGGATGGGTCTAGATTGTAAAAGGCTCTAAACATCGAACAGAGGAGCTAAGGCAATAGGGAGTGTTTGGAGTTTATTAAGTAGGGGAGACACATGATCAGACTCATCCTTCAAGAAAATTCTCCTGGTGGATGTATATAGGGTGGTTTGGAGAGAGAAGTTATTGGAGGTGGGGAGATCAAATAGCAGATTGTTTCCATTATTTCAAATAGGGTGATGGCTGTATGAGAAAAGAAAATGGGCCAGATACGAATGAAATGTTGAAGTAGAAATGATGAGATTTTTTTTCCATTTATTGAATTTGTGGGATGAAAGAAAATAAGAAATCAAGAATAATGCCAAGATTGTGAACATGCAGAATGAGGGGGATCATAGGAATCTAGGTTAAGAGCTAGAACAGACCTTAGAGGCTATATATCCAACCTTCAATTTTCAAAAGAGAAAATGAGAATGTTGAGATGTTTGGAAATGGAATAAGTTTTGGGGTAAGTCGATTATAAGTTCGGATTTGGATCAATACAATGTCTTTGTACTCAAGTAGCTCAACAAATAAAATATAACCTGCCCCACCCCTCCCCGCCCCCTTTAAACTGGAATACAGCTCTCCTGGGTCTGATGACTGCAACTCATTAGGTATATTTCTATTTAATCTTCTCAGTTTTCTTTGATTTCAACTCCCTTTGAGTTAGTTTCCTTTTTCCTTTTCTTCCCAGCTATATAGACTGTTTGTACAACCACAAAAAGCAGTCCTTGTTTGTTTCTCCCTGTGAGGACTGTTAGTCTTGTGCTACCCCTTTGAGTTTTCTCCTACCCCCATTGTAATGTGGGAAGGAGGGAGGGTTTCTTTCTTTTGTCCTTCAATTCATTCATTACTAGCCTTAGCACATTCTGAACTATAGAACTCCTGACAATATTCTTGCATGCCATGGCATTCTTGTATTCATCTTCTGCTCCTTATCCTTGCTTCCATGTTCCAGACATGTCATTTAAAATTCTAGCTCATCCCTCTACGTCTTGATTAGTCTCTTGGACAACTCTCCCTGTTCTTCTTCATCCAATTCACTTGGACTTGTAGCCTCAGGATTTTCTTTTTGAGAATTTCTTATCCCTCTTGAATTGTCTCCCATTATAGACTCTTTGATGATAGGATATGGACAATCCTTTCTCCATATTCTTTGAAATCTGTTCTCTCACCTGCTGTATAGATCGAATAAAAATATCTATATTATTGTGACTATTTTTCATTGGGATCAGGACTAATCCCAAGTAATGCTGGTCTTTAAGGCTTCTACTTTCCCTTAAGTTTTACCTTCCCATTGCCTTTTGTAATGACCCGTTCCAGAGGTACTTAATTGATTGATTCTGTCCCTATCCTCTGCCTCTGGTGAGAGAGGAGAGCATTAAGTCATTCATGCTGAAATGCTAGAGGCCTCCCACAGGGCTCAGAGCTGCTGTGGAGTCCTTTGGTTCTATATTGAACCATCACCATGTGGTCCAAGTTAAATGGATATAAGAAAAGAATAAAAGACAGACAAACAGGACATTATAGTGTCCAAGTTAAAGTGGGAAACACTGAAATAACAATTTTGATCTGCAAATTTTATCTAATGTTTAATGATGGACTACTGCACAGTCTATAGGATTCTTTAGTCATCCGATTGCTAGCCCTTATGTAATTTTCCTGGGCAGCTAGGTGGTACAGTGGATAGAACACTGGGCTTGGAATCAGGAAGACTGATCTTCCTGAGTACAAATCTGGCCTCAGACACTTACTAGCCCTGTGACCCTTGGCAAGTCACTTTGCCTCAGTTTCTTCATCTGTAAAATGAGCTGGAGAAGGAAATGGCAACGTCTCTTCTCCAACATCTTCGCCAAGAAAACTCCAAATTTGGTCGAGAAGAGTCGGTCATGACTGAAATGTCTGAATGACAACAACATAAAATTTCCTAAGGTTGATTAAAGAACTTCACATTTCCTAAAAGAGTAAAGAAGCATAAACACTTCTTTAGAATTTTTTTCAAACTGTGGATAAACCACTATTGCCAGTGTCAAACTGTTTAAAACCTGAGAATAGGCCAATCAGTTATGAACCAACTGAAGTCTTACACAATGAATAAATAATAAATAAATTCACTCAAAATCTCAAAGAGACACCTTAAGACTTGATCCTCTGTGTTAACCACCCTTTATGTTCTATAATCTCCTCAAGAGGACTGGGGACACTCAAATTGTCAAGGGCCCTTTGATCGATGCAGATTCACTAATACCTGAAGGGCCAGTAGACATAATAGAGATAGCCTTGTTATTCTTCGACCCAAAGGACAGATCTGGCATTTCAGCCACAATGATAGGACAAAAATAGTGCTCCACTGGTATCATCAAAATTTTGGGAGAAATCCAAGGATTTCATTACATTGTGTGAACCATCTGTGGAAAACTTTTGGAAGAATATGCATAAGAGTCACACAGTAAAGATAGGAGTAGATTGGCTGTAATCTACTTCACTTGAAGGAACACATAAATTGATGAGAATAAAGAACCATTTGATCATCTTAGCACAGTGCCTGGCACATAGAAGGGACATAGTAAATGATTGTTCCCTTCCCTCTCCCTTCTCCCAAGAATGACCCCTGCAATGGCCCTCTTCCTCATTTCTCTATTTCTATTAGAAACATCACCATGCTTCCAGCTACCTAGCTTCATATTTCAACTCTCTACTGAAATCTCAACATTTTCAATAATCCCGGACTCTTTATTTTTTACTCACCCCACTTCCCATATCCAGTCAGTAGCTAGTTTTTATCATTTTACTTCCCCATAGCATCTCCCAACATTTCTTTCTCTCCAACTACCTGAAAATTGCCCTAGTTCCTTTATCACTTCTTGCCAGAACCCTTATAAAGTAGTCCTAATTTCATCCTCTGCACAATGGCTAAATTGATATTCCTAAAACACCATTCTGACCATATCACTCCTTCCCCATGAAGCTTGTATGTCTTATTGCCTCTAAAATAAAATACATATTTTGGCATTTAAATTCCTTCACTATCTGATTCAAACCTCTTTTTCATATCATTTTGTACTGGATTTCATAATAGATTATTTCATATTCTTTCCTTTTTTGCCCTGTATATTCCAGCCATAATTGCCTACTTACCCTTCCCTATACATACCACTCCATCACCTTTGCATATATTGTCTTCCATATCCATAAAGTACTCCCTTTTCACCACTGCCTCTTAGAATTCCTATCCTCCTTAGAGACCCAGCCCAGGTCCCACCTTTATTAAACCTTTCTTCATCATTCCCAGTTCTTAGTCCCCTCTCTTCAGATATTACATTGTGTATATGCTGTATTACTTGTCTGTGTACTATTGTGTATTACTGTGTAATATATGCCCTCACGAAGCTTATTTTTTATTGAGGGACATAATTAAAAAATAAGCTTCATGAGGACATATATTATTTTTTTCTTTATATCCTTAGGACCTAGCTTAGTAACCACCACACAATAGGCTCTTAATAATTGACTCTTTAATGAATGAATGAAAGATGAGTGAACAAACTAGGAACACTGTTCACAGTCAGTGAGGTAGATTTAGTTTTAGTGTAAAGAAAACATTTCTTAACAATTGAAGCAATCCAAAAGTGAAATGGGCTCCGTTCTAAGGCAGGCTCTTTTCACTAAAGGTCTCTGAACAGAGGCTGAATAAACACTCATCAAGTTGTGCATTGTAGAGGAGATTGTTCAAATAGAGTTGGGATAGCATTTCCTCTGAAGTTGTTGACGTAGTGATCCAAGTCAAATTCAGAAGAGTAGAGGGCAAGTTCAAAGGGCATTTCAGATCAGGGTAGATGGAATGAGCAAAAGAAACAGAGGAAGAAATGTGAATGGCCAGTTTGGACCACAAAGAGACCAATCCTGACTAAAGCAAGTGCTGATATACACATAATGCCCAAAAGTGCCCAAAGCTGTGACCTTATTTTATCCTTTCAATAATCTTATAAGATAGGTATTATAGGTATTTATCTAACTATGTCTGTCTATCTAGGTCTATATTTATGATTGTGTTAGTGTAAGAAGTTCCCAGTGTGGAGACTCCCTCCACCAGTATACATCTAACAAAGACAGGAAATGTACATTAATCATCTGAGACCCTTAAAGGTTAAGTGATTTCCCAAGGTCAAATAGCTAATAGGTTTCAGAGGTGGGATTTGAACCCAGATATTCTTGAATTCAAAGTCAGTTTTCCAGCCACTATGCTATGTTGCTCCTCATTATGGGTACTGTTTTCTCTATTTTACAGATGTGAAACTCAGGCTCAGTGAGGTTAAATTATTTACATGTGATAATGTCACTACTAAGTATAGGAAGTGAGATTCGAATACATAGTGCTCTCTGTCCCTTCTCTCTCCTATCTCCACTGCCGCTCTAATCCCACAGTAGGTAAGAAATCTTTAAAGGGAGTAGCAGGAGATAAGCCGAGAGCATGAATTAGGATCCAAAATTTAGTAGGTCTTAAGAAATGATATGAGAAATTTGCATAGTATTCTGTTTACCATGAAAAGTCAATAAAAGCTTTCAATCAAAGACATGCTGTGAAGAAAGTGGCACTTTGGCATGATTCATTTGGCTATAGTGTGCAGGATTACTTTGAGAGGAGTGAGGTTTGAATCAGGAAGACCATTTAAGAGACTATTATTATAATAGCTCTGGTATGAGGTTATAAAAGCCTGGCCTAAAGAGGGTGGCTGTGCAAACAAGAAAAGAAGTGCTGGAATGAGAAGAATGAAATTTAGTGACTGACTGAAGGCAAACAGATGGCAAAGTTAAGTTTCAAAGATGACTCTAGGATTTTGGCCATGGATGCCTGCGGGGGGAAAAAAAAGATGCCATCAATGCAAATAGATCAGTCCAAAAAAACGGAACTTTTTTGGTGGGATAAAAGATAATGAATTTGGTTTTAAACAGTTGAGTTTGAGCTGAGGTTTTGATATCCACCTGGGAAGTATGGTACTAGAGTTCAGAAGAGAGGTTAAGGCCAAAGAAACAAATTTGAGAGTCATCTTCCCAGAAAGGGGGTTTGGAGACATGAGAAGGGGTTCTCTTTTAGGAAGCAAAAAGAGAGCTCACGTGGAAGAGCATATAAAGAGAGAATAGGGTCTAGAAGTGAAACTTGGGGGATGCCCATGTCTAAAAGCAGAAGAGAAGCCATCTCAGCTCGATTCAGCAAGTGCTTATTAAACACTTACTAATACCAGTCTAGAGCTAGGTTTGTGGTAATGAATTGAAAGCAGGACTCAAAGTTAGAAAGATACAGGTTCAAATCTAGCTTCTAACACTCTACACGACTTTGCTTAGAATCCCCGGCTAACTAGTTACATCTGTAAGTAGCAGAGAAGGTTCGGCTTTTCTTCAGCAGACAGAATTTCTTCATGGGGAGTGTCTTATATCAGCGATATCATGGGTGCACTCCCTTCTTCTCCCCTTCAAATGTGCTAGGCAGAGTAGACCTAAAGACATAAATGAAAAAGCAAAGGAAACAGAAGTCGGATCTGAGAGTTTGAAGATCCAGGAAGGTTTGTCATCATAATAGCCATGAAGAAAGAAAAGGAATTTCATTCTAGGGATTGTAATAAGATGGGGTATAGCATGGTCATGCTCAAAGATTCTGACTCTCTCATTCTGATGGAACAGAGTAGACCATCCCAGGAGCAGATAACACTGAGTCCTTATAGGCCAGTCACATTAAGATTGCCATTACCAGCGAAGTATAGAACCTTCCGAGTTTGCAAGAGCAACCATCCCAGTTTTCTGATTTTGCAAACTCATCATGAACCACTGGTGCCTCCCTGGTGCTGCGTGGTTGGTGAGGTGAGGTGATATTGCAATATGACAGTACCAATCATGAAATATGTGCTGCCAGGTACTAAGAGGGGACTGAAAAATGAGACCTGACTGCGTACCTATTATGTAAATCTACAAAGTGATGCTTAAACACATATGGCACAATCACACCCCTGTCTTCTTTTGAGAAAGAGAGATCTCAAAGACAAACAGGTTTTGAAGGCCTGTCACTATCTGCTGAGAGGGTAATTGAGCTAAGGTGCAAAAGTGGTAAACTAAACATGTTTGAAGGCAATCCGTGTCAACTTGATAACGAGCCTAGAAACTTTCTCACCAGTACTGTGCAAGACGAGATTTTTCCTGTCTTTTAAAAACAGACAAACCTCAGGAGTGCTGAAGAACATAAGCATCCACATTAGCTTGCCCTGAAGTCGTTTGATTAATCTGGATGGTTGTTGAGAGCAGTCTGCAGAGATAGGCAATTGTGACTTCACTATGCATTACATTTTCTTTGTTACTAACATATTCTGCCCAGTTTATAATACAGCCTCTATGTCTACACCCAAATTTTTGTCTTTGGAGGTTCACGTTCCACTTTCAGTTGGCAAAACGTAATTCCCTCGTTCAGATAAAAGATGCTTATTGGACATCAAATAGCTCTTGGAGAATGGGATTTTTATGGTTTTCGTCTAAAGCAGTAGCAAACATTTATTACTTCAATTCCAGGAAACTTGTTTAGGGCTTTGCAAATCCCCAAATATTTGAAAGATTTGGAATAGCTTGCCAGACCTTAAGTTGTGCTTGAAACAATGTCTTTGCTCACATAATAGTCAGCATCTCATAATTGCTGCTCTTAGACCTCAGGATTGGAGAAATTGAATTTTCATACATAAAAAAACTGCTCTTCAATGCATTTCCATTTTAAGAACAGAAAATTGTCATGAAAATGAGGACATTATGTAAGTAAACATGGCACGTTTCTCTAAGCCTGTAGCCCTGGTTGAGGTAGTGTGCTTCACAACTTATGAAAATATGAACATTTTAGCTCTGTTCTTGGAAATGATATACTTGGGCAAACCCAGAGTGAGGAATTTGTGAACATTTGGCCAGACTTTTCTGATGATATTGTATTGATAATGTTGTTTAATTTTTTAAAGCTATTATTAGGTATTGGAATCTTTTTTTTTTCCATTTTTGACAGATATTAAAATACACATTGGGACTCTCAACTATATAGACTTAAGTTATAGTGAATCATATATTCATTCCTTATACACTGTAACCACTGAAAACCCTTACATAGTCTCCTGATTTATATTAAACTGGTCTAGCGATAACCTTTCCTTTCCACACCCAGCTGACTTCCATCTGGGCCCTAAACAGAACTGCTAAGTAGAAGAAGTAAACTCTGTCTTTGAGAAATGCCTCCTGTTTTCCCTTCTGCCCCTTCGCACAACACTTTTGCTTCCGCTCCTCCTTCCGTGGGGCACAGTGTTTTTATACTGCTCTCTGAAGAATTAATAATATTCACTATTATATTTCAGATACTTTGCTAGGTGTTGAGGATATAAAGACAAAAAAGAAACAGTTCTTGCCCTCCAGGAGCTTACATTCTGGTGGGGGAAGAAGGGAGGGAAGCACCATGAGCATATTTGAGCAAATACAAGACTTGCGTAAAGTAAATGCAGAGTAGTTTCTGGAGTGAGGACAGACATTAACAACTGGAACGGTCACCTGAGCAAGAAAAGCTCTCTTCTAAGAGATGGCACTTGGGCTAAGTCTGGAAGGAAGCTACAGATTCTGACAAAGTTGGGGTGAGTGGGGAAACCTCTAGGCATAGGGAACAATCGAGGCATGGAGGCAGAAGGTGGAATGTTACCTACTGTGAAATTGAAATTAATACCCCACTTTATTTTATATTACTTATTAATTATTGAGTAATCAGTATATCAAAACTTACTTATGGATCAGATTTAGACTTGATTGTATAGGCCTTAGTGGTAGAGTTTGTAAGAGTTATTCCTATGGGCCGCAGCCTGATCACAAAGATTTAAAATCTGTTAAGTTCTTAGAGAGGAGGAGGGAGAAAGGAAGAACAGTCAACCTAGTCATAGGATGTTTGCCCACCATAAGACTTTCCAGGGGATGTGAGTCAATTCTATGTTTTTCCCTTTTACCCTGGGTTAGGAAAAAAAAAAACTCTCTAAGGCAAGCCAAGCAAAACCCATCTTTCATCTATGTATGACCATTCACAGTCTTTGCTTAGTTTGCATCACTTGGCCACTTCTGGTACCTAATGTAACTAAAGAACTGCTTTGTCACATAAGTCCTTGGCTATTGAGGGGCTATGGATCTCTTTTGTTGGTAAATCTTAGCCTTTCTAATGAATTGATCATGCTTGGAACTTTGTACCTCACTTTACCTATTGCAGATTTTTATCACAACACTATGGGGTACAGTAAGACAGTTTGTCTAGAACAAAGAATATATGAAAGATACATTACTGTCTGTGATTAGCCTAGATCAGTCAGTTGGAGCTAGATGGCGTCCAATAACCAAATTCAACAGCAATAAATCAAGAATGGAAAAAATACGGCACTTAATCCAAAACATGAAGTACTAAGCCCTCTCTTTACCATGGTATAACTTGCCCAACACTCTTTTTTTAATGTCTTATTTTCAATAATGTTTCTTCCTTTCCCTTTGATCAAAACCCTAATTCTTAACGAAAGCTGAGATTTGCTGGAAAGCAGCCTATCTGATCATAGACAGTCACGCTGAAGTGTCAGAGACTTTAAGCAGTTTGTGGACAGGAACTTTTGCTCTCACTTCTCAGTAACATTCATCATGCCTGGGAGCTCAGAAAATACTGAATGAATGACTTCCAATTTTCTCTACATGCTTGGGCTCATATCCTACTTCTGACAACTCCAAGGTTTTCCAGTGCCCAACTTAATAGGCAAAAAAGTAAATGTTGCTAATATTAACTAGCTCGTTCTACCAGGTGAAAATCTGGTTGACAATATGTGTGGTAGAAGACTCTTTCCACTCATAGGGTAATGCGCAATATCTCATTCCAGGACTTGTCCTCCAGGTCAAGACAATAAGGTAGAAGAAGGAAAAGCAGGACAAGGAGATTTTTCTTATTAGGTACAATTTTCAAAAAGAGGTAATACCTTTTCTCTAATTCTGGGGACCCTACTGGGATTGGGTACAGGCAAAATTAAGAAGCTGTCAGACTGTTAATGATCACTTACTACTGGTCAGGCTCTGTGATAAATTCTGGGGATACTAAGAAAGGCAAATACAAACAACAGTCTGCTGCAAATAGGGCAGCCGGTGGAGGTGGGGAGGGGTTGTAGTGGATAGAGTGTCAGGCCTGGAGTCAGGAAGACTCATCTTTGTGAGTTCAGATCTGACCACAGACACTTACTAGCTATCTGACCCTGGGCAAGTCACTTAGCTCAGTTTGCCTCAGTTTCTCATCTGTAAGATGAGCTGGAGAAAGAAAGAAAGAAATGGAGAAAGAAAGATACTGGAGAACCACTCCAGTATCTTTGCCAAGAAAATCCCAAATGGGAACACGAAGAGTTGGACATGATAGAAATTACTGAACAATAAAAACTTGAAGGCAGCAGGGAAGGTAAGAGATGCGGGGTACATGTAAGGGGGAGTATGGGACAGATCATTGCAGTCTTGGGAACAGCCCAAGTACAGGCATGTGGTCTGGAGCTCAAGTGCTGTATGTGAAGGGCATCTAGTAAACTGGTACAAATGAATTGTAGAGTACATAGAAGAGAATAATATATAAGAAGATAGGAAAGATAGGAAAAGACTAGGTTGTTATATTTCATTATATACATATATGTGTGTGTTTATATATATATATATACATATATAAAATCTTATATTTCATTGATATAATTGAGGGTTAGCTTTGTATAGTGGAACAAGTTCTAGATTTAGGATTCCTCAGTTCATATTCTGACCCTTCTGCTTGTATGACCACAGACAAATAACTTGACCTCTCTGGGCTTCCTTTAAGCCAAAAGTCAGGGTTAAACTCACAAACTTCTAAGATACCTTCTTGCTCTAAGTAGGGGACTCTATGAACTTGGTAACAATTTGTTCTCAAACTTATATAGCTATCATGCCTTTGGTTACAGCTTCAAGACATATATGGAATTTTTCAGAATCATGTGATTCATTTTTGGCCCTCTGTGTAATCTAGGGGATATAGGAATGAATTCATGATTCATATTATTAGAGGAGGTTAAGAATATTGGCAGCTTATGAACATCTCTCACTTTCAGAGACTTTGCAGAAAGTACTCATGCCAATAAACCTGTGTAATTAAGGTACCAAGTTGCGTGTATGTATGTGTGTATATGCAAGTGTGTATGTGGTGTTTTATACTTTTAAAAAGTGCTTTGTACAGTCATCTCATCCTTTCAGCAGTCCTTGGGGATAGGTAGGATATATTACAATTAATCCTATTTTGTATACTTAGAAGCAATGAAAGACAGACAGAAAGAGTGAGATAAACAGACAGACACGGAGATGCAGACAGAGACACACATACAGAAGGAAAGATAGAAACAGAGAGAGAGAGAGAGAGAGAGGAGAAAGGAGAGAGAGAGAGGGAGAGAAAGAGAGAGAGAAATATACCTAGTTTAGTGCGCTTTCTAATGCATAACAGATCTTTAACAGATCAATGATAATTGATTGGTTGATTTTTAAGGCCAATCAGACTTTGACCAAGGGCAAGCACCTGTGGGCATTTCTAGAAAGAAAAGGTGTATGTGTTGACATAGTGTGAGAGCATTTCCCACTAAGAACTTTGTTTCTACTTCCTCTCCTCCAACCCAGTTATTATTATTAGTATTTGCTTTCATTTTCAGTTTATGAAAATGAAGGATGGATCATACACAGTTCCCCTGGCACTGTGCTATGTCATGCTGCCTCCCAAATAACTCTTGCTTATTACCAATCAAGGTAGCTGTCAAAGGTTCTCCTAGGCCCTAGTTCATGTTCACTGAGATCCCAGAGCCAGACTTTATCTGTCAATCAAAACCCCAGGCAACAATACCATCACCAGCTGCTTCCAGAATTATGCAATGAGCGTAATGCTGGCCCTGAGATGTATAAAGTGTCTCTGGCTCCCTGTTGTCTCTACAATAAACTATAAATCTCTCTGTTTCTTATTTAAAGGCAGCTAGGTGGCACAGTAGATAGAGTGCAGGGCCTGGAGTCAAGAAGACTCATCATCCTGAGTTCAAATCTTCTGCAAGTCACTTAACCTTGTTCACCTCAGTTTCCTCATCTGTCAAATGAGCTGGAGAAAGAAATGGCAAACCACTCCAGTATCTATGCCAAAAAAACCACAAATGCAGTCACAGAAAGTTGGTCATGAATGAAACAACTGAATAACAACAGTTATTAGGCATTCATAATCTGAGTCCACCTAACATACATATTAATTTTACATTACTACTCTTTACACATGACTTTCAGTCAAACTGACTTTCATTCTTGCTGGCACTTAGTGTATTGCCTGGCACGTTGTAGACACTTAATGCTAGTTGACTGACCGATTCATTTGCAATATATCATCTCCTGTCCCTGTCCCTTTGCACTGATTATCACCTAAGCCTGGAATGCATTCCCTCCTCCCTCCTCCTTACCTCTTAGAATCCACAGTTTCTTTCAAAGTTCAGCTCAAGGGCCATCTCCTATGTGTGTTTATTTTCCCCTTCCCCAAAATACTTTGTAAATAGTTTGTTTTTATTTGTAAACACATTTTTCCAGCTCAGTGCTTCCTACACACACACACACACACACACACACACACACACACACAAAATGTGAGCTTATTAAAGGCAGAGATTGTGTTCCCAGTACCTGTCACAATGCCATACATAGTAGGCGCTTAATAAATGCTTGTTGGATGAATGAACAAATGAATGAATGGATGGATGGATGGATGGATGGGTGGATGGATGGATGAAGAAGAGTTAGGTTTCCTGATCCTCGCCTGGATAAAAGGATATCTTCAGGCATCTCTGAGTCAGGATTCCAATGAGGAAAAGACTTGAGAGGCTTATCAACTTAAGCAGGAAATAGATTTCTTTAAAATTACAGGTTAGCTGGCTCTCCCTGGAACATGTCTTGAATTCTTGAGTCAAGTCATCTATCCTTTCAAAATGCTATTCCCCTCCCCCCATTAGTCTAATAGTTTTGCATAGAAGTTTTCACAAGGCATATCTTATTCAAAAACTGTCTCCAAGATTCTGTCCACTTCACAACTGTTTTTAAAGATTAATCATTAGTCGTTTGGTCTTAAAGGGAGCTATATGGGTCAAGACAAAGTAAATGAAAATGACTACTCAGGTAATTTGGGAAATCAGGCCATAGGTCAGCTATAGGGCTAGACTTACTATTTTATACACAGGGCTCTTTGTATAGAAGGGATGACTGAATTCAAAAATACCTCCCTGGTCACTCAGGAAAGTGATCAAAAAATTATGCATACACAATACTTTCATTCACTGATGAATGCCAGTTAACTTAGGCCTAAAGAAAGTATAAGGAATGATCTAAAATCTGTTTTAAGATAATCCTTGTAGTATACCTGATAACTCACAGTTCATAATAAGTTTCTTCTTTCCCTTCCTCCTTTCCCCTTTCCTTTATTTCATTTTCCTTCCTTTTCCTTTCCTTTCCTTATGAATGCCAGTTAACTAAGGCCTAAAGAAGGTATAAGGAATGATCTAAAATCAGTTTTAAGATGATCCTTGTAGTATACCTGATAACTCACAGTCCATGATAAGTTTCTTCTTTCCCTTCCTCCTTTCCCCTTTCCTTTTTTTCATTTTCCTTCCTTGTCCTTTCCCTTCCTTCCTCAACTTTACTTCCATCGTTCTTCCATTCCTAGTTGGAACCCATGATTTAATTGGTATATGAAATTCACAGTATGGGAACTTACTCCAACAATGCAAACAATCAACTCATCTTCAAGTTATAGTCTTAGTAAGGGGCTGAAAAATGGGACCTGAATGCTAACCTGCTCTATAAATATTTAAAATAATGCTTAAATACTTAGGACGTGTGAGACATAGAGAGTTGCTTAGGGAACTGAGAAGCTGGATGACTTACTATCCCTATATATCTCTTAATGTTAGATCTTCCTAACTGGCCTTAGGCCACTAAACCACACTGTCTCCCAAGTGGTTTCTTAATAAGCCACTTTTGTTTTGTTGTTTACAAATCTAGTTGTGTACAAGGTAGCTCTATGAGAACTAGATAGATTCTATGTATTTGACCATATTTCCACATTTCTTTGACTTAGATTTGTTGTCATTACTGTTATTTAGTCTTTCCCTACTCTTTGTGTCCTGATTTAGGTTTTGGTCTTGGCAAAGGATACTGGAGTGGTTTGCCATTTCTTTCTCCAGCTCATTTTACAGATGAGAAAACAGAGGAAAACAGGGTTAAGTGACTTGTCCAGGGTCACACAGCTAGTAAGTATCTGAGGATTTGAACTCAGGAAGATAAGTCTTCCTGACTCCCACACCTAGACCTCTAACTGCTGCTCCACCTAGCTACCCAAACCTTACATTTAGAAGCTTCTAAGCACTATATCTATCAGCCAGGATTGAAAATGAATATTGTTTAAGTTTTTTGTAGCTCTCTAAACCTTGGCAGTATTTCACAAAGATATAAACTACCATCGTTAGCTTAATTTTTGTTATAAGATCTTACTATTTAAAACTTGAAGGGAACTTAAAGAGATAGAGCATTTATTAAATATTTACTACATGCTAGGCACTGTGCTAAATGCTGAGGGTATATATATAAAAGCTCAAATTCTGCTAAGAGAAGACAACACATACAGGGAAGCTGAAAGTGAGGGAGGGGAACACAGTGGAGAAAGAAGTGGCCTGGATAGCTTGTTTTTGGCTAGATAAAGCAAAGCATTCCCACATCAGAGATGAAGAGTACCAAGAACAAACTTCTAGTTTCTGGTGTCATGGAGATGGTCTGAGAATAAAGCCATGATAGGATACTTTGATTTGTCTGCTTCAGACCTTTTATTTTGTTCAAGATGAAACCAAGGCTCAGGAAGTAGAAGAGGTTTTCTCAAGATTATACAGGTATTAAATAGCAGAATTAAGACTGGAAGCCTGGCAGTTGCCAGACTTCTGAACCCACAAACACTAAAGACAACAGAGAAGAACTGCAGAACCCACAAAATAGCAGAGGCAATCAGGGCTTTAGCCCATGACAGCCTGGATAGTTTCTGGATAAGATCTATCCTGCACAGAGCTGGGAGCAGAGTGGAGTGGAACAGAGCCCAGCATGGGCAGCATGGACCAACCAGACCAGGAGCCGGGGGGAGCATGCTCTAGTGCCCTGAATCAGTGAGCTGCAGCAGTTACCAGACTTCTCAACCCACAAACACCAAGGACAACAGAGAAGATTAGTAGGAAAAGCAGTTGGGGACAGGGGGATAGAGTTCGCAGTTCAGCCACCACCCCAGGGGCAACAGAGGTGGGGCAGCTACAGAACTGCAGCTGCAGTTGCTTCAGGCCTCAGGCCGACTTGGTGGGAGAAATTAAATGGCAGGTCAGAGCAGGAGTGCAGAGCCTCCTGAAGATCTGAGTCTAGTCCAGGTTGGGGGTTCTTGGCGAAGGAGGAGCGCTGGTGAGGCAGCGCATCCCCTCAAGCTTGGAACATAGAACTCTTTACAAGCAGTCATATCCCAAGGGTCAAGTAAGTTGGCTGGGAACATGGCCAGGTGGCAAAAACACACCCAGATTCAGTATCAGACTTTGGAATCTTTCTTTGGTGACAAAGAAGACCAAAACATACAGCCAGAAGAAGTCAACAAAGTTAAAGAGCCTGCAACAAAAGCCTCCAAGAAAAACATGAACTGGTTTCAGGCCATGGAAGAGCTCGAAAAGGATTTGGAAAAGCAAGTTAGAGAAGAAGAGGAAAAATTGGGAAGAGAAATGAGAAGGATGAGAGAAAACCATGAAAAACAAGTCAATGACTTGCTAAAGGAGACACAAAAAAAATACTGAAAAATATACTGAAGAAAAAAACACCTTAAAAAATAAACTCAAACGGCAAAAGAGCTCCAAAAAGCCAATGAGGAGAAGGATGCATTGAAAGGCAGAATTAACCAAATGGAAAAGGAGGTCCAAAAGACCACTGAAGAAAACACTACCTTAAAAATTAGATTGGAGAAAGTGGAAGCTAGTGACTTGATGAGAAATCAAGATGTTATAAAACAGAACCAGAGGAATGAAAAAATGCAATATAATGTGAAATATCTCATTGGAAAAACCACTGACCTGGAAAATAGATCCAGGAGAGATAATTTAAAAATTATTGGACTACCTGAAAGCCATGATCAGAAAAAGAGCCTAGATGTCATCTTTCAAGAAATTATCAAGGAGAACTGCCCTGATATTCTAGAGCCATAGGGCAAAATAGAAATTGAAAGAATCCACCAATTGCCTCCTCAAATAAATCCCAAAAAAGAAATCTCCTAGGAATATTGTCACCAAATTCCAGAGCTCCTAGACCAAGGAGAAAATACTGCAAGCATCCAGAAAGAAACAATTTGAGTATTGTGGAAACACAATCAGAATAACCCAAGATCTAGCAGCTTCTACATTAAGAGATCGAAGGGCTTGGAATACAATATTCCAGAGGTCAATGGAGCTAGGATTAAAACCAACAATCACGTATCCAACAAAACTGAGTATCATGCTCCAAGGCAAAATATGGATTTTCAATAAAATAGAGGACTTTCAAGCTTTCTCAGTGAAAAGACCAGAGCTGAATAGAAAATTTGACTTTCAAACACAAGAATCAAGAGAAGCATAAAAAGGTAATCAAGAAAAAGAAATCACAAGGGACTTACTAAAGTTGAACTGTTTTGTTTACATTCCTACAGGGAAAGATGATGTGTATGATTCATGAGACCTCAGTAATAGGGTAGCTGAAGGGAATATGCATATATATATGTATATGTATATATATATGTGTGTGTGTGTGTATATGTATATATGTGTGTGTGTATGTATATGTGTGTGTGTATGTATATATGTGGGTGTTTGTGTGTATATATGTATATACATATATATATATATATATATATATATAGAGAGAGAGAGAGAGAGAGAGAGAGAGAGAGAGAGAGAGAGAGGGCACAGGGTGAGTTGAAGATGAAGGGAAGATATCTAAAAGAAATAAAATCAAATTAAGGGATGAGAGAGGGATATATTGAGAGAGGGAGATAGGGAGAGATAGAATGGGGTAAATTATCTCGCATAAAAGTGGCAAGAAAAAACAGTTCTGTAGGAAGAGAAGAGAAGGCAGGTGAGGGGGAATGAGTGAATCTTGCTCTCATCAGATTTGACCTGAGGAGGGAATACCATACACACTCAGTTGGGTATGTTACCCCACAGGAAAGAAGGAGGAAGAAGATAAAAAATGGGGGATGATAGAAGGGAGGACAGATGGGGAGGAGGTAATCAAAAACAAACACTTT
>CM053625.1:177000249-177020534 GCA_028646595.1 Phalanger gymnotis
GAAGGGAGGGCTGACTGGGGAACAGGGCAACCAGAATACACACCATCTTGGAGTGGGGGCGAGGATGGAAATGAGGAGAAAATTTGTAATTCAAACTCTTGTGAAAATCAATGCTGAAAACTAAATATATTAAATAAATTAAATTTTTTAAAAAAAGACTGGAACCCCAATCTTTTGCTTCCAAATCTAACGCTCTTTGTAGCACATGACAATCTAATTTTATTTTCCTACCTTCCAGTCACTCAGGTCAAGCAATCAATCAATAAACATTTATTGACAGCCTACTATGTGCCAAGCACGTGTGAGCTTTATCTCCCCTTATCCCACAGAACACTTGCAGGTCCATATCCTACTACACATTTGCCATTCTGCTGTCTAGTTATCTATATCATTTGTTATTTTCTTTTTTAGTCCATAAGCATGAGCTCCTTGAAGGCAGTGATGGTATTTTAGTCTTCTCTACAACCCCTTCACTAGCTGGCACAGTAAGGACTCAGTAAATGTTTGGTGAATTTAGAAACTTTAATTAATGGAACTGTCAGCCTCTCTTCAGTAGTCATATAGCCTCATGCTGGGCACACCTGGCCTCAGGGCAAGGGCTACCTGGGATACCTAAACATGAACAAACTCAGAGAAAACAAAACACAACAAAATCGGCCGAACCAACCAACCAACGAAAGATCCTTACCTTCATTTTGAAGCATACCCAGCCTTGCACTGATCCTAGAGGAGATTTTCTCCTGAATTATGATACCTTGTTTACATTTTTATCATTATTCTCCATCTAATTATTCTCTTTCCTGTACCTGAAACAAATTCTGCAAGCCAGGCCATCCCAACTAACCCAGCCTTTAATGGTGAAATTGTATCTTCCATCTGTAAAGGACTTTTGGATTGGGACAACAGGGTTTTCTGGTCCTTTTTTAGTTCTCTTTGTTAATTACAAGATTTTTTGTTTCTGTATAAGCTGTTCTGTCATTCCAAACTTGCTCTCCTTTGGGACTGTACCCTGGGCTCTACTAGTTGACTGGTAAACATAGCCTCCGGGCTCAAATGGACTGGTATACCTTTCTTTAGCCTCAAATCCAAGTTTCAGTCTCTTCCCTGTTGCAGAGTGATGCTATTTGCTCTATTGTCTTGTAGTCTACATAAAAAATCTTAACTATAAACCAACATTCCCATGTTCTCTTGAAGGCAGTGAATGATCAAAAGAAGATCTTCAGTATGCGATCCATGAAAGAAAGCATCAAAGTCCACCGAAAAGAGGTATCAGGAGATTTGAGTTCTAGTGCTGGCTTGGCCACTAAATAGCTATGTGACCTTGGAAATAATTCACTCTCTTTTTCAGGGCTTCATTTTCCCCATTTAGCAAGTTTAGGAGATGAGACAAGATGATCTCCAAGGTTCTTTCCAGGTCTAACATTCTAGAATTATAGTCTGAAGATTAAATTTCAAAAAAATTAAATAATGCGGCACAAGTAGGAGGATGCATAAGTTCTTACAGTATACAACAAAAATAATTTTGGTTCCATTTTACCATATGACAAAACATACCCTAAGCCATCTTTTCCTTGGCTTCTAATACAAAATCATTGGGAGGCTCCTTTTCCCAGCTAGGTGGCACAGTAGTTAAAATATAGGACTTACAGTCAGGAAGCCCTGAATTCAAAGTCTTCCTTGGACATATACTAGCTGTGTGATCTTGGGCAAACCATTTGAATTCTAATTCCTCATCTATAAAATGGGAAATTTAACTTATCAACTTTTAAGGTCCTTTACACTGTGAAATCTATGATCCCATAATACAGGAATCCTACTCCCACGGTGACGACCCATCTATACCTTATTGTTGAAGAATCTGTGCCCACAAATGAATGTAATTAGGTCTGCCATGGGTCTGTTGTCTAGGTTTCAGAGTATCAGTTTCCTCCCATATGCTTTCTGTTGGAAAATCTTTCCCAAAAGGAAAAGAAGCAACTAATGAGGAAGCTGTAGTCCTCCATATAAGTGGGAGGGGGAAGGCAACGACCATTATTAAGCACCTACTGATTTCCAGGCACTGTGCTAAATGCTTTACAGATATCTCAGATGAGAGGTTTTTAATGGTACTGTGAGCATTGATGTGTGTGTTTATAGTCATTGAAAATGATGCTGTTAGAAGCACCAAAATGCCTAATATTATTCTGTTATGTTGTGTACAAATCTAGAGCCAATTTCAAAATCTATTACAAAACAGAGTGATGCAAGGAATGAAGCAGATCTAGTGCCACAATGAGTAATATTTTTTATCTGGGGCAAAAACAGTTGAGAAAGGAAGTGAGGCGGGCAGGCGAGAGTGGGTAGTAGTGTCACAGGGAGCATTCACTCTCCAGTGTAGTCATACTAGGAAAGGAGGCTGTCTGATCCTCCTGTTGGGGAGAATCACTGAATTTGAGTTGAATGGGACTTTAGCTGTCAGAACATCCAGGAAAAGTGCCCCTCTATTACATTAGACAAGTGCTTGAAGACCTGGAAGGAGGGGGAAGCCTTCATCTCTTGAACCAGCCCATTCTATTTTTACATAGCTCTAATTGTCAGGAAATGTATTTCTTAACATTGAGCCTCAAATTGTATCTTTTCTAATATCTACCAAAACTCCTGGTTCTGCCCCTGGAGTCAAATAGAATAAATCCAACCACTCCTTCACATAACATCCTTTGCAGTATTTGAACACAGTTATCATGTCCTTCTTTCATCTCCTCTTCTCCAAGCTAAGTATTCTGAGTTCATTCAACCTAGTAGGTAGGCTCAGTGAGCTCTTCACCACAGGAAGGAAATGAAACTCAATCCCCCATATGCCCTAGAGCTAAGTTGGGTTGGTCAGATGATATTAAAGGCTCTGTAAATCCCTCCCCTCCACCAAAAGCTACACACATGGAATTCAGTATTACTGATTTCCAAATACATGTGGCACATTAAAATAATTTAAGGTTTAACTTTTCTTAATTTTTCGCCTCACTATTCTCCTGGTGTTTTGCTCAGCATGGTTAACCTGTGGAGGCATTGTCTGAATAATTCCAAGTAAAACAAACAAAGTTAAAAAAAATAAAAGCCTGAAATATCCAGATAATTAAAGCAAAGTTGTCCTAAATTATTCAGGTAGTTGAATCCATCCTTTATTTCTTTTTTTTTTTTTCATGTGTAAACACAGCCTGAGCATTAACTGAGCACTAAAGAGCTTTAGAAACAGATGGGCAGTCTCAGTAATCGAGGTAGTGAGTACTTTATTTGAGATAAACACAAAAAGCTTTTAAGTACCCTTGATATTAGTCAGTCACAGCAGCTTTCAGTCATTGTCTAAAGGGCGCCCATCTGCTGCTTAGCAGACCTGTGACCTCTAGATAAGTTTCAGAATGCAGGGAAATATCTCTCCTCTTCCTATGACCTTCCATGCACAAGACATGAGCCATGGATTTGTTTCCTAGGGAACTAGTGACTGAGCAAAATCTATAATTAAATCTGGGTTATAGTCTACACATGGGAATTGGGTGGGAACCAAGTCCTGAAAAGAAATCCAGGAAGGTGGCTGAAACTGCAACTAGGGAAATTTTCTTAAAATACTTAAAACAACATTGTTTGGGATCAGGACATCAAAAGCCTTCTTGCTTCTATAGTGACTCTAAATCAATGCACAATCGGCCAGATTGTCTCTTTAATTTTTTTTTTTTATTGATAGTCTTTGTTTTTACATAATTTCCCAACATAAATCTTCTCTTTTCCCTTCTCAAAGAACCATTCCTTATAGCAAATAAGAAAGAAGATAGGTGCATGTGCACGCACGCACGCACACATACATACAGACACACACACACACACACACACACACACACACACACACAGAGTTCAGCAAAACTAAGCAGCACATCAATGAAATCCACCATGATAGCGTTCCAAACCCACATTGCCTGTTCTTCAAAGAATAGAGAAAAGGATTTTCTTATTCCATTTTAACCCCAATTTACCTCAATTTCCTTATCTCTTAAATGGGGATAATAACAATATTTACCTCTCAGTGGATATTGTGATAGCCAAATGAGATAATAATTGCAAAGTACAAAGCACAGTACTAGGCACATAGTACAAGCTATATAAATGTCAGCTATTATAAGTAGTAGTAATTATATACAGCATTCAATATCAATTTATTTGTTGTTGTTGTTTTTCCACTTCTTGTATGTTTTGTTTTCCTCATTGTACTTGCTTTACGTTGTATCACTTTAGATGTCTTCCCTTGCTTTTCTGTATTCATGATATTCATCATTTGGGACAACACAGTAATATTTAATTGTATTCATGTACTTGTATTTATTTAACTATTCTCAATGAATATAGCTGTTTCCAGTTATTTGCCATTGTAAAAATAGCTGCAATAAAGATTTTTATGTATATGGGGCTTTTTTTTTTCTTTTTAATCATTGACCTTCTTGCAATATAGGCCTAGAGGTGGGAAGCCTGGGTCAAAGGGAATGAACATTTATTAGTCACTTTTTTTTTTTAGCATAATTCCAAATTGTTTTCCATAATGATTGTACCAATGAAAATCTTGCTATCAACAAAATTAGTGTGCCTGTATTTCAATAGTCCCTTCAACAATGACCTTTCCCAGCTTTTGTTGTGAGTTAAAACTTCAGAGTTGTGATTTGCATTTCTTGTATTATTTGTGATTTAGATTTCCTTTTGTTTTCATTAGATTAATGCTTTACCAGGCTATTAAGGGGATGGTTTATAGACCTAGGAAAGCTAATAACAGGAAGAGTTCTTTTAAGGAATTAAAACTTGTATTTATGCAGTATCTTATTGGATTTTAGTACTTTAAGGATCTATGGTTTTCCTCAAAGTGGACCTTCAAGAACACAGATTGTAGTCTCTTCCTGTCTTCAAAGACAGTCTATTATTGAGGCCAAAACTAATTTCGTACACTGATAGCCAGCCATTTTTGATAGTGAGTCTCAGAATACTTAGCTAGTTGCTCAGGCAACAACAACAAAAAAATCATTCATTGGCCCATAATCAAAATAGGTAAGACATGGTAGGACTTATCAGAGTTTTGTTCCACTGACTGCCCATGGTCTTAGAGAACGCAGGGTCATCTTTACACCAGGATAAGACAGCAGAGGAGGGGTCTCATCCTGTGAAGTCAACAGTACAAGTGTTAATGAGCTTGATTTTACAGAGGAAGGAAGTGAGCCATGGAAGTTAAACAACTCTTCTACTGTTCTATGGCCAGGATGTAGTTAGTTGATTTCAATTTGAATCCAAATTTTCTGCTTCCGAATCCCATGTTCCTTCATTAGCATCAGTGAAATTAAATTTAAGAAAAAAATTTATTAAATGTTTATTGACTAAATTAGCATCAGTATGTACACACACAATGGTTCTATTCTTCTGTGATTTCCCAGATCTAAAACTATAATGTTATAATTCCATACAAAATATGAACTTCCAAGTCAGCAAGGAAATTTTTATATTCTTTTGAACAGAAGAACCCAAAGAAAGCCTAAAATCCTCCTTAGTCCTTCTCTAGGGAATCATCATGGTCTCTTTCCTGCAATCCAAGTAAGAACCTTTAAGCATCTAAGTATGGACTGCTTTGTGGTCCAAATCTAGTAGAACTCTTTGTCAATCCCATCTATATAATAAGAACATAGCAGATCAGGAACAAACATAGCAAGGACATCACAAATCCAAAACTAAAATTCCTAAGGCCTGGGTCAAGCACCATTAAGGAGGGAGGAGACTATGGACTTCAGGCCCTGTGGTTCAGTCAGTGTCAGTAAACAAACATTTACTCATGACCTAATATGTTTCCTTGGGAAAACACAGAAAGGCAAAAACAGTCCCTGCCTTTAAGAAGCACACATTCTAATTGAGAATACAACATGTAAGTAACTAGCTATGTACAAGATGAACATACATATATGTATTTATGAGATATATACATATATGTGTTTGTATGTATATATGTATATGTGTGTATATATATATATATATATACATGCATATAATAAGAATTGACTGTGGTAAAAACAAAGCAGATATGCACAGTGTTATGAGAAACATCAAGAGACAAAGGATAAAGGAAGGTTTCATCAAGTAGGTGATACCTTAACTGGGTCTAGAAGGAAAAAGAATATTGAGCAAAGGCACAGAAATAAGAGGGGATGGGACAAGAATAATGGATAACATGTATTTCCATTTGCCTAGAATGTGGATGAAATGAAAAGGGAAAACAAGGTAGAATTTGGATAGATATATAGTAGGATGGAATCAAATGGTAGAGGACTTTGAACACCAGAGTCAGGAATTTATAATTTATTTAGTAGACAATAGGGACCCACTTAAGATTTTTTGAGTAGAAGATTGATGTAACCAGGGCAGTATTAGAAAAAAATATTTGGGTAAAAGTATAAAAAAAAAAAGAATTGGGGAAGAGAGAGATTGGAGGCAAAGAGACCAATTAGGAGGATGTTAAAATAGTTCAGGTCAAAGAAGACAGAAGCCTGAACAAGATTGGTCACAGTGAGAATTAAAGGACAGGACAGATACAAGAAGTGCCCAAGGTAGAGAGACAGTAAGGTATATTTAAAGGAGTATGGGATTTGGTCCCAGATGACCTGTTCTGGGATCCCAACTCTGATACCTAGCACTTCTGTGACCTCTCTGGATCCTAATTCCTCATCTATAAAATAACAGTGTTGAATTACACGGCCTCTAACTTCTCTTCCAGTTATAACTCCATGATTTTATGTTATGTTGGCAGAATCAATAGGACTCAGTAATGCTTTTTTTTTTTTAAGGAGGGGATGAGGAAAGAATTGAATATGACCCCAAAGTTATAAGCCTGGGTGACTTGGAGAATGGTGTCACCATGAGCAAAAATAGAGCTAGGTGTTAGGAAAAAGGAAAGGGGACAGATAATGAATGCATTTAATTTAGACATGAATTTAAGGTGCAGTCAGGCTATTGAGGTAGAGACATCTAGCAAATAATTTTAGGTATAGAGTGGAAGTGTGGGGAACAAATGAAGGAAGACTAGAGAGGTATATTTGGAAATAGTTTACACAGAGTTCTATTGAAAGCTATGAGAGTGATGAGATGGGGTGAGGGAGAGCAAGAGAGGAAGAGCGAGAGAGAAAGAGGGAGGGAGGGAGGAAAGGAGAGAGAGAGAGAGAGAGGGAGAGAGAGAGAGGAGAAGGAGGAGGAGGAGGAGGAAGAGCAGAAGAAGAGGAAGAGGAAGAGGAGGAGAGTTACTGAATAGAAAGCTTTAAGGGACCCATGTTGAATGAAAAAGTATTTGTTAAACACTCAGTATGTAGTAAGTACTGTGCTAACCAATGGAGAAGCAAAAGTAAAAGAGAAAATAGAGCCTGTCTTAAAGAGGCTTGCATTCTATTGGGGGAATAACACCTATAGTTGTGTCCAAGGAGGGATAGTGACTTGGACGTTTACTTGGATTGTCAGTGGGTAGTTGGCTGACGCACTTTCCCATAGCAGTGGCTCTACTGATTTGATTATATTTCCCAAACTGGAAAAACTTGGATGAAAGAGCATAAAGTGGCAAGATAACTGGTGAGGTGGCAGGAGAATAAAGCAAAGAAGCCTAGTTAGCCTGATGCAATGGGCCTTATATGAGGCACTAGTCAGTTGGGACTGGGTCAGTAGTAGAAGGGGAAGTAGGAGGATTAGGAGAAAGAGGGATAGATAGAGAGATAAGAAGAGAACTGTGAGAAGACAATGCTATGGAAGCCAAGGGAGAAGAGTATCAAGGAATAGGGGGTGATCAACTATGTCTGGTGTTGCAAATGGGTTGACACTGGCATTGACATTCAAGGGTATAGAGGATGCACACTGGGAATGAGTTCTGCCCTCTCATGGACTCCTCAGAGGTCATTTAATATAGCTCTCTCATTTTACATGTGTGAAACAGAGTCCCAAAGAAGGGAATAGACTTAACTGATATCATATAAGTATTTGAACTTCCTTCTCCACATCTTTATAAGTAATTAGTCAATAAACATTTATTAAGCACTTACTAAGTGCCAGGTACTCTGCTAAGCACTAGGGATACAAATAAAGACAAAAGGAAATTCCCACTTTCAAGGAACTTAGAGTCTAATAAGGGAGACAACATTGAAATACATATGTACAAATAATATATAGTTGGAATAACTTGGAGGTAATCAACACAGGGAAAGCATAAGCATTAAGGAGAATTGATCATGGCTTCTTGTAAAAGATAGAATTCAGCTGGGATTTGAAGAAAGCCAGGAAAGCTAGAAGGTGGAGATGATGAGGAAGGAAATTCCAGACATGGTGGATAGCAATTAAAATGCATGGAGTCAGAAGATGGAGTGTCTTGCATGGGAACAGAAAGAACACTGGTGACACTGACTCTCAGAGTACATGGGAATGAGTAATGTATAAAAAGACAAGAAAGGCAAGAAGAGGCCAGGTGATAAAAGACTTTGGACAACAAATAGAGAATTTTGTATTTGATTCTAGAAGTGGTAGAGACCCATTGGACTTCAGACTTGCATTTTTTCAGGAAATTTTTCAGGAAAGAAAAACTTTCAGGAAAGTTAACTTGATAGCCAAGTGGAGGATGGACTGGAGTAGGGAAAGATTTGAGGCAGAGATGCCAGTCATCATGTTGTAGCAATGGTCCAGGCATGAGTCGATGATCACTTGCACCAAGGTGGTGGATGTGTCAGAGGAGGACAGAGGCCTATGGAGAGATGTTACAAAGGTAAAAGTTAGCAACAGATTAGATATGGGGTGAAAGGAGTGAGGAGTCCAGGATAACACCTAGGTTTTGAGCTTGGACGACTGGGATGGTGGCCTTGTTGCTAAAAGGAAGTTGGGAAGAAGAGAGAGTTTGGAGGAAAATTTGGAGAAGTTCAGTTTTGAAATTGTTGAATTTGACATGTCAACAGGACATCTAGTTCAACGTGTCCAATAGACACTTAGAGGTCGGTAGAGAGGTTAGGAATGGACAAGTTGATTTGAGAAAGATATTTGAATCCAAGAGAGCTACTCTTATTTTTACTACTACTACTACTTTGTGACCCCATTTGAGGTTTTCCTGGCAGAGATACTGGAGTGCTTTGCCATTTCCTTCTCCAGCTCATTTTATCCATGAGGAAATGGAAGCAAACAGGGTTAAGTGACTTGCCCAGTGTCCCTCAGCTAGTCAGTGTCTGGGGTTGGATTTGAACTAAGAAAGAAGAGGCTTGCTGACTCCAGGGCTGGCTCTGATTCTATCTACTGCACCACCTAGATGCCCAAGTACCATTTAATGGCTATTTTGGGGCCCTCCTGGCCCAGAGTGAATGTAAATAGTAACTGTTTCTCTTCTGGCCAGCAACCCTAAGAGGTCTTCTCCTCTTAGTTTGATTTTTTCTTTCAATTAAAGGGGCCATCCATTGACTCGCTTCTTAAAGAGGTCTATTCACTGAATGGGAATTACCTCACTCAAAATGAGTCCCTGAAAAGACTTAGCCTAAAAAGCACCAGGGTCTCCCATTGCATCCTAGGCCATATCCAGTCATCCTAATGAATATCTGGGCACTGGACCCAGATGGCTCTGGAAGAGAAAGTGAGGCTGGTGATCTTGCACAGCCCTCCCTCGCTCAAATCAAAGTGAACTTCGAGTCACATCATCATCTCCCGGATGTCATGGTCTTCTTTGAGAACAAAAGACTACTATCACTATTTCTACTACTATCACTTATATAGCAACTTTTATTTTCTAGGCAGGGTCTCAACAGTTTACAATTTTAATCCTTACAACAACTCTGGGAGGGTATAATAGCAAGTAGAGTGGGACTTTTTGTTGTCTTCTTTTTTCCAGTGCTTCTCAGCACTAAGGCAATCAAGTGCCTTTGAGTCTTGCCTTTGCTTCAATCAAGAGTCTTTGATGACCTGCTTAAGTCACAGGAAGGCTTACACGAGTTTGAGTCACATGTTTGTGAGGCCCTCTGACCCTGAAGAAGTATGTATATGCTCAGAGGTTAGCATTTCATTTGGGGCTCACTCACTGGAAGAATGTCGTGTGACTTGACCAGAAGAGACTCTGGGTAACCTTTGGAGCCCCCCTCCCCCACTTTGAAAAACCCAGATATTGGTGCTTCTCTCTCTGGTAACTATGTATATAATGTCTTAAACAGACAGCTAGAAGCCTGTCTACTGATTTGTGATGTTTTGCTCTGTTTATATAATTTCTGTTTGTAATTTCTGTTTGTTTTCTCTGAGGTTCAGGATGCTGACTTTTTCCCCTGAACTAAGTGAATGATATATATATATATATATATATATATATATATATATATATATATATATATATATATATATATATTTAATTAAAATGAGATTGTAAACCCCTTAAAGTTGTTTTCTTTAGAAAAGCAGATCAAAGAACCAGTGCTAGCAGCTCTCCTGTGTGCTGGTGTTTTGGTCTTACACAGCCTTAGTCTTACACAGCCACAGTAGCAGCAAGTAGCATTATTGTTACAGAGGGAGGTGATATTATTGTTCCCCATTTTACAGGAAAGTTTGGCAAACCAAAGTTAAATGACTTGCCTAGGGTCACACAGTTGGGAAGGATCTGAGGCTAGATTTGAACTCAGGTTTTCTTGGCTCTAGGTTGATTGGTCTATCCATTGCCCCACAGATGAAATCACCAAGTGAAATAACAGAGGGAAAAAAAGAAGAAGAAAATCAGTCATTGTAAGGACTATGCAATTTTAAATGATTGTGAATAGAGGAACCTTCCAAAATAAGCACTCATATTTTTTTTTCCCATAAGCTTTCCTCCTTTCCCCACTTGCGCTTCTCCCATAGGACCTTATTTAAACTTCTCTTCTGTTTGTCCTTTCTTTATTCAGGGATAGGTGTCCAACTACAGAGAAGGAACTGATGAAAATCAGGATGAGGTGGCATGTGAGCACTGATTTTCTACAGAAGGATTCAGGTGTTGTAGTGATATGCTGGAATAGATACATTTGCACATGTGTCCTAGAAACACAATGGTTTGTAAGAATAGGAAAATGAAGAAATGTATGGATATGAAATATTATTTTCCCGAACCAACCATTTTTATGTACCCTAAAACCAAGCAGGCAGAAGGCCTCCGTCTTAGTTTATCAGATCCGATATGTCATGAGATACCTGCCAAAATGTTGGCTTGGTTTGCCTAGGCAGCATGTTTTCCTCCACATACTAGAAAACACCATGATTTATTCAAGGAAAAACATCAGTCTCTTTTAGACTTTCCCTGGAGGCACCAAACAATCTCACCACCTATTGCTTTACTGAAATTCAAACCAATTTCACCAGACACACATTGACCTAGCCTTTTATTACAGATGTTTGGAGAAAAGAACAGAGCTGATCAATGAAATAATTAAGTGCTTCATTAAATTTTAATGAAAAGAGTTGCAAGTTTTTCAAATCCCATTCATTAACAAAAAAAAAGTGGCTTCGTTTTTGCAAAGACAAAATATTTACTGAAAATTAATAACTATAAATTTGATCTCTTGACTTTAAATGTTTCTTTCATTTATCATTTCCCTTCCCTCTTCCCCTCTTTCCTCTCTTCCCTCCCTCTTTTCTTTCTCTCCCTCCCTTCTTTCCTTCCTTCCTTTCTTTCCTTCCTTCCTTTCTTTCCTTCCTTCCTTCCTTCCTTCCTTCCTTCCTTCCTTCCTTCCTTCCTTCCTTCCTTCCTTCCTTCCTTCCTTCCTTCCTTCCTTCCTTCCTTCCTTCCTTCCTTCCTCAGAAAGTCCCATTAGCTTCCCCTTCTCTCTATGATAAAATAGGAATTCCTTTGTTTTCCCTTTTAAAACTCCTTCACAGTCTAGCTCTAGGCTATCTCTTCTGCCTCTCACACCTTGAATTGCAACTAAATTGTTCTACTTCTTGTTCCTTGTGCTTTATATTTTGTCTTCTATCTCCATGGCTCTAAACATGCTCTCTCCTAGACATTCAGTCAATACACATTTATTAATCACTGAGCTAAATGCTGGGAGTACAAAGAAAAGCTGAAATAAAAATTGTTCCTGCGCTTAAGGAGCTTACATTCTAATGGGCAAAGATAACACATACAATGGAGCTGAAGGATGGGTGGTCTGGGATGGGAAGAAAGTAGGGAGGTGGGAGGAGTAGAGAAAATCCTTTGAAAATGAGTCATCAGTGTATCCTGGAGAGGGATGAAGACATCTTTGGCCTGGGCAACCTTCTTAAACTGGAAATTCTGGGGAGGATGTCCAGGCTAGAGTCCCAATGTGGGAAGTAGTCCGGGATGGAGTAAGCTTCCAGGGTGAATAAATTTCTATATAGCATGACAGAGAAAGTACTGTGGAAATGAGACAGCAAAGCAACCTGAATTGCACTGACTCTTCCCATTAGAATCAGAATATCTTGCTTGCTTCAAAGGTCCTCTTGCACTGACTCCTGTAAAAGGCTTTTCTTCATGCCTACTTGAGAGTAGGATCTGTTTTATATCTTTCTTTGTATCTCCAGTGTGTAGCATAGTGCACACAGTACACAGTACGTGCTTAATAAATACTATTTGATTAATTAGCTGCCAGTAATTGAGTACCCTCCTCCTTTGAAATTACTCATATATGGAGATGCTGTTCCATTCAATAGAATGGAAGTTCCATTAGGACCAACACTGGTTTCTTTTCATCTGGGTATCCTCAGGGTTTAAGCACAGTTCCTGGCAATTTAGTCTAGTTCCAGTTCCTGGCTCCTGTTTTTTTGTTTTGTTTTGTTTTGTTTTGTTTTGTTTGCTGAGGAAAGGGGAAGGGGACCTGACCTTCAACTTTGTCAATGCAAGGAGCTCTCCACGAGAAAACTCTACAAATGCAGATTGGAAACTTTTTTTTTTTTTTTTTACCAATTATTGCCTTAGAAAATTGACTAAGGCATGGGGACATTCAATGACTTGCCCATCCTTACACAAGCAGGAAGAGTTAGAGATTAGATCTGTATGGGACAGAATTTTTAAATAATAGGAGAGACATCCTTAGGAGGAACAAAGTAAATTTATTTCACAAACCTTGCAAGATTTGGGCACACCTCCATAATGGAGGAGCCGAGGTAAAAGGGGACCTGTCCTAATTTATACTCTTAATGAAAAAGATTCCCACCCACCCACCTCTATCCCTTCTCACCATTGGCTGGGAGGTGGGCTTACAGTCTAGGCATGAAAACTACACAGAGGACCAAGGCTGATCCGGTCCATTCAGGTTTTTCCCTATCAGAACTCAACTGCCTGGGTGGAGTCTGAAAGTCTAGGAGGAGAGACCTTCCTAGGGCAAAGAACAAATAGCTCACAGGAAATTCACTATCTTCTCACATCTGAGAGAGGCGGGGTGGGGGGGAAGGGCATGCCTTCCAAAATTACAAGGCCAAATCCCCAAACCACTCCATTAGACATACCCTGTGAAGTCTTCACAATTATCCATCCCATTCAGATTGAGCCTAGGTCTTCCTGACTTTGAGGCTTGCTTTCTATGTACTGACATTGGAAGAAGAAATGGAGTGCATGGGCTAACCTGGTTATTGCTGTGGCCAAGTTAAGCAAATGAGTAGAAGTCTGAAATCCTATTCCATGGTAGACACTCAATAAATATTTGTTGATGAATTAATGAATTAGGAATGAAGGGAATAAGCATTTATATAGTGCCTATACCTACTATATGTCAGGCACTGTACTAAGGACTTTATACATATTATCTCATTTGATACTCACAACAATGCTGGAAGGTAGGTGCTATTATAATCCTCATTTTAGTAATAGAGGAAAGTGAAGCAGAAGTTAAGTGACTTGCCCAAGGTCACACTGTTAGTAAATGCCAGCGGTCATATTTGAACTCCATGACTTCAGACCCAGCATTCATCTTTGCCACCTACTTGCCTCCAATGAATCATGCCTGAATGATTTCAGCAGGCGATATTGGTAATTTGTGGGGAAAGAGAGGATTTTAGACTGACAGAAGAACAGTCAATGAAATGCAAAATCTGGAAAACATGAATCATGCTGAGGAAAAACAGTTTTTTTTCTTCCCCACTACAATAGTAATGACTTATGTAATTAAAATTAATTTCATCTTCTTTTAAGAAAGTTTTATCTCAATTTCTTCAACTCTTCAAGAGAGCTATCTATAAATTATCTGTTTTAGGCAAAATGACTCATCTCCACATGCAGAATAGTGTTTAAGAGTAGCCTTTGTCTACGTTGGTCAACGAAGCACAAAAGATGCTTTGGGCATATTCAGAAGAAATTAAAAGCTGGCCTAATACAAGAAAAGTGATTATTTTATGCTCTTTCTTGTTTGTAACATTTTGGTTGACTGCCCATTAGTTCATTATATATTGCATATGGAAGAACCTCTGTTTATCCAGCATGTCTATATAGAGATTGAAAAATGTTTCTCATCCATCAACCAACAGGTGTTCATTGTACATCTGTGATATTCCCAGATCCAGGCTGAACTTTATATGTGAGCCCTGAAGAAACAAACCCAGTATCCTTGGCTTTTAAAATAGTAGATGTTAGAGGATGTTTGGTGATTATACAGAGTAATTGAAACATCAATGCCTTATGTATCCAAGCTCTGTTCTTCCATCACGTACCAGTGCCAATTAAAGACCAATGAAAGGTTGGAATGCTCCTGAATATCCTACACTGGCCTTCCCTGGGGTCTGATAATTCCACTATTAATTGGAAGGTCTATTTGTCTTTTGTGGTTTAAGGTACTGTGTTTCCAGCAGAGCCCATTAAAATAAAAATACTTTTCCTGGGAGGGGCAATACATTAACACTTCATGAACTATTAACAACATTTTATTATATGATTATCTATCTATAGTTTTAAAAAGCAGAGCCCAGGGTATAAAGGAAGTACAAAAGAGTCTTGGATTGGGAGACAGAATCAGAAAGGTCTGATACAGTGGTGATTTCCAGGGAGTACAAGCAATCTTTGATACTGCAGTTTAGGGCATGAGGTGACAAGATCATTAATGTCCCAAAATGGGGCAAATACTAAATTACAAGCACTGAAAAAAATAGATTCAGTCATGATTATAGTACATAGAATCATATATATAGAGAGAGTTGAAGGGAGCTTAGATGTGATCTAATCCAATTAGCTCATTTTAAATGTGAGGAAACTGAGGCCCAGGGAGTGACTTATCCAAGGTCACACATATAGTGAGTAGCACGATTTTCTTGTGTCATAAATTTTTTTGAGGTCTAGCTTTGCAGAGATCAAGTAGATTTTTGGAGAAAATTTACCCATAAGGACCAAATGCTCACATTCTGGTATTTATCAATAGGATCATTTTTGGCCCAATTATTTGCTTAGCCCTCCTGTATTTTTTGGGGGGGTGGGGCAGGGGTTTGAGTGGGGATGGGGAGGAGGGCTTATTAAATGTTGAAGGAGACCAAATGAGCATGCCTATGTTGTAAAACACTAGACGGAAGGATGAGTATGGTTTAGCACTCATCTTTTTAACCATATTTAATATATTATTTTTCCCAATTACATGTAAAAACAATTTTAACATTTTTTTTCAAATTTGGAGTTCCACATTCTCTCTCCCTCCCATCCCCCACCTCACTGAGAAAGTAAGCAATTTGACATAGGTCACACCTGGGTAGTCACACAAAAACATTTCCATGTAAATAATTCTGTGAAAGAAAACACAGAGAAAAAAAAAAAACAGGAAAAATAAAGAAAGTTAAAATAAAGTATCTTTGATCTACATTCAGGCTCTGCTAGTCTTTCTCAGGAGATGGATAGCACCTTTCATCATAAGTCCTAAAGAATTGTCTTGGATCTTTGTATTATTGAGAATAGCTAAGTTACTCAATAGATCATCATACAATATTGCTGTTACTGTGTACAATATTCTCCGGGTTCTGCTCATTTCACTTTGTATCAGTTCATGTCTTTCCATGTTTTTCTGAGAACATCCTGCTCATCATTTCTTAAGGCAATATATATATGTGTGTATATATATATACACACACAATGATTTACATACAATTGTATGAAAATAATTATATATTTGGTTAGCCATTCCCCAGTTGATGGACATCCCCTTAATTTCCAATTCTTTGCCACCACTAAAAGAGCTGCTATAAATATTTTTGTACAAATAGGTCCTTTTCCTTTTTTTTTAAATCTCTTTGGGATACAGACCTAGTAATGATATTGGTTTGTCAAAGAGTATGCATGGTTTTATAGCCCTTTGGGCATAGTTCCAAATTGCTTTCCAGAAAGGTTGAATTAGTATACAACTTCACCAATAGTACATTAGTGTTTTAATTTTCCCACATCCCCTCCAACATTTGCCATTTTCTTTTTCTATCATATTAGCCAATCTTTTGGGTGTGAGGTAGTAGCTCAGAGTCATTTTAATTTCTATTTCTCTTATCAATGGTGATTTAGAGCATTTTTTAAATGACTATAGATGCCTGTTCATATACTTTGACCACTTATCAATTGGGGAATAGCTCTTATTTCTGTTTGACTCAGTTTTCTATTTTTGAGAAATGAAGTCTTTTTTTTTTTAACAAATTAATTAATTAATTTTTAGTTTGCAACATTCACTTCCTTAAGTTTTAAATTTTCTCCACATCCCTCCCCTCCCCTCTCCCCAAGAGGGCATGCAATCTGATATAGGCTCTACACATGCATTCTTATTAAACACATTTTCAAATTAGTCATGTTTTATAGAAAAATTAGAATGAATGAAAGAACCATGAGAAGGAAAAAACAAAACAAAACAAGAGAGCAAATAGTATGCTTCAATCTGCATTCTGACTATATTTCTTTGTCTGGATTTGGATGGCATTTTCCATCATGACTCTTTTGGAGTTATTTTAGGCCCTTGCATTGTTGAGAAGAGTTAAGTCTATCACAGTCAGTCATCATACATGGTGGCAGTTATTGTGTACAATGTTCTCCTGGTTTTGCTCCCCTCTCTCAGCATCAGTTCATATAAGTCTTTCCAGGTTTTTCTGAAGTCCACCTATTCAACATTTCTTATACCATAATAGTATTCCATTCAATTCATATACCACAACTTGTTCAGCCATTCCTCAGTTGATAGACATCCCCTCAATTTTTAGTTCTTGGCCACAACAAAAAGAGCTGCTATAAATATTTTTGTACATGTGGATCCTTTCCCCATTTTTATGATCTCTTTGGGATATAGCCCTAGAAGTGGTACTGCTGGGTCAAAGGGTAAGTACATTTTTATAGCCTTTTGGGCATAGTTCCACATTGCTCTCCAGAATGATTGGATCAATACACAACTCCACCAACAATGCCTTGGTGTTCCAATTTTCCCACATCTTCTCTAGTATTTATAATTTCCCTGTCTTGTCTTGTTAGTCAATCTGATAGGTATGATGTGGTATCTCAGAGTTGTTTTGATTTGCATGAGAAATGAAGTCTTTATAAGAGAAACTTACTGTAATTTTTTTTTCACAAATAATGATTACCAACTATGTATTTCCCTCCATCCTATTTCTCCCTTGTCCATCCTACTATGTCTCCTTCGACCCTGTCCATTCTCAAAAGTGTTTTGCTTCTGACTTTTACCTCTCTTAAACTGCCCTCTCTTCTATCAGCTTGCTCCCTTCCCTTCCCTTCCCCTTCTCTTATTCCCCTTTCTTCTTACTTTCCTGTTTGATAATAAAGATTTCTACACCCAGCTGAGCGTGTATATTATTCCCTCTTTCAGCCAATTCCTATGAAAGTAAGGTTCATGAGCTCCTTTCCCTGCTTCCCCTATTTTCCCCTCCACTGTAACATCTCTTTCAGGCCTCTTTTATGTTAGATAATTTATCTCATTCTACCTCTCCTTTAATCTGTCTCCCAGAGCATTTTTCTTTCTCATCTCCTCCCCTTTTTTTTAGATAATCATACCATTGCATTCAACTTCATGCCTCTACTTTATGTATACACCTTCTAATGCACTAATAAAAAGAAAGTTTTTTAGCAGTTGTAAGTATTATTATCCTATGTAGGAGTGTAAACAGTTTAACCTTGTCAAATCTCTTGTGATTTCTCTTTGTTGTTTACCTCTTTATGCTTCTCTTATGTCTTGTATTTGAAAGTCAAATTTTCTATTCAGTTCTGCTCTTTTCATCAGCTATGTTTGAAAGTTCTCTATTTCATTGAATATCCATTTTCTCCCCTGAAAGATTATTCTTAGTTTTGCTGGGTAAGTGATTCTTGGTTGTAATCCTAGCTCTTTTGCCCTATGGAATATCCTATTTCAAGCCATCTAATGCTAAATCTTGTGGTATCCTGACTGTGGCTCCACAATATTTGAATTGTTTCTTTTTGGCTGCTTGCAGTATTTTCTTCTTAATCTGGGAGATCTGGAATTTGGCTATAATATTCCTTGGAGTTTTCATTTTGGTATCTCTTTCAGGAGGTGATCAGTGTATTCTTTCAATTTCTGTTTTACCCTCTGGTCCTAGAATATCAGGGCAGTTTTACTTAATAATTTCTTTAAAGATGATGTCTACTCCCTTTATTATCATCAAATTCATGTAGTCCAACAATTTTTAAATTCTCTCTCCTGGATCTATTTTCCAGGTCAGTTATTTTTACAATGAGGTATTTCACACTGTCTTCTACTTTTTCATTCTTTTTTAAAATTTTATTTCATTGCTTCTTGATGCCTCACAAAGCCATTAGCTTCCACTTTTCCAATTCTAACTTTTAATGAATTATTTTCTTTAGTGAGCTTTTGTACCTCCTTTTCCATTTGGCCAATTCTTCTTCTTAAGGAATTCTCTTCAGTGTATTTTTGTATATCTCTCTCCATTTGTTGAATTCTGCTTTTAAATGCATTCTTCTCTTCTTTGGATTTTTGTGCCTCCTTTATCATTTGGTCTATTCTTTCTTTAAGGTGTTGTTTACTTCAGTATTTTTTGTGTCTCTCTTACCAAGTTGTTGACTCGTTTTTCATGATTTTCTTGCGTCACTCTTATTTCTCATTCCAATTTTTCTTCTACCTCTCTTACTTGGTTTTTAAAATCCTTCCATGACCTGAGATCAATTTGTATTTTTCTTTAAGGCTTTGGATGCAGGAATTTTTACTTTTTTTGTCTTCTGAGCATATGTTTTGATCTTCTTTGCTACCATAGTAACTTTCTGTGGTCATATATTTTTTTCTGTTGTTTGCCCATTTTCCAACTTATTTCTTGACTTTTAACTCTTTGCTAAAGTAGAGCTCTGTTTCTCAAAGGGAGGGGGAACTATCCTAAATTTAAAGCTTTTTGTGCCACTGTTTTGAGAGGTAATTCTAGGGACCTGTATGTTTTTGGCTCTTCCAAGGTGGTATGATCTAAGGGGAGGTGTGTTTACTAGTCTCCTGTACTGTTTACTGGTTTGTGAGTAACCACAAGCACTCTTTTCAACCCTGGAATTGTGACCAGAGTCCTTGCTCCCCTACTGCCACATGTTCTGCTGTACTAGTGTTAGACTCTAGGACTAAGACCCAGGATTGTGACCCAGTTGCAAGTATAGGCAATGTAACAAAGTCCTGCCCCAGCACAGGGACCTCTGTAAGTATCCTTCTGATCCATTGTCTGATCCCCTTCCCATGTATGGGCAGAGAGGTCTGGAAACTGCCACTACTGCAACTAATTCAGACAGCCCAAGGCCTGATCCTGGTTTGGTATGGCCTGGTTTGTGCTGGTGTGGCCTGCACTGGACTGTGCTCCTCTCTCATCTTGATGCAAAACACCTTTTCTGCTGACTTTGCAAGTTGTCTTGGGCTAAAAAATTGTTTCACTTCATTTTTTTTCTGTGTTCTGCCACTCTAGAATTTCTTTAGAGTCATTGTTTAAAGGTATTTGGATGGGTTTGGGGGAAAACTCAGATAAGTCCCTGCCTTTACTCCACCATCTTGGCTCTGCCTCTTTAATGCTCACCTTAATAGTCAAATCAATTCATCAGTCTGGCTAAGAATATAAAAACCATGAAGATCAAGACTATTTACAGTTTTTCTTACCCCAGACCCTAGAACAGTATCTGACACATAGAAGGCAACAGATGCTTATTAATTTAAATTGAGGGAGCCAAGATGGCCGCATGAAAACAGCGTCTTGCCGGAGCTCTCTCACAAGTTCTGTTGGATTCCTATAAAAAAGTGAATCTGAGCAGATTTGAGAGAGTTAGAAATTGCGAGCACTCTGACTGGGGCAAATTTCCCAGC
>CM053625.1:177021034-177037634 GCA_028646595.1 Phalanger gymnotis
GAAAATCTGGAACCCAAAATTATGTAGAACTGTATGTTGCAATCTAAAAATAAAAAAAAAATGGAAAAAAAAAGAAAAACTGTTCTGATGTTCTGGAACCAGAGAATAAAATAGAAATTAAAAGATTAAAAAAAATTTAAATTGAATTACACTTAACTGAGATGGAATTGTATTGAATTGTAGTGAATAAAATGGCTTGGAAACAAAGGGGTCCTTAACCTGAGTGTCTTTGAACTTTTTTTTTTAATTTGGATAATTTCATTTCAATATAATCATTTTCCTTTTAAATTTTATGTATTTTACTTTAGACATTTAAAAACTCTTCTGAGAAGTGGTCTGTAGGCTTCACCATACTGCCAAAGAACCAGAAGTTAAGAACCCAAAGGTTAGTTAGAAAACTAGCTGATTCAGTTGCCACAATTGTAGGCAAGCTGAATCTCCAAGACCTTCAAATTAGGGTCACAGAAAGGCATCTCAGATATGCTGGAGCAGCCTTGGGAGTTTCACTTTATCTCCCTTGCTCTCAGACCCCTATGGAAATGAAATTTGGGGTATGAAGAGAAAGAGGAGTTGCAGCAGCAGCAGCAACAGCAACAGCAACAGCAGGAGGGGGAGGAGCAGTAGGGGAGGGCAACTCTGCTGGAAGGAACATGATGGGGTGGGCAAGCTGCTGGCAGAGAAGACAAATCGTCCGAAGCTACTTGTACTGTTAACATTCCCCACCAGTGCTGTGACCCAGGAGGGAAATTGAATAGACCAGATAATGATTGCTGGGCTTTGAAGAGTACAAGCTGTGGAGGCAGAAGCCTAACCGTGCCTCCACAGGGAGAGAGGACCAAAGACAGGTATACAGCCCACAGCCTGAGGGGAGAACGATAGTTTCATTTACCTTTTTTTCTCAGTCAGAGAGTGTGTTGCATGGGAGCTTCTTGAAGCTGAAATGTTGTCTCACTCATCTATGCCTCCCCATCAGTTTTCTGGATTCACCTGTTTGTAGAACATGGTATTCGATGAATATTTGCTAACTTTGGTGATTAGGAATGAGAGGAAATGAGGAGGCAGACAAGGAGTAGAAGGAAGTACAGAAAGTCATTCTTCACACTTGGGAGACCTGCCTTGAGTATGGGCTGTGGCAGATGTGGTCATGGAAATCTGGCCCCCATAGAAAGTGTGTCTTTCTCTAGGGATGCAAAAGTATAACATGGACGTTGAAGTGGTTGCATTTGGGGGCCAAGGACATCCAGATAAAGTAATGAGCTATCTCAAGGAAGAGAATGGGGAAAAGGCAGTGTTAGAAAGCATGTCAAGCATGGATTTAGACAAAGCCTTGAAGTGTATTATAGAACCATAGATGGGATGGGACTTGAGTCCAAATGGGTCATTTTGATAGAAAAGGAAACTGATTTAAGTGAAAGAAAGTCTCAGAGGTAGCTTATATCAGAACCTGAACTTGAACCCAGTGTTCTACCTCCCACACTTTGCTGTAGTCCCACCATTTACAGAAAAGTATAGATCAATCCCTTACCAGATCACACTCAGTGACTGAGGTTATTGAAATCATTGTATTACAAGCAAAGGATCTTATGAAAACTCGTCCATAAACCACAATTTCTTCCATAAAAAGGGAAAAAGACTTAAGTATTGTTTTAGGAGTTTTTGCCCATGAACTTATAATGAGCAACAAATTATAAGCAGTCAATTCAGTTACTATTCCCACTTCAGCAACTTGTCATTCAGCTGTGTTTTAATGTTCACCTGGTAAGGTAAGTTTGCATAATTACAAGATGACAGGCAGTAAAACATTAAATTACTGGCTAGTGACATAGTGTACCATCCTGCTTGGAATATAGTAGTTCCGCTTTATTGGAAGTATTCTTTGAAATGCTATATTTTTTAGTGCACTCTATGTGTGTTGGGGGGGTATTTTATTTGTTTAGGTTAATTAGGGAGTTACTGGGGTTCAGTTTACAAGACTGCTGGGAAGGCTGGGGAGGAAATGGATGGGAAGTGAAATGAAGCATGTCTGAGGTCTTCTTGAAAGAGTCAGCCAGGTGAGGAAGTTATCCATCAGGACATTCTAGTCACCTGGACAATTAATACACAGGTGATCTTGTTGTTGCCTTCATAGACCCAGCCCTAGCTTTTCAGATGTAGTTTTAAACTCTGACTCCGGGGACAAGTAATATATAATGCACAAGAGATGGGCAAGCACTCAAGGACAGAATCTATTCTCTGCTCCTCTTCCCCCTCTTTCCTCCCACTGCTGTTTAGGTGTGTTCCTCCTCCTCTTGCTAGTGTTTTGACAACCTCAGATGTTCCAAGTATCATATATACAGATACTTTAGTGTCTGACGTGAATTTGTATGTTTACTCAAACCGCAATTATAAGAGGAGACATCCGGCCTTTATAAGTAAGGAGTGTAATTCTTCTTTTTCTAAGACACTTAATGCATTAGCCCTCCCTTATAAAGCATCCTAATGCCTTCCATTAAAAGTATTTCAAGCCATATATCATGGGGTTTCAGCAAATGGTCAATCTGAGCCAAGCTGCCTCCATATGGGGTATATAAGTTTATACAGATTTGCAAAAGGGTTTTTCATCTTAGAAGATTGACTTATGCACCATGGTATGTAGAAATTAAGGAAAAGATATGTTATCATTATTATCATTTTAAATCTAAAGCAGATTTTTGTTCAATAGTATTATCAAATTCTTATTTTAAAACACTATTTCAGGGAATCTCTTTCATCTTGCATGGTTCACTCTTATTTCCCTTATGTCTTGTCTCTCTGAATAAATTGTAAACAACCTCAAACAGATTGTGTTTTAGTATTGCAAATCTAGAAGTGAAAAGTGTCTCAGAGACTATTGAGGAACAGGGAGATGAAGGGACTTTTCTGAGGTCACCGAAGTAATATGAAGTAGAGATGGGAAGTGAAGCCAGTGACCTTCTTACCTTTCTTTGTGTCCCCAGAACTTGACATGGTGCCTGTTACCTAGTGGGCATTTAATAAATGCTTGTTGACTGGCTGACTCTTACCCCAGAGACAATTTTTTTTCTACTTTACCACGTTATTCATTTTTTTAGCCTTCATAATGCCTTGCACGTGGGCACAATCAATAATAAATGATTGATTTAGACAATCAATAAAAATTAATGGAATTGAGTTGTTTTGTGTAAGTCCAGTTTTAAGATTTTAGATTTTTTTTTGTTTCTGTTTTTGTTGATTCGTTTACATATACAGTATATTCAGGGGTCATTTCCCCAAAGGTATGGGGACAGAAGGTTGAACTTCCTTAAAACTGAGAAGGCAGCCTTTTGGTGGTTTATATAAGGATAGACTATACCCTTGGTTTATAGCACAATTGTTCTCCATATAGCTACTCTTCCCCTGCCATCCCTTAAATGAAAGTATTCCAGACCAAGTCAAATATACGTAGTAAAACAGTGAGCCCTAAACAAAGACTTTCAGCCTTAAGTCTAAAAATCACACCTGAATCATGGGACACAAAGTAGTGAATATTCCCTAAAATCAATCAAACAAACAAACAAAAATACATATAGGCTTAGTGATAGAAGAAAATTGAGTGGATAAAAATTTTGAAAAATCTGGATGGGGTACAGGGAAGAAAAAAGTAGTTTTTTTTTTATTTTCCCATTATGAAATGTGTTGTGTTTTGTGGACCCATAAAGAGACAGTTGGTCAGAATGATTAAGGTAACTTTTTGACATTTTGAAATGCTATGGCATCATACAATCTTATATATTCTATGTGAGTGAATTTATTTTCTATCAGTAAAACATCAACTATTCAGAAATGCATTATTTTCCTGAACCACAGTGGAAGAAAACACAAAATTTACCCTTAAAAATCTGAGGTTTTCGTGGCTAATGAAAAATAAGTAGACTTCTACATTATTATACTTTATCTTCTTTTCTTTTCTTTTTTTTTTAACACAGACTTGTTATTTCAATGATACGAGAAACTATTAATGTAGATAGTCTTAACACCAATCCAGATTGGCAACTCACCTGTATTACAGTCTTAGACAATAGCCTGTGAATGAAGTAAGGTTAAACAATTTGCCCATGATTATTTTGCTAGTATCAATCAAATGTTCTGGGGATATATAGAAAAAAACAACAACCATGAAATAGTCCCAACCCTCAAAGAGTGTATTATCTGAACCTAGGTCTTCCTGGTTCCAAAGCCGACCTTCAGTCTATTCTGCTATGTTACATCTCCTTTCTGTGTTTGGAAGTTTAAAATATGAAATTAGAATACTTGCTGTCATATGCTTCCCCCAATTAAGACTTGCCCTCAGAGGCATTATACTGTGCTTGGCTGAGAATTTCATTAAGTTTGCAAGAAAATTTTTTTTGGCACAACCTGATAGGAATATTCTCATTTTCTTGGCCAAGTTAAACTGCAATAGTTTATTCACTGTTTTTCTAAGTGAGCCATTTCTTTTCAAGAGGAGAAAAGAGGAAATGTTTATCATATTAACATTTTGTACCTCAGTCAGAGAGCCACGGTTATGACAGAGGAATGTCAATGGAAGGTATCATGTCAGGAAAATGAATCAGTTGGCACAGTATGCATACAGTCTGTTTCTGAGTATTTGTCCTGAGAAAAGGCAGATGAGTACAGATGATTAAGGGCTTTATGTCAGTATGAGGGAGGAGATGCCCCTTTGCCCCTTTGCCCCTTTGCAGGGACTACAGTGAGCCCAAACCAAATCTCTTGGAACGAGAGGGAAGAATTTGCTTTTCACCCCCTTCCTGGGGAATAATTGTTCTCCTAAGTAGCACAGAGCTGCCTGAAACAATGTATCATTAGGGTACCTGGTTTCAAATCTTGGCTGTTATCTGTATAACAATGGGAAAGTCACTTCTCTTTTCTGAACTTCAGTTTTCCCCCTTAAAAATGGCTGATTTTAGTGGAATTGGTCTCTTCCGGATCTAAATCTATGATCATCTGAAATGTTCTGTGTTTTCCTCATTGTTTCTCCGTATGTACCAGGTGGGAACACCAAGTCTGCTGTGTATTTCTGATGTAGGGAGGGAAGATTATGTGATTCAAATTTAGTGGTCCTGTAGAGTTTTCTTCGAGGTCTCATAAGGTTTTTTTTTTTAATTCTCACAGTCTTAAATAGCTTACCTGTAAAGTTATATTTTATTCTCCAAAGCAGCTTTTTTTCCTCCCAGTAATAGAATGTTGTCTTGTGAAGGGTGTATATCACTTGTCTGCTTACTGATTCCAACACAACTTCTCTTGAGTTCAGCAAGAGGCTAAGGCTAGAGATGTTAAAACCTCATATGGACCATCTTTATCACATCTTTACTCATACCTCCCTGCATATACCAGTTTTTCCACTGACTTCCCATGAGCTATCAACTCTTTTTTTTAGGAAAGAAAAAATTCTGGATGTTTTAGCCCATCAAAGGGATATAAGAGTTTCTGTTAAATAAGACTTCTGTTGCAGTGTGACTAAAAACAACTTCACATGCTCCAGTTCTGTAGAGTAGGCATGATTTCAGGTAGGTTTTGTTTTTGTTTTCTTTTTTTCAGAGGAGAAAAAGCTGAAATTTCTGGGCTTAACTTCTATACTTTAACACTGTTAATTCACAACTAACAGTGTTTCAGGGGTTCATCATTAAAGTAAGGAAGGGCCCATCGTTGACTTTTTTTTGATCCTGAGGGCTTAACACAGTATTTGATACAGAGCGAGCCAGAATTGTGTTTAGAGTTTTGGAATCGAGTCCATGAAGATGTGGATCTCGACTCATACTTATTAGCTTTGTGAACCAGAACAAATCACTTTAACCACTCTCAGCCTCAGTATCCTCATCCGTAAAATGGAGAAATAAATTATACCTACTTGCCAGGTGCGTGTGTGTGTGTGTGTGTGTGTGTGTGTGTATGAATCAAATGAGATGTATAAAGCACTTTGTAAACCTTTAAACAGTATATAAATGCTAGCTATTATTAATGAATGCTCACTGACCATGAATGCTGACAATATACACAAACCATGAGATTTTCAATTATTATTAACATCTTTCATTTGGAAAGATTCTGAACTGGGAATCTTCTAAGTCTAGGCCCTGGCACTAGTTAGCTGTGAAAAGTTGAACAAATCACTGTATTAGGACTCCAGTTTCCTCATCTGTGAAATGAGAGAGTTACACTATCTGATCTGAATGATCTTTTCCAGTTCTTTCATTGGTTTCATGATGCCAGAGTAGATATGAAAAATGTCTCTTTATATGTCATTTACAATGTAAAGCAATTGATGGAGAGAAAAATAATGAGGGAAAAGGCCATACAGGAATACCTATATCAGTTCCATTGCCCACCTTCTATCCCATGGGTTGATGCCGTTGGCAGAGACATTTTGGGACAGATGAGAGATGTAAGCTATGGTGACCCAATAATCACATATGCTTCCATGTCAGTACTTGCCTCTCTGGCATATAAAAGATTCAGATACTGCATCCCCTTAGGAGAAGTATCCAACCAGTATTAATATTTTAGAAATACTAGAAGTTGGAAGAATAACCATTATTCATCAGTAGCACCTCCGTGACACTAAAACGAAATAATGGATTTTTTTAAAAGACGGAACGACTCTAGTTGTAGAACTATAGAAATATTCCTCTCTCGGGGACGCTGCATTCTTCGCTTTCATCTTTTTTTTTCTCCTCTTGAGAACATTTTGATTTACTTCTGTGATAAGCTTATAACAACTAGGGAAGGCCAGAGCTGGAATGAGCAGAGCTGGGAGGGAGAAGGGGATGGCAGATGAGAAATGGGTCCTGGTAAATTCGTTTGGCTCCAAGTCAGAAAGCATCACTGACTGTGCGCATCCATTCTGTGGTGCAGTGCATAGTTATGCCTGTGTCAGGCAGAGATCTGACCTCCTGCCAACCTAGGTTGGTAGGACCTGGGGCAAGGTGTCTTTCTAGTGAAAAATAACAAAACATAGGAGTCCTATTTCACTACAGTTGCAGCCTTGGGAATATAGCCTTATCCTATAACCTCCTTGGGCCTCAGTTTTCACATCTGTAAAAAGAGACAGATGAACTACATAACTCCAAGGTCCTTCCTACCTCTAGATATATGATTGTGTGATCCTATGAGGCCTTCAAGGGTTATCTTATTGAGATACTATGAATCAGAAAGCAGCAACAACAACAACCACTACATAATTTTTGATCAGAATTACCCCTGAGCATTTTCACATGACATTTTGGTAGGTGAAGAAAGCTACAATCCCTGTATGTGTGTGCTAATTTTTTTCCCCTAAAGTTGATTCTTTTTATCTGCTAGGATGGAATAGAGAGGTTTTACTCAATTTTTCACACAGACAAATGTAAACTTGGAGAAACAAAATAATTGCTATATAAACAACAATTATTCCGTGTCAGAGTTTAGAACGAGTTCAAAGACAATTGATAGAAACTCAAAGGTGTGCTAATGTCCTGCACCGTTCTTGGACTCTTTCAGTTCACAATCATATATTAAACACTTATTGTGTGCAGAACACTGTAATTGATGCTAGGACAGATTTAGATAAGGCAAAATTCATGATGTTTATTCTCTTGGAGAGAATACAAATGACAGTAACATAAAATAGCATGTGAGAAGTATTTAGAATCTAAGAATTGAAAGAGACCTTAGAGGTTACTGAGATCAATAATCCATCTGTGCTAGAATTCCCTGTAAAATAAACCTTAATCTAAAAAAGAAATTATAAAGAAATAAAAATATACCTTGATCTGTGGAACACAACATATATGATATTGTTAGATGCAGTAAATTAGAAGACTAGATTTGCTTAAACGCATTTTTTCTTTCTTTTTGACACTTTCTGAAAAGCAATGGCTCTCTAGATTGGGTTGATATATTGGAAATAAAGGTGATATAAAAGCAAAAAATGATAAGAAAGTATAACATATATGTAGTATGTGTATAAATGTATACAAATACACAGGTACATATATGTATAAGATACATATAATATATGTAAAGCCATAAAATAATAAAGGTGATAGAACACTAACATATACATATAAACATACACACATATATATATATATATATATATATATGCTATGTCTATATTTATATCTAGATCTAGATAGCTAGATAGCAATATATCTATCCCTCACTAATATGAGGTCATCCAGATTAGAACTCTTTTTAGTAACTATTTAGTAACTTATTTTTAGTAACTATGAGCTCATTGATTGATGAAACAATTAATCCCATTCCATTGTAGATTAGCTAATTCCAGTTTAAAGTTCCTTGCCATTCACTGGAAATCTTCAGCAAAGGCCAGACTGGTTGGTCACTTATCAGTGAATATCATAGCTTTCATGATGTGGATAGGACTTGGGTCAGATAATTACTGAGGTCTTTTTCTACTCTGAGATTAAGCAATTCCAATAATTCTACTTTTTAAGAAATTATTTTTTATACTGAGCCAAAATTGGCCTTCCTGTAGTTTAAATACAATGGACATTTGCTAAGCACTTCTTGAGTATAAGCTACTATGCTAAGCAACACACACACACACACACACACACACACACATACACACAGAAATTGAATGTCATAAGTGCCTAAAAGAGGTGCAGTGAAAGACTTAAACAAGGTCAAAAGTCCAAGAAAAAAAAGATCAAGCATTATCATTTGATAGTTATAATTGTGAAGTTTTTTTTTTCCCTCTTAGCATCAAGGACAGATCTGACTGTCTGTATCTGCTATTGATTGCTCTTAATTCTGTTTATAATTTCCAGGCTAAAAAACTGTTAATCAATGCAGCATGAGATTTCACATTGTTTGGAGACGGACATGTCATGGTATAATTTATGCTATATGTGCATGAGTGTAAATCGGCAGTCAGAACTGTGATTTTAACTATTCAGATACTCCCAACAGTGATGAAGATCATAATGCATCCACACCTCCCATTCTCTTTAGCTTTTGGTCATTTCCTCCCATAAGTTTGCTATAAGGGTCCCATTCTTTGTGCTGAGGGCCTTCCTTAAATTCTTCTGACATTGTGAAGATGCCAATGCAGCAAGAGGGCTTTCCACTGTTATCCGGAAAAATCTGTCTATCTTTATCATGCCAAGTATATTTCTACTGTTATCTAGAAAGATCAGTCTATCTTTATCACATGTGCACATCCTTGATGACACACTTTGTTCATTCTTTAAATTTATGTTGCAAAATACATGAAGAAATGAATATGTGAGTTTGTCTACCTTGTGTATACTATCTGCTTACAAAGAGTCTGAGATTCAGCTGTATAAAGCTGGGTCTCACTCTCCTTTCCCTTAGCTGTGAATCAATAAGGGCATAAATACTTGGGTTCATATTGATGTGGAGATTATATCATGAAATTGATAAAAGCAAAATGAACATAGTAACCCCTTCAAGATGAAGAGTTTGGCAAGCTACACACAGAAAAAGCCTGGATATTTCAATACCATCCATGGGCATGATTAATTTATTATCCTTTTAGAAGAAAGTATTGATGCAAAAAGTTCCAAATTGTGCCATTATTCTGCCAAGGCCTCATGGAGTGTTAGGCATGTGGAACATGTTATTGATAGTCATTTGATAGAAAGAGAATATAGTATGGTAGAAAAACACACATACACAAACTCACTGACCTTTGGTTTAAATCAAAGGATCTGGGTTCAATTTCTGACTCTGCCCCTTCCTAGCCACATCACAAGATCATTGATTCAGAGCTGGAAGGAACATTACCAAAATCTGCTCTAACAACTTTATTTTACAAATGAAAAAGCTAAGGTATATAGAGGTTAAGCAATTTGTTCAAAGTAATTTGAGATTGCAGAGCTGGAATTTGGTCATAGTTCTTTGGACTTTTGATCCATTTTTCTTTTGCCTTTGTATCTCAAGTGCTTATCACAATTACAGCACATAACAAGCACCTAATAAACACTTTTTCATTCACTCAGTCACTGCCCCATGCATTTCACCTTTCTGAACCTGTTTCCTCATCTATAAAAAGGGAATGATCCTATTTGTGTTACCCACCAGAAAAGGTAAAAAAAAAATGAAACTATAAAGCATGAGACTTGTAAGCTATTATCATCATTATGTAAAAAAGAAAAATATGACCCAAATAAACATCTGGAACTGAGACTTAGAGCTCTATGAAACCTTTGAGGTCATCTAGACCAACTCTCTAACTTTCTTCTAATCATGCAATTATTCTAATTTTTTGTCATTTCTTCTCAAGCCTTCAATGGCACCTCTTCCCAGTCACTTAGCTGAGGATCTCACTTTATATATCACTGAAAAAAAACTGAGGTCATCTCATTTTCCCTCCTCATTTCAGGTGTCTTCTCTCAGTATCTCTTTTTCACCTTCATCTCACATGAAGAACTCACCCTTCTTGCCAAGGCCAATTCTTCTCCTTTGATCTCATTCCTTGCTTTTTCCCCAGCATGTTGTCCCCTCTATCATCCCATTCTTTCTCAGATCTTCAATTTCTCCTTATTAGCTCTTTCCCTCCTATGCATAAACATACTCTTTTCTTACTCATCCGGAAAAAAAAACAACAAAAAAAACCCTCACTTTATCTCACCTTCCCTTCTGGCTATCATTCTAAATCTCCTCTGCTTTTCTCAGCCAAACTCCTTGAGAAAACCACTCTTTGCCTCCACTTCTCTTATCATTCAATTTTAAACCCTCTTCACTCTAGATTCTAACCTCCTCATTCAATGAAAACTGCTTTCACCAAAGTCACTGGTAATATCTGGACCACCAAGTTTAATGATGGTTTCTCAATCCTAATCCTTCTGGACCTTTCTATAGCTTGGGACCCAGTTTATCAGGTTCTCCTGGATACTTCTTTTTCTTTAGGTTTTTATGACACTACTCTGTCTCCCTTATGTCATGCTGATTCTCTAACTAGAGAATAGTCTAGATGGGTTCGCCAAGGTTCTGTCCTGGGTCTTCTTCCATTCTCTGCCCCCCCCCACCTTTTTTTACCAGAGATTTTTAACCTTTTTTTTGTATGTGATATGGACTCTCTTTTTCAGTCTGGTGAAACCTATAAATATCTTTACATAATTGTGTTTTTAAATGAATGAAGGGAAGTCCATAGGATTACAATGGGAGCCTATTGTATTGAAATACAATAACAACAAAATAATGGTGATAATGATTATAGCTAGTATTTATATAGCCCTTACTATGTGTCAGGTGCTTACTATGTGTCCAGCACTGTACTAAGTCCTTTACAAATATTTTCTTATTTGCTGCTCACAACAATCCTGGGAGGTAGGTGCTATAATTATCCCTATTTTATAGTTGAAGGAAATGAGGCAAACAGAGGTTAAGTTAATCTTCTGAGGTCACAGAGCTAATAAGTGTTTGAGGTGAGATTTGAACTCAGATCTTCCTGATTCCTGGCCTAGCATTCTATCCCCTATTCTACCTAGCTATCTCAGTACTTAAATATACTAAAAAGCAAACAAACAAAGGAACAGAAAAGTTCACACACCTCTAGGCTAAGTATCCCATGCCATACTCTTTTACCTACCTATGATCTCAAGAGCTCTCATGGGTATAATGATTGTTTCTATGCAGATGATGTGCCTAGCTTATTTTAATAGTCTTCTACTTGGTCTCCTTGACTCAAGTCTCCCCCTACTCCAATTACCCTTCACTAAGTTGCCAAAGTGATTTTCCTAAAGTGCAAGTTTAACTAAGTCACTTGAATTCTAATCAGTAACTTCTGGTGGCTCCCTATTATCTCTAGGACCAAATATAAAATCAGCTGTTTGACTTTTAAAGCTCTTCACATGCTGACTCCTTCCCATGTTTCTAGCCTTTTTATACTTTACTCTCCTCCCCCCATCTTCCACTTTATGATCTCTGTCAATACAGGCAGGTTACATTGTTGGCTTGTATTAATCTTAGAGTTCCTTAAAACACTGGAGTATTCTGTAACTAGAGAGGCAAAATGGAATAATCGATAGAGACCTTACCTCAAAATTAGGAACACCTGGGTTTAGTCTGCCACCTATCATATACATTTTATGTGACTGTGGCCTATCATTGTGACTCAAGTCAACTTTTTAAGGTTGTCAATTGCTGAACAGATAATGAGGAAGCTCCCAAATAAAAAGCTTGTTCAGTGATGAAATCACTGTTTTTTTTGGAGGGGGGAATGAGGGGGAGTTTGTTTTTTTTTTTAAGTCTAGCTACATTTCTCCCACTCTGGACTTGTGAAATTGAAATTTTATCTCCAGATATAGCATTCATCATTTATTCCTATTAAATCGCATCTTTAATTCATCCCCTTTTGCTAGCCTGCCATGAACTTCTTTAGATTCTGAATCTCTGATTCAGCATGTTAGTTCTTTCTTCCAGCTTTGTCTTTCACAAATTCACTAAGCGTAACTTCTGTGCCCTCAACCAAGGAGTAGAGGAAAATACTCCTTACCAATAGGCCCTAATGATACTCAAGCTGATTTTATGGGATTTCTAAACCAGAAAAGAAAGGAAACCAAGAAACTTCAGGGAGTTAGGGTGGATATGTGGAAGATGATAGATGAGGGACATAATAAGAAAGCCCCTCCTCTGATCCCACCAGGGTAAGGGTGAGGGGTAGGTCTAACCTTTTCTCTTAATCTTTGCTTCTTTATGACTTTCCCTCCTCATGATACATCTCTATCCTTGCCAATGTTATTAAACTATGATGATTAGCCCTTTCTCCCTGGTCACTACCACACTGAGATGAAGTCACTTCATACAAGTGACAAAAAAATGTGACTTCTGGGATTTGCATATCTGTGCTTGCTGGCACCTGGGAATGATAGATAGTCTTCCTTATCATTAGCTTTCTTTCTCCTTTAAACTAGAAATGAAAAAAAAAAAACCCACAGTGAAAAGTGGTATTGAATTACACAGAATAATAGGAAAGAGACTCTAATTGTGAAAGCCTGTTTTGTGATATAATAGGAGTTAGCAGCTAGAGCATTAGCAGATATTCACACCTCAGCACACTGCTGGATTTATCCCCTCTAAAAGCAATACCTGAGTTTTCTTATATTCTGTTATATTAAAGAAGAAAAAAAGAAGAGGAAAAGGCCATCTGCCTCCCTTTGAGAGCAGCCCAGCAGCCTCCTGGAAACTTTAGGGAGTTTAACACAGTATAATGGAGGTCATTTCGAAACAGACTTCCTTGGAATGGTAGGTTTTGGATGAATGACTGAGGGCTAGTTTGTTGTTTTATAGGCGTTTTTCAAACCTTACCCCTCTGTGATCCCATCAGATCTACTCAGCTAAGCAAGTGCAGACTGGGTTAGTTCCTGAGACCCCTCCTGGGAACACAGAGGTGCTGTAGAAAATAGCTAGTGATTGAAGGGAACTGTCTCTTCCCTCAGGGCCTTGGTTTAACTTGGAATCAATTCTATCATTCAGGGGGCCCTGGGCAAGTGTTACTCTTCCTAGGAATTATTGGCCAAAGTAAATTCTATGGGCTCTGTCTACCCTTTCCCCAGAAGAACACTTACCTTCTAAGGACCTCAGTATTCAATATTCGTTCCTCCGTGTGCCTGGTTAAGGTGTTTGTACCAGATTCCTAAACCATTTCCTTCTGTGTTTATGCTGTCACCATGTCTTAGCTATGCAGGAAAGCAGGAGGAAGTCATTTAGGAAAGGCTGATGTAGTGTAAAGAATTCTGGGTTTGGAGTCAGGAGACCTGGATTTGAATCCTGACTCTGCCACTACCTCTGTGACTTTGGCCATTCCCTTAATTTCTCTGTGTCTCAGTTTCCTCATACATAAAATGAGAAGGGTGGATTAGAAGACTTCCAAAGTTTCTTCCAATTCTATATTATGACACCACGATCTTATGATAACCGACAAGCATTTAATCAGTACTCATCTTGTCGCAAACACTCTGCTAAGTGCTGGGAACACAAAGACAAAAATGAAACAATCTTTGCCCTCAAGAAACTTCCATTCAGAGAATGGAAAAAAGTAGCAACAGAAGGAAAGGTAGACGTTATATAGACAAATTCTCTTTTTACATAGGATGAAACTATGACTCAGTGAGTTAGTTGTCGAAGTAGGGAAGATAGGATTGAAAATCAGGTTTCTGATTCTAACATCTAGCACTTCTACTGTCCTATGATGACAGGTCTGAAGAATTGATGCATTTCTAGTTAAAATCCCATTAAAAGAATTGATGCATTTCTAGTTAAAATCCCAATAAAAGCACCAGTGATTCTTAACTCTTGGCTACACTACTGAACATGGATTGATTGGAAAAAGCTGTTCAGGAAACAAATGTATTCTCCTCCCACCTTAACACAAGTATTCCTTCTCTTGATGCTGTGTACGTGTCACTTTTGGGGGTAGGTAGGTGGTGCAGTAAACAGAGTGCTGGGCTGGAGTCAGGAAGACTGAGTTCAAATCTGGCCTCAGACATTTCCTAGTTGTGTGACCCTGGGCAAGTCACTTAGTCTTCTTTGCTTCAGTGTATTCATCTGTAAAATGAGTTATAGAAGGAAATGGCAAACCACTCCAGTATCTTTGCCAAGAAAACCCCAAAGGGGACCATAAAAAGTTTGACAAGCTGCAACAACAAGAATTTACTTTGGCCAAGTCTGCCAGATGTGGGGGTAGGAATACAGATGGGCTAGGGAGTAGGGAATTCTTACTCTGATCATTCAACAAAGCCTTATGTTTGAGAGAAGAGGATCTTATGACCAGCCACCCACTACCAATGACACCTAGTTACATGAAGAGATATTAGAGAAGGAGAAGAATCCAGAATACAATCATCAGGGATTGTTATATTTTAAACTGGGTATGACAGAGTGTATAACCCAACCTCTTCATCTTACAGATGGAGACACTGTTATGGAAAGGGATATGCTCATGGTCACCCAGCAGAGGAGAGATACAAACCAAGGTCTTATGACTCTTTCACAGCCTCTTGAATTCTGACTAAGAGCACACCACCCACCCTCAAATGAGATTATAAACAATAGTTAGACTCCTAGCTAGTTTACACCCTCATGTTCATGCCATATATTTCTGCTACATTTTATGTTGGGTTTTCACAGACCTGCTGAGGAACTACCGTTTATAAACCTTGTTTCCATGGAGAAATGTGTTCTAAGTTCTAAAAAGGAGATATAAAAACAAACTTTTACAACATAACCTGTTCATATTGGCTGTGGTGTGCATTTCCATATTCCAGCTGACAGCCCATAGGACTTGTGCTCTACTGATCTGTTTATAATAAATGCTCTTGAACCATGCAGACATTCTCTATTCTCCATTTATGAAATACTCATTTTTTAGTGATCCCTGCCACCACCAAGACAATAAAAAGCATGACTATGTGGGTGTTTACATTATCTGAGGAACGTGACTGTGTGCCATTTGCATCGTCTAAGGGCAAAGCCTAGTGGAGCGGTAGCTGATATCTTGGTACTTCCTTTCATCCTACCATTATGTAGCAATTATCCTTAACTCCCTTTGCCCCTTCATACTCCCAAGGTTTTGTGAGGAAGGAACTGTATTTTAAATGTAAGGGTTTGGTCATCACAGATGCTTAGGAAATGTGAATTGAAATAAATCACATTGTTGTCATCTATACGTTTAAGTTGGAAAGACTGAATCAAAGGAAGAAAGTGTCTACAAATGGATAGTTTCAGCAAGTGTCTAAATTCTCAAATTCAAGGCTTGGCAGTGGGAAGAATAGGACTTCCTATAAACTGAACTTCATTAGAAGAGCTGACAAGATAGGTGGGAACTATAGAAAAAGAGGAGACAGAAGGCACCCACCATGGATAGAGCTGTTTTTCCTTATTCATTCCTATGTTCTCAGACATAAAAGTTGTTTGACTGGTTACCTAATTCTGCACTCTCATTTAGAACCTGTCTACAAATGGTAAGAAAAACTTAAAGGGGGTGTTTTATAGACTCAGACCTCTGTTTATCTCTTTCTCTGAAACTCCAAGCAAAGAACTAAGGTGAAGTGCCTAAGGCTGCCAGAAAGATATTATCATATAAGTAAGGGAGGGAGAAGCCAAGATCAGGCTCCTTTCTAATTCAGCAAAACTTCAATGTGAGTTCTAATTAGGCTGTGGAGAGATCGATTAAGCTAAACAATGATTAAAAATAGTTTTAATTAGAAAACTTGCATTTATGCCCATGTGATTCCATTTCTTTTAACTCTTGCTTCAAATGACATTTTTTTTCCCTTAATATTAGTTGCACCTCCATCTACTAAAGACGTCCTCTAACGTCTTGTCATTATGAGGTCTCAAAGACCAGGCCTGAAAAATAACCTTTTGATAGATCCTACTAAAGGGGTGCAGGGCAATAAATATTTTTAGTACAGCTTAATGATGAGTATATGAGTATTAAGATGAAAGTAGGGGCCAAGATGGCGGCTGGGAAGCAGTGACTGGCGTGAGCTCCCCACCAAGTTCCTCCAAAAACCTATAAAACAATGGCTCTGAACCAATTCTAGAGCTGCAGAACCCACAAAGTGGCAGAGGGAAGCAGGGCCCCACCCCAGGA
>CM053625.1:177038134-177065314 GCA_028646595.1 Phalanger gymnotis
AGGGCAACCAGAATGTATGCCATCTTGGAGTGGGGGGGGGAGGAAATGGGGAGAAAATTTGTAATTCAAACGCCTGTGAAAATCAATGCTGAAAACCAAACATGTCAAAAATAAATTTAAAAAAATGTAAAAAAAAAGATGAAAGTAGGTAATTTGGGAGACTTGGATGGCTATAGAGCTATTTTTAGCCATACCACTAAGACTATCTTGTAAACATCTAAGGTTGGATTCTCTGACAGTGAGAGGGTGTATCCATGCAATAAAATCACCCATCCTTAATACCTTTAAGTTAAGCCATTAAGTATATATAGGAAATGAGTGCTTAATCACTATTACTTCACTCAGCAGACTATATAAGTGTGTGTTTTTGCAAAGGAAATTTATTTGGATTCTTAAGATAATTTATATTTTGTGCCCAAGTTGTCCAGGTCATTCCTTTGTTCGCTCATCCTTGGTAATAGAGGCATAATAATTATTCCTGGGCAGAGATTCTATGAAACACCCAAGACAGTCTATAGCCCTTGGGGGCTGCTATTGTCCTCTTGCAGAATTTCTTCTACCTTCTCAGTTTGCCTCAATTTCTGTTTGAATATATAGAATTACTTATTGAGTATTCAGCATATGTCAAACAGCGTATGAAGCCCTAGAAATATGCTTTCGTAGGCGGACACAACAAATCTATAGAGAAGAATGGTGGCTAGGGAAGGGAGTTTTGGTCTGCAGAATGACAAGGATGGTGACTTGATCCATACTGCTGGATTGATTTGATGTATGTGCCCAAAGTGAGAGAGGAGAAGTAGGGGAAAGAGGAGACATATAGCGCAGCAGGCACTAGTTTAGATGGCTAAAGAGGCTGTGAAGTATGGTCTGATATTTGCCCAGTGGTCTAGATCTATCTAGTAGTCTAGATAATTTTTTTTCATTTGGCCTCCCAAAACAAGATACTTTAGACTAGAGACTATAGCTTCACGTGACGCTGGACATTGAAGTCCAGTGTTATTTTGTTAGTTTTTTGTCTAACCATCCTCTCTCTTCCAGGTGTACAATCTGAAATTAGCAGCTACGCTTTATTGGCTTAAAACTGGAATGTGAAGTTTGTTTTCAATTGTATCCAAATTCATAAATTTATTTTATTTTTTTCTTCTGTGACACAGGTTGTGGATAATGATCGACCAGAGGGGTCCAAATTCCGACTTACTGGAAAAGGTGTGGATCAAGAGCCAAAAGGCATTTTCAGAATCAATGAAAATACAGGGAGTGTCTCAGTGATGCGGACTTTGGATAGAGAAGTAATGGCCACTTATCAGGTAAGTTCTATTTGGTTCCTCTGCTGAATAGCTGTGTTGTTGGGTTTTTTTAAGTCTGCTTTGTATTTTTGGTTTGGAATTTTCTTATGCCTCACCAAACCTGTTGGTATAGGAGGTCTCTCCCTGAGAGCATTACTAAACAGAATGTGGCAGGTGATCTGTTTTCCACTGTCCTATAACCAATAGCTCACGTTTGAAATTAGGGCAAGATTCAAAATGGCCTTATTATCCACATGAAATCAAAAGGTAAATGTCAGTCATATGACAGACTCACCAGGTCACATCTGTTCTATGCCAGGACTTCTTCGATTCATTCAAGATGACTCTATTCCTTTCCTATTCCCCACTCTGAAATAGAGTTATTCTGAGTTTCCCCAGTCCTTGTCATGCACCCCAATTAGTCTTTCTTGGTGCTAATGCTTTTCCTCTAAGTGTGAATCAGCATTCAGCTTTGGAGCGTCATGCACCATTCGATTCAATGAATCTGTATCTGTTCTTATGATGGTCAACAGAGGGACAGAGAGCCTGAGACTCGCTTGCACTAGAAAATCTTGAGCACCATGCTGTATTGTTGAGATTCTGCTTGGAGTTGGGCAGCCACATTGCTTTTGGCTGAGAGATATGCCACGCTGTGATTATCCAATGAGATCCAGGTATCTTTGACATACTTTCCTTCCTCTCAGAAGCCTCACTAAAGAGGTCTCTTCCAAGTGTTCCAATCTGTTAACATCAAAGTGATGGGCAGAAAGCACCTTGGCACATGAGACAGACTGACCTCTGTCTGATACATGTAGAAAATAAAGTGTCAGGGCTACCAGAAATATTCTATTAGTCTAGTTTAAATTGGTGGGAACACAGAGTGCACTTGAATCTGTAATGAGTCCCAGTGAAAGAAACCATCAGGGGGCCACTTTCTTTGATTCTGCTTTTCTTTCCATGTATCTCTAATCTTTTAAACAATTGCTTCATTAAGTTGGATCTTATTACTTTGTAACTGGGTGCTAAGGATAAAAGAGGTAGGCCATTATTACAATGCTTTGGTAGTTATCACCACTTTCCTGGGTTTGGTTTCTTTTATCACATGTACACAGACAATAAGATATTATATTTAGAGGTGGAAAAGAAACTCAAGGTCATGTGGCCTAGCCTCCTCTTTTTTATAAATGAGAGAAATGAGGCCTGCAAAGGATAAGTTATTTATTCAAGGTCATGTAAGAATTAAGCGGCAAAGCCAGGATTCATACTCTGGTTATTTGGCTACAAACATAGCACTCATTTATACTACACCATTCTCCAATTTCCCAAATGGACCCCTCCTTCAATTAGTTGCAAATGACCATAGAGTAGATAAGAGATTTCAAAAATTCTCGAAGAACGACAGGGACAGAACTTACTGGGTTGGGAAAGGGAGAGATTCTTGGCTATGTGATATTACCTGGGATAAAGAATGGAATAAATGTGTGACTTTGCCTGAAAGAAAGAGACTGTGTGGGATTACTAATAATAGTGACTGAGGAGGGTCAGTTGGGAGTGAAAAAAACCTACACAAAATTTGGAGTCAAGAAGACTTGAGTTCAAATCCCAGATCTGATGCTTATTGTTCATAAGACTCATTTGATTCTGACTTTCAGTTTCTTCATCTATAAAATTAAGGGAAGATTTTCTTTTTCTTTTTCTCTCACTTGGGAGTAGGGGATGGGATAGGAAAGTGAGTGGTATGTTTTTGCTCATTAAAAAAAAAATATGTAATTTTAAAAAAAATTGGAGGGAATCAGGGTTAAGTGACTTGCCCAGGGTCACACGGATAGTAAGTATCTGAGGCTAGATTTGAATTCAGGTCCTCCTAACTCCAAGGGTAGTGCTCTTTCATCTACTGCACTATCTAGCTACCCCAATATTATTTAAAACTTAAGGGGCTAGTCTAGATGATCTCTATGGTCTGTGAACATAAACAAATATCTGACATATTTGTGTCACTATTCATTTTACCAGGAGGTGTCTAGGTAGTTCCGTGGATAGAACACTGGGCCCAGAATCAGGAAAACCCGAGCTCAATTCCTGCCTCAGGCACTTGCTAGCTATGTTACTCTGGGCAAGACACTTAACTTCTGTTTGGTTTAACCCACTGGAGAAAGAAATGCCAAACCACTCTGGTATCTTTGCCAAGAAAACTCCATGGACAATCTGGCCCACAGGGTCATGAAAAGTTGGACCTGACTGAATGACAAATTAATTTTACTAAATTCTTTTGCATGGATTATCTCATTTGATCATGAGAAGTGAGACTGGAGTTGTCCAAGATGGCAATTATTTCCAGTTATGATATAGACTGAAATATTATAGACTGTAGGGAGTAAATAAATTCAAGGAAATATTCTGCAATTAACCATTAAGGGTGGTGAAGAGATCATTTGGGCCACATTCTCCTAAGGCTGATGTTTTTGAGAACACCAACCCTTATACTATACCATATTTATAGACAGGATTCTTGATTGGGCAGACCATGACTAGGAGCCAACATGGAAGTCTTGGATTCTCATGATCTGCTTGAAAGATTTGAAGTGGCAGATAAGTGAAGGATCCAGCATCTTATTTATAGACTAGCAGGACACTGCCACTGAGTAGTATAGATTTGCTGACCAGATTGGAGTGGCAATAGTTCAATCTCTAGAGGACCTAATGCCCTGAATTTTCTGACACCATGAAAGATGTTTGTTTTGCGATCCCATGAATTTACTGTGATTTTCCAGAGAATAGAATTTTGAAGAAAATTTCTGCTTTTTACAATTTGTGAAAGTCAGTAGTTTCTTTTTTTTTTTCTGATGGAAAACACATTAAGATTCATGCCTTTCAGAAGAGGACCAGACTTAGAGTGTCAGGGGACTGATCTAAGCCTTAGGTTACTTCCTCTCTCATCTGGATTCCTGGAGTGCTAAGACCTACCCTAGGCAAGAGAAAGAATGATCTTGGCTGAACTCCTGGATTTCCTGGCTCCAGGCCATCCCCTGATCATTCTAGCCCTTGCTGCCCCGCTTCCCAACTCTGGAAATACTAGTGCATCTCTTCTAATTGATTCTCTTTTTGTGCAAAAAAAAAGATGGAATTCCTATTAACTTTTCATATCTATTTAGAAACAGGCTTTTTTTTGAGCTCGGGGAATTCTGTGAGTTATTTCAGTGTTTTCTTTTCTGGACAGAAGCAAACCTGCCTCTGGAAAGAAAACAAAAGGAAATGCGCAGAAATGATTGGAAACATTGGCATATAGATTGAATCTCCAATAATCTTCCTCAGTTTCCCCCGCTGTAGTTTCAATTTAACAGATCCCAAAGCAAGACAAAAAAAAATGTCAATTATTGGGAGAGCGTATTCTTACCATTTATTGATACTTAGCATTCTAGATTATTAAGTGCTAAGAATACATGAGCCTGTAATTAACGATGCTTTCTAAATCTAACATGCAAACTGTTGAATTAAAATTCTTTGGGCTCTTTCTGATAAGAAATTATCTAGTATATACATATACATATTTATGTACACACACACGTATATATATATATATATATATATATATATATATATATATCACATACCTCTATGTGTATATTTTAAGATTATCAAGATGAATTGCTTAGTATTCATTCCCTCCTAGCCAAGAAACTGACAATCAGTTCTATAAATTCCTATTTCCCCATCCTTTTTTCTGTGCCTCCCAACTCACTAACAACTTGGCTTATTGGTGTAAGGCATGGAGTTTTATTAGTTAGTTAATTTATTTTATTTTGTCACCCTGTTTCTGTCCTATAAGGCCCACAATTTTTCTTCACTGTCTAGCCTTCCTCCCCCTCCACCTACTCTCCTCAAAAAGAAAAAAAAAGGAAAGGAAATGTGCTTCTGCAGCTGCCTGGTCTACAGTGGCACCTGGAAAAATAATTTAGGTCTCACAGAATTGGGAACTGACATATTAATGCAAAGCTCCTTGAAATATTACTCATTATTATGCCTTTTGCCAGCATTTGAGTGATTTGTGAACTCTTCATTGGAATAAAGTACTGTAAATGATTCATGAATGGCCGAGTTTATAAAATTCTATAAAAATATTAGCAGGTGGTAATGGTTTCATCACACAGTGAGTATAATCTGCTAGCCTCCATATTTGCCAAAATGGGAGAATAGGGAGTTGGACAGAGGGCTAAGTCTGAAAGGAAAGAAAGGAAGGGATTGGATGGGGTGGGATGGAGCATGGTGGAAGGTTTTGTTGGTAGGGGGTAGGAGCTGCAGCAATTAGGAATGCAGATAGATGGGGAGCAGGCAGCATTGTCAGTATCCAAGAGAAGTAACATCTCTTGGGTGGATTGTAGTTGAGGAGCAATGAGCAGTACAGAGACAGATTAAGCCCTGGTTATTAATGGCAGAAGTGGAAAAAATACCAAAGATATATGCCCTTGAGAGGCAGTGGGGTTCTTGCCCTTGTTCCTAGGGCAAGGGCAGAGATAGTCATAGAAGTCCAGCCCAAGTAGATACCTTGGGTCATTAAGTTAGAGCTTACCATATGAACTTAGCTTTCCACTCATTATCCTTAGTTGTCTCTTGCAGATCAGGTCCTATGCTGATCAAATGAGATAATATCTATAAAGCACTTACCATCATGTTTGTTTCACAGTAGCCACTTAATAAATACTTGTGCCCTAACCCTTGCCCCCTCCCCATTCCACCTATCTCCCAAAATTTTGGGGAAGACTAAATGACTTTCATTTATGGAAACGGGCTTGGCATTTATCATTATTTTAGTCATCAAAATAACATTATGAGATGTAGACTTTGAAATCCTACATCCCTGCCCCTTGGGTGGGGACTTCAAAAAACGCAGTGTGGAAAGTGAACAAAATGTATCATTAAACTTTATAGATGGAGATGATTTTATTGTATTGACCCATCTTCCATAAGATGTGTGTTATTTTTACTGTAGTGGTAATGAATTTGTACTCAGTCTTTCCTGCTTAGTTGCCTAGTTTCTCTTGTAATCATTAATACATCTTTGGAGGATAGATTATGGGTGACCAATTAGCAGAATAAAACTGACTATCCCTTATTGGGATCTCCTGATTGACACCATGGCCTAACCAATTATTGACACTAGGGCCTAACAATATCAAGAAACTATGGGCAAGTAATTTCATCATTCTCAATTCCAGGCTCATTTTACATTTTATCCTTTGAATTGAAGTATGTTGATTGAGTTAAATTATGATCCTTAAATGTAAGGTGGGTTGCTAATATCTATCACAATTATCTCAGCCAATGATCATTATCTAAGCCAAATTATTTAAATCAAATACAAGAGAGCACCTTCTCATTTCTTTTAAATACTCAATGAGATTTCTTTGAACCTTGATGGTTATATATGGATAACCTCTTCGATTGCCCTATAAGAGATAAAATTGATGGATATTTTACTAGACCTGTGATTTCAGACAGGAAGAGAATTCTTGGCATGGAAATTCCTACTACCTATGCAGATCTACAACTGTTCTGGAATTTAGTCTTTGAGAATTATCAGGGATCAGTGAAAGATTGAGGAACTTGTCCAGTGTCACAGGCAGCAAGAGGCAAGATTTGAATCCAGGTCTTTCTGACTCAAAGGAAGTTCCCCATTCTCTATGTCACAGTTGCCTCTTACCAATAATACCTCAAATTTCTGCAGTTTTTTAAGACTTAACAGTTGTGTAAATATTATCATAACCTTTGCCTATAGGGAAACTGAGGCTCTGATAAACTAAGTAGCTTACCCATGGTTACAAAGCTAGTAGGTGACTCTATTAACTGATCCTGATGGGCAAATGTTCTCAAAACCACTTCCAAATTTAAGGAGCTAATTTTTGTCATGTTTCATTAAATGCTTAGGAGAAATTGATATTAGGAGAAATATTGAAATATTGAAATTAGGAGAAATAATATTGAAATTAGGAGAAATATCAATTGATATTGTGACTTCTTCCTTTCTATACTCAGCTGGAATCACTTCATAGGCTTCCCATTGCCATTAGATATCATGTTAGGAGGAGCCACCTTTATCTCCATGACAAAAAGCATTTTTCTCCCCACAACTCCTGCATCTTTCGCCTGACACAAACAGAGACGACCACTCATTGGCTGGTGAGGTTATTATCAGCTAACACCTGAAAATGGGCCTTTGTCGAGTCCTCCGTTAGTACAAATGCCAATTTCTTTGAAAAACACAGAAACAGAGACAAACCACTCAAGAAATAAGTGAATGAGTAGCTGGAATTTTGATGCATCTTTTTATTATGAGTGACTTGGGATTTGGATTCAGCCTCTTCTCTGGACTGATGAGCCAAAGCATTCGTATCTGACAGTCCTTCTTTTGGCACTCAGAATGTGCTCAGCATTTCACGTTGCAGTGAAGCTTCTCTACCTGTTAGTGCAGCTGGTGAAACTGAGGCCTGATACTCAGGTTAAATGAAGTAAATGGCATTCTGAAATCAGCTATACAACTGGGATTAGGCAGCCCTGCTGATTTTATACTTGGTCCATTGGGCAAAGCCATCTCCCTAGTCAAGGCCATGAAAATATTATTTTAAAAAGCCCTCATTAACACAAATACTTCAAAACTGTGTAAAGTTGGAGACTAGTCTATGTAGAGAAAACTTGTCCTGATTCCCATGATTTTGCTTTAGAAATTTGACTACAACTGCACCTCTTCTACTGTTACACAGACCTAGTATAACGTAGTGAATTAAAATAGGAGTGGCCCATGTTAGCAGTTCTGACTCTTCTTGTTTCAGGCATCTTTTAGGCAGTCTTGTGAAGCCAATGGACACATTCTCAGAAAAAATAAATGTTTTAAATACATAAAATGAAATTAGTCATAAAGATAACTAGTTATATTGACATAGAGTTAATCAAAAATATTTTTTTAATCATGGACACAAGGTTAAACTCTGTGCCTTAAAACAATAGTGTCAAACTCAAAAGGAAACTGGTGCCACTAATCTATACATAAGGATACCGGCCATAGCATATTGACTTAGCTTTAAAATGTAATGTTATCTATGTCTTATTGTATTTTTTATTTGTTTTGTTAAGCATTTCTCAATTTCATTTTAATCTAATTGGGACCTTTCTGTGGGCCTCATTTGACACCTCTACCTTCTCCTTAGAACATGGTGTAACAAACAGATGATGCATTGGCCTTGGAGTCAAAAAGATGGAGTTCAAATCTCACCTAATATTTACTAGTTATATGATCAAAATTAAGTCTTCTTTGCATTCTGGAGCTTCAGAAATCATGCTCCCAATCCTGGGAGGTACTTAATCCATTCACCTTTGAAATTCTTGCCTTCGGACTGAGCTGTCTTTATTGGTGAGTAAATGAGTTCAAACTCACCTAACCTACTATATCTAGTTAGCTCCAGATCAGACCATGTATCACATCTCATCCTGTTCTCTACATTGCCCCTATATTCTATGTTCTGCTCTGGATGCAGTAATCAAATCCCTTCTAAAATCCTTTCTGGGAAATATGTGTTAATTTATTACCCTATTGATCAGTTCACAATTCCTGTGAATCGCTCTCTGCTTTGGTCATGATTCTCCTATAAAAGTGGCCCCTCCCCTCCCCTTAAGGATGGGGACAGCCTCACTTTTTTATTTGTGTCCTTAGTGCTTAGTTTAATACTTGGCATAGAGGAAGCACTTAATAATCAAATGCGTTTCTTTTCATTCATTTATTCACCCATTCATTCATTTACCTAATTTTCCTAAGCCTCTCTTCCCTCATTGGTAAAATGGGGAACATAGAAGGTATGATACATACCTCACAAGGTTGTTGTGAAACTCCAATGAGATAATGTATATAACATGCCTGAATAAACAATATAAGTGTCAGTTATTATTATCACTCTATAGCTTTCAAATAATTCTATAATGATTATAATAAGATAATTGATCAGGAAGCTCAAAGTAATTTCCCAACATGTAATTATCTATCTGTACCTAAGACAAAATTGTTTAATTCTTATTCTGTTTGTTTCATTTTACAAATGAAGAAATTATGAAAGGCATGGGATATCATCTAGTGTGAGCTCTGTATATATATGAGGAAACTTATACCTATTCCCTCATTAAAAAAACATCATATAAAGGTGTCTTTGAGGTCATCTAATGACATCCCCTATTTCAAAATGAGTGATAGCATACCTTCTAATGTCTGCCTCCTCTGCTTCTCATGAAGAAAAACTCGCCACCTTATAAAGAAGCCCATTCCATTTTTGGAGCTCTAATTGATAGGTATTTTATTTTTTGTTTCCAGGAATCTATTTCCCCATGACTTCCACCAGTCCATCTCTGTAGCCAAATGTAATATTTAATTCTGCACGACAGTTATACAAATATTTTAAGACAGCAAGAGTGTCTTCTCCAGGATAAGCATTCCCAGGTCCTTCAAATATTCTTCACAAGCCATGATTTCAAGTTCTCTCATTGCCCTTTGGCTCTGATCCATTTCATCACTGTCACTTTTAAAATGCATCTTTAGAGAATGGGGGTGAGGAAGAAAAGGGAACAAGCATTTATTAAGTACCTACTAAGTGCCAGGCACTGTGCTAAGTACTCTATTAAGACTATTTCATTTGATCCTCATATCAGTCCATTATCTCCATTTTACAGGGAAGGAAACCGAGGTAAACAGAGGCACAGTAACTTGCCCAAGAACACACAATAAGTGTCTTATGTCAGATTTTTGAACTCAGGTCTTCATGAGTGGGTGTCCAGCACTTTTTATCCACCGTGTCACTTAGCTGCCTCATTGGTCTCCCTACCTTTTCTCTCCCCACTCAGCTGAAAATGGGATTGTCCTAATGAGTAGGTCTAATCAGATCACCTACTAAATAGCTACCAGTAGCTACCTATTACCTACAGAATCAAATATAAAAATTTCTGGCCTTTAAATGGGCTTCATGATCTGGCACCTTCCTTCCCTCTGAGATTACCTGCCATTAGCACTATTAGATATCTTGTATGTTCACAGTTGTTTACATGTTATCAGCTCCATTAGAATGCAAACTTCTTGAGGGCCAGAGCACTGGTTTCCCCCTTTTTTGTATCTGTAATGATTAGTAGAGTACCCAACACATAATAAATGCTTAATGAACACTTGTGGACTGACTAACACCTTGAGGACAGATCTGATAGCAGATAGCATGACAGAGATGACATATGTCATCCCTTTTCCACAGAATTTTAATATTTTCCACTAAGTTTCTATGTTTTCAAAGAGTTGCCAGGTAGTTTGTAGATTATACTGTTTAATATAGCAACTTCTATTAAAGGAGTTCTTAAATTTTGATGAATCTGCTATTTCTGGACAGTTGAGGACAACAGTTCTTTCTGCAATGGTGTTCTAGAAACAATATAATTTATTTTTTAAATTCTGAAAGATATTTGGAGGTTTTATTTGTTGTGCAGGGATTTCTGGTCTACTCATTTATAAAGCATACTGAACTCCTGGTATGAATCAGCTCCTGAACATGTCTTTCTAGTTAATATGATAGATTCTAAGCGTTTGCAACCTATGTTAGGTAATTTCTACCATTCATTGAATAATCTGCATTTGTTTCCTTATCTCATAAACAGAGAATTGAAAAAAAGAAAAGTTCTTTAATCACAGAAAAATATTTCCCCACTGTTATATGGGTTTTTATTATAATAATTGGAATTGATAACAATGTTAAAATTGCAGTTCTTACTATTATTCCACATGTCATCTTTACAGGGCCAAATACAGGAGAACTTTCATCCCTCTTGTTCTAGTTATTATGCTTCTAAAAATGAATGTCAGAAAACATTATTCTCTTTGGTATCACACTATTGGCTACCATTGGACTTGCAGTGTACTAAAATTCTGAGGTCTTGTTTTTAATAGGATCTATTGTCTAGCAATGTCTCTTCCATCTTGAATTTTGTAGTTGAGTTTTTGAACCTGAAGGAATGACTTTATATCCATACTTAATCCATTCTTTTATGTTAATATTGGTCTATTACAGCCTAAGTCTCTTTTGTATCCCAATTTTTTTTTTCATCCAATATGTTAGCTCTCCCTCTGAATTTCATTTAATCTACCCCTTTGACAAGTAACACATCATGCTGAAATTCATATCACTGATTAAAATGCTGACCAGGCCAGGGTCCCTCCTGCACTAAGTTTTCCTGGGAACCTAAAAAGAAGAGCCAAGAAAATCAATAACAAATGGCAGCAGCAACATTTTATGATGCTCTTTATTTAGGCAGAGAAAAATCTTGTCATCATTCCAGTGTAATAGCTCAGGGCTGCAACATAAATCTATACCTTCATTAACAGAAACAAAGTGCGAACTGTCCTAGTTTTGCCAGTGCTAGGGAAACAGCTAGCTGCAAAGCTTAACTTTCACTAAGTGTATCATCAAAAAGGGAATATTCAAGCCAGAATTTGGAAAAGCAGCCTGTCCTCTTAGGCTAGGAGGTATTTGGAACCTTATACACCACAGTGCTGCTGTTAGTTTCATCAGAGAGCAATGCTATGCCCTGAACTCAAAGATCTCCTTTCTCATTTCACAAATAGGAAGATGTAGTATTATCAAGCCTTTGTCTTGGCAGCAGAGGTCAACATTTACTGAACAACCTATTGACTTTTAAAACTGACTGTTGGGGAAAGAATGTTTACCTCAAGAGACTGAAGGTTCTATATGTGTGAAAAGTAAATAATTGTTGGACTTTGGGAGAATTATCATGAAATAATCATTAGGCTGTCATTTAACTGAAAACATGAAGTTCCACCTAGATTTTTCTGGAGTTTAACTGATAATTTTTTCTTTTTCCTTTTTTGCAGGGGGAAGGCAGGGCAATTGAGGTTAAGTGACTTGCCCATGGTCACATAGCTAGTAAAAGTGTGTCAAGTGTCTGAGGTCACATTTGAACTCAGGTCCTCTTGACTCCAGGGCTGGTGCTCTACTCACCTTGCCAGCTAGTTGCCCCTTAACTGATAATTCTGTGGAGCTCGGGAACATGGAACAAATCAGAAAATATTCAGAAATTCTCATTGGATGCATGAAGTGGGGGAAAATAGCAAAGTCCTTAGAATCAAAATACCTGAGTCCTATCACTATTTAGCTATGTCACCTTGAGTAACTCAATCCATCTCTCTTGGAATTGATTTAATATTTACAAAATGAGAGTAATAGATTAGGTGAATGTTAGGGTCCTTTCTACATCTAACAATTTCTCATTCTACAAATCCAGTGTTAGGGGGCCAAGAGAACGGTAGGACAATCCAAAAAAAATCGTTTCTTTTTGACACTGGCATGTTCTATGCTTCTCTCTAAATATGCTTAAATCTATTCATTTGGGGATTCACTTCAAACCAAACAAGGAAATCACACTGTGAAGACATGACTCAGGAGGACCTGATAAGTGCTTCAGTTTCTACATCCTGTCTCAACTCGCCTTTTCTGTCAGTCATGCCTATGTTCCTAGTCTAGTGCTTGGGTCAGTCTCTCTGAGATCTTTTATAAGTTCATCAGAATTGCTTTTTCTCTGACTGCTTCAATAGCAGGAAATAATTAAGTGTATGAGTAAGATCAGACTCTCTCGCAAGTAGAAGAATTCATGAAATAGTCAATGGAAAGGCATGACTAGATCAGAATGTACATTGTTCCTGGGGAAAATTTAGGCATTGTAAAAGGCAGAGTTAAAAGAGTGCATAATAAATATAGGGGCTCACAGGTTGTGTTTATCCTTCATTTTCGAAGAGGACCATGACATCAGGGAGATGATAACATGAGTTGCAGTTGACTTTGATTTGAGTGAGAGAGGGCTATGCAAGGTCACCAGCTTCACTTTCTCCTCCAGAGCCATCTGGGTCCAGTGATCTGATATTCATCAGGATGACTGGAGAGGACCCAGGAGGCAATGGGACACCCTGGCCCTTTTAGGTTCAGGCCTTTTTATGTACTCACCTAGAGTGAGGTAATGCCCATTCAGTGAATAGGCCTCTTTAAGAAATGAGTCAAGGGATGGCCCTTTTAATTAGAAAAAAAAGAAAAAAAAATTAAACTGGGAAGAGAAGACCCTCAAGGTTGCTGTTCCAAAGAGAAACAGTTACCATTGCTATTCACTCAAAGCCAGGAGGGCCCAAAATGCAGCCATTAAGTGGAGCTTGGGCAGGGACCTATTCATGAGCTTTAGAGTGACCTGGGTTTAAGGTTTTGTGGAAGGAAGGAAGGAAGGGAGGAATCTAGTCAGTAAATTCCAAGTTAAGTGGGCAGCTTCTGGTCAACAAAATTTAGCTTCCTGAGGACAGCGAGAGAGTGGGAGGGGAAAGGAAAAGGGGAGGGAGAGGGAGGAGGGGGAGGGCATGAGTTGAGTTACCCAAGTAGCTGGGACCTCTTTCAGGCAGCTCCATCTACTCACAAGTTGCCTCACTCAAATCAAAGTCAACTGCAAGTCATGTCATCATTTCCCTGATGTCATGGTCCTCTTTGAAAAAGAAGATATGGAGGCACCAAGGTGTGGAAATAAGGATGGCATACTGAGTTTGGGGAACAGCTACTAGGCTAATTTCACCTGAGCAAGCAGTAAACAAATTAATGGTCATAATCTATATTCAGTCTGGAAAAATAAATTATGCCATATTATAGAGGTTTTAGATGCCAATCTTAGAGGTTTGCATTCTATTGTATGAGTAAAAGGAAGACATTGGATGTTTTTGAGAGGAAAGTAACATGGTAAGATCTATATTTTAGGAATATTTATTTGTCAGCTGCATAGAGGATAGATTGGAGAGGAGAGAGACTGGAAGAAGGCCAGTCAAGAGTCTAGGGTCAATCGTCTAGGTTTGAGGTGATGAGTATTTGAGTTAGAATAATGGCTATGTGAGTGGAGAGAAAGGGACAGATGAAGGAAATATAGGGGAAGTATGTAGAATCAGTAAGTCTTGATATCTCCATATAGGAGGCATCAAGAAGGAAGAATCACACACACACACACACACACACACACTGCCCCCCACTCCCCTCCACCCCCTCCCCCTCATTTAAGATAAGTTTCAAAGAAACCAGAGCTTTATGGCCTTATGGCCCACCCAAGTAATGAGGCAGCACTTTTGTTTTTTCTTTTTAGTTCTGGTGTTTCTTAATGCATATTGAACAATCCTACCAAGAACTTGGGCTTCTTTGCATTTACAGGAAAATATGTAGCCTGAAAGTCATAGCTCCAGAATCATCAAAAATCAGGATATGGAGGAAATTGTGAGGCCATCTAGGGCAAATGTTACTTGACCAAAACTCCATCACAACAGCCACCATTTAAAGACTTTGATTATGGTGAAACCTACTCTCTCCTAAAGACTGAAGACTATTTTCATTACTTACCCTGATCCTTCCTCTGTTGCTCTCAACCCAAATAAAGCTTGTCTTCTTTAATGACTTAGAAGTAAGTTGAAGAAGTAAACAGTTTGTCATTGCCAATGCTACAAATATAATGGCATCCTAGGAGATGTATGGATCTGGGAATATTAAGACTGCATAAAAGTTAGCACAACTTGTCAGGCAGACCTAGCTGAGAACATTTGAGAACATTTTCACACACCAAGAATATGGGACCAACTGTGCTATTAGACGTTGTGCGGGTGAAGCTGCAATTTTCTGACAGAATTGTGAAGACAACCACTGAGCTGGGTCTGCCTACTGCCGACACTCTAAAAAGACATATTTTAAAAATAGAATTGGTTAAATACATCATGGAAAAGTATTTAGAACTCAACTCCTGTGGAGCCATTCCTTATTTTGCTCTGCAGAGCTGTTCTTGAAAAACTATCTACAGTGAGAAATTAAAACAAAACAAAACAAAAAATAAAAAAAAAATCCAATCCTAAATATCCATTCACTCATACTTTTTTATTAATTAAGGAGGCAGGCACTTTTGTTATGGCACATCAAAGTTGGTCATTTCATGTAATTCTTGTCTTTATTTACCCATAAACCCTCTATTGAAGGACCTCCTCAATGAATTGAGAAGGGAAGTGACAAAGTGGCCCTTTGGACTTAGAGACAGAATGACCTTGGTTAGATACCTGCCTCAGATAGTTCCTGCTTGCTGAACACAGCAAGTCCCTTAATTTCTCTGAATTTAATTTTCCTTATCTGTAAAATGGATATGGTACTATCACCTCCCTCACTGGATTATTATTAGGGTCAAACCAGATTAAAGAGGATACTGTGTGGAAAGTGCTTTAGAAACCGTAAAGCATTGTATGAGTGTTGTTAAGAGAAACCTTTTTGGTGACACATGATGTTGAACCCTGATATGCTGTGGTCTCTAAAGTATTGAAGCTGAGGATCACTCACTCATAGGTCAATGAAGAGGCATAGGGTAGGTGAGAGTTGGCTGCAACACATTCCCAGAAAAGAATTTTGGAGACAGTGTGTAAGGGATGAACCAAGAATTGAACGATAAAAAAAAATAGAGAGAGTGAAGGATAATTGACAGCCTGTGTGCTCCATTGGTATCCTTAGAATCTTGAATTATCCAGAAAATTCAAGGAACATACCCCCTCCCCCAATATGTAATTGGATATCGTTCCAGAGTGAATCTATGGGAGTTAATGGACATAAGCTGGGTAGGTGAAAATGGATTGCTCTCTGTGTTAATGGAGGGATGATCTACATCAGTGAGATCACAGATCCACTTGAAAATTGGGTAATTGAGTCATCTCTCATTGGACCCTTTAGGCTTTGCATCTCTTTGTTCCCTGCATGATTGACCTACCTCTTTTTCTAGGCATACACGTCCCTAGCAAGTTCATTTTGTGTGTGTGTGTGTGTGTGTGTGTGTGTGTGTGTGTGTGTGTGCACATGCCTGCCATAATCACAGAAACCTAATTAAAATAAATGCATATTTTCTAATAAAAAAGGTTAACAATAATTTTCAATTTAATTCACAAAATAGAAATAACCTACCGGGATTTAAACGATCATGCCAAAAGCAATGTTTCTTTGATGACTCTTAGGGAAGGTAGGCTATATACCACTGCTCCTTTAAATTCAGATTGTCTTGATCTGTAGGCCAATGTAAATATTTCCTTTTATAATCCGTTGCTTTTAGGTAATGCTTTAAAGGGCTTTCTCTATGTCTTATCTCAAAGCTGTTTATTTAACAAGGTGGGTTAGAACTCTTTGATTAGTACCCATTATAAGTTCTTTTTGAGGAAGGGAAGCTTATCTTTCCCCACGATGAGATATTAGGTGCTGAGAGATAATTTTCATAATCTTTTTTTTTTTCTGAAAGCTCAAAATTTTGCCTGATGGATTTTGTGTAAGCAGTGGCACACACAGATAACTCTTCTAGCACCACTTGGACAGTTCATTTACATGCAAGGGGAGATTTTCCTTTTACCTGACACATTTCTCAAATAAGGAAATCATTGGCCACTTAAAAGAAGAGGATTTGCCAGTGCTTGGGCAGATATTGACCCTCAAGCTGTGATGACATTGGGGTGAACTGGAAAGGCAGGATTCTAATTAAACAAAGACCTGAAATTAAAAATCCATGTCCTCTAAGGCAAAATTTGGGAACTAAATTATAGAAATGCAATATTCTTTGATTTTGAAGTTTATCCTGCACTAAAATTGTGAAGTACTAGGTGGTTTCCATTTCATCCATAAATGAAATGTGAGCTTGTTGCCCTGATCCTGACTTGGGGGAACCAAAATCAGGTGGGAAGATTTAAAGAGGTGTCCCCCTAGGAAATGTATGTAGTTATGATACAGATTTAGACTCAGACTCATAGAAGTTAAGTTTATTAGCATAGGGAATCTTCAGTATCAATAAGTCCAATCCCTTCATTTTACAAAAGAGGAAACTGAGAAATAGAGAAAATGAGTTGTCTAACATCAAAAACTGTTAAATAGAAGAACCAAGTCTTGAACTCAGCTCTTTTGAGTCAAAAAGCAGAGTTCTTTCCACTATAACACGCCAATTATGATTTTGAGAAAAGAAACACTAAAATAATTTTTGACCGTGCTATGATAGAGGTCTTCAGATTTCCCTATATTTGCAATATCAAAAATGTCTACTCCAACCACTCTCCACATAACCATATAGGGGCTTGTGCTTCATCACGTATACTATATACTAACCATATTTTAGTCTAACAGAAGCTTTTTGGATAGCTTTGGGTAGAATGATATTTCCATTACGTGCCCCTTAAATACTGACTCACTGTACTTAATACAGTGAGCCTGGGCAGGCTGTTTGTCCATCCCTTGAATTCCACCCCCACCCCTATTCCATAGTGTAATAAACTAGTGGTAAATGTAGAAGTTCTTGGAACCAAGACCTTGAGTCACTTATAGAATCCTTAAGCTTTGGAGATGTTCACAAATCTCTACTCTAATCTCTGTCTGAAGCAGGAATACTGTTTATGTTTCTTGACAGGTGGTCATCCAGCTTTTGACTCTCTCATACTACATATCGGATCAGTTGTCAAATTTTGCAGTTTCTGCCTTCAGGACATTTCTTGTTTCTGATCTGTTTTCTCCACTTAGACAGTTACCACCTTAGTTCAGGCCCTCCTTACCTCTCATCTGGAATACTGCAACAACCACCTCATAGGCCTCCTTGCCTGAAGTTCTTTCCTCAGTCCAGTCCTACACATGCTGCCAAAGGGATTTTTGGTAATCTCCAATCTGACCATGTGACTCCCCTACTCAATTAACACTAGTGGCTCCCCGTTGACCCTAGAATCAAATAAAAACTATGCCCATTCTATATTTCTATGAGGAAGAGAGAGAGAGAGAGAGAGAGAGAGAGAGAGAGAGAGAGAGAAAGAGAGAGAGAGAGAGAGACAGAGAGAGACAGAGAGAGACGGAGAGACAGAGAGAGAGACACAGAGATACAGAGAGACACGGAGAGAGAGAATAGAGGATAGATTAGATACTTATAGTTGGAGGTACGAAAACAAGCAAGCTAGAGAGTCCCTTACTTCAAGGAACTTATATTCTAATGAGAAAATGTACCACACAAAGGGGATTTAGAAAGGAAGGAGAGAAGTAGGTCATTTGAGAGGGTAGTAGAGTACAGTCCTGGGCTCTAGGAAAGGCTCATTTAATAGAATTGAGAGATCCAAGGGTGGAGTCCAGGGTACTGGTGGGGAGGAACTAGTGGTGATAACCTAAGAGAGAAGAAATGGTGTAGAGAAAGTCATTGGACGTTACCCTCCCTCCCACACTCTACACTCCGGGCAAACTGATCTCTCTGTTCCTGAACTACTGTACTTTATCTCCCATTTCCCATCTCTGTTTCTTGGCATTGGTCTTCCCATATACCTGGAATATATTCTCTATCTCAGATGCCTAGCTTGAGCTAAGATAAATCCCAGGCATATTTTCCTACATGAGAACTTTCCCAATATTACCAGTTACTGTTATCCTCATTTCCAAAATAACCTCATATTTAACTGCTTTGTATATATAATTATTAATTAACTTTCTATTTATGGTGTATAAATTTTGTGTGTACATATTATATGTTTATATGCTACATATATATGTATTTGCATATAACTGTATTTCCATGCATATATATATATACATACATACATACATGTGTATATGTGTGTATATATGTATACATTCCCCTCTATTATAATGTAATAAGCTTCTTTGGAGTAGACATTTTTTTCATTCTTTGTACTTATACCCCAGTGCCTAGCATAATGCCAGCAGGCACATAGTAGACACTTAACGGTTACTTGATTGATTGATCAGCAGGCAACTCATTACCTGTCAAAGCAGCCTAATCCAGTCTCGGACAATTTACTTGTCCTTGTTCTGGAGACATATACAATGAATCTAATTTTATTATTTTTAGGACAGGTGATTAGAAAAACTCTACAGTGTAATGACTTAACTACAGGCCATAGTAGTTTAAGCTACCAAAGTTTAAAACTACAGTAAGATTTTTAGGATATCCTTTGTTTGCAAAGCTGGCATTATATCTAGTGCATTAACATAGGTTCCTATGGATATTGTCTGTAGGATCTAATTAAAAAACTTATTAAAATGGACATATAACTTCATCTAGCTATTTCCTAAAGATTGGCACTCTATCCACTGATCCTATCAAAATATATTACAAATCGAAAGTGAAGGAGTCGAATCTTGATGATGTACCATGATAGACCATATCATGGAACTACTTCTTAGAGGGTCCTTCCTAAAATGTTTTTTTAAGCCATGTTGTTATCATATTAGAAGATTTCATAGAAACCTGCACGTCTCAAATGGTTTCTTGCAGGTAGCCAGGTAGAGAGTGAGGGATCTAGAGTTAGGAAAACTTGACTAATTAAATTATATGATCCTAGGCAACTCAATCTTTATCTGCCTCAATTTCCTCCTCTATAAAATGGGGATAATTGCATCTACCTTTTAGTTACTGGAGGAGAATAAAATGGGAAAATATTTATTAAGAGCTTTGCAAATCTTAAAGTGTTATTCTATTATGTTTCAGCAGGAAATAAATATATAGAACATGTGAATGTGGCCCAGTAGTTTCAGTGATGGGTTTGGGAGAAGAGTACTATAATATCCTGAGTGTGGAAGCTGGTTAGTAAGGAGAGATATTTCTGGGTTCCCTGGGATTGTCTTCTCCCCAGTTCAAATTGTTTTGCAACTTGTCTTCTCCTCAGTCCCAATACCAAATCAGTTGGGAAGAGATGCACCCCCTGGACCCCTGCCACATGCCTCAGCCTATTTTTATTCCAAAAGAAGTCAAAGGAATAGGGATATAAAGGAAAGAAGAATATAAGAACTGTCCCCTCCCCACATCCAGAAATACAGATTTGTGTTTGGATAAGAGGGTAAGCAGAAAACAGAAACCACATTAAACATTAAGCTGAAAAGCGAAATATATATTTCACAAGTAATTAAAGTCATTTTTTTATGTGACATTATATGGTTCATAACGAAGTTACTCTTCCTCTACAGAGGATCAAGAAAGAGGGAATGGGTCTTGCGATACAAAAGTGACTTTTAGGAATTCGGCCCCTAACTCTTAACCAATGATATTTCACTTTTGAGCTAGGCAGCCTGGGATCCAACCAGCTCTACCACCACCATTTCCCACAGCTTTCCTGGGTGTTGTATCACCGGAACACTTTTGGGGAAAGGATGTACACTCTCTGTCCTCAGTAACTGTAGCATATAGCCTCTTAGTGATTTTAAATTGACAAGAGAAAGGAAGAGTCTTGTAAAGGATACCCTCAGATTGGTGTTGCTGTTGTTCAATTGTGTCCAACTCTTCATGGCCCCATTTGGGCTTTTCTTGGCAAAGATACTGGAGTGGTTTGCCATTTCCTTCTCCAGCTCATTCTACAGATGAGGAAATTGAGATAAGCAGAGTAAGTGACTTGTCCAGGGTCACACAGATAGGAAATGTTGGAGGCCAGATTTGAACTCAGGAAGACCAATCCTCAGGACTCTTGATCTGGCACTCTATCTACTTTGCCCCCTAGCTGACCCTCTCTGATCTATACTTTTTATAAAAATGGTTTTCCCTGTCTGCAATTCAGTCTCTCTTCAACCCAACTTTCTATTTTTTTTAAAAAAAAATGTTCTTAGAGTTAGCATGATACAATGTAAAGGGTGCAGATTTAGATTCAAAAGACCTGGGTTCAAATCCTGGCACCTATATGACTCTGGAAAAATCATTTCATGTCTCTGGGCTTCAATCCTGTGATCCTATCAAAAGCACAGCTCAGGTAACACCTCTTACACAGTGCCTTCTGATTCAACACACCTTCACCTGTTATTGGTACTCTTTTCTTTTTGAAATCCCTTTGTATTACTTTGCATATATTTTCTATGTGCTATATCTTCCCTGTAGAATATAAACTCTGTGAAGACAGGGACTTTGTTGTTTTTGTCTCTCTATTTCTAGCACCTTGTGCAACATTCCCTTTTTTAAAAAAAAAGTTTCATTTAATCTAATTATGGTCATACAATTAGTAAGTGGCAAAGCCAATATTCCAACCCAAGTCTACTGATTCTTAGTCATCTATTTTGTTCATTGTTGTCTGTGATCAGATAGCACATGCTATCTGAGCTCTTAGCCTCATGTCTTTTTATTTATAAAAGTAGTCAAATCCTGGAGATCCAAATGCTGAAGGAAGCATTCACTAAAACTGGACCCTTGGGAAAACAAATCAAAACAAAAATTAGAAAAAAACAAACATATTACCGAGGACACAGAGAGGACACCGAGCTACATGGGATTGTTTAGGCCTTGAATTATGTGTTATACAGCTTAATTCCATGTAGGAAATCTTAGTAAATGTTGCAGAATATCTCATGTTACTGTCTTATAGCAGACTAGCAACGCTCAGCTTTGACACTGCATTAAGCTTTTGTGATGGTAGAAAATACACTTAAACTTCCTTCTTCCCAGGAGACAAATAAAGCACACAGGGACCTTTTCATTTGTCTGGCACTGTCAGTTGCAGATAATTTATTACAAGGTTATTTTTACTACATGCTATGTAGATATTATTCAGAAACCTAATTTTTCACTATTGATTATACAACGCCATCAACATACTTTATATCTGAGGTGGTAATACACATAGATGGAGCATGTTCTGTAGAATATGCTTCCCTTTGATGAAGATATTTTTTTTTCTTCTGACTAAGCATTTTAAAAATTCTCATGCTCGGGTGACATGACATATCAAAGAATAAAGTTTTATCCTGAAGAGGCTATATGAGTGATATGGATTATTATCATCTAATTAACATATGATATATTTATATATACTCATGTATGTCTCTCTCTCTGTATATATATATATGTATATATATATATATATCTTCCATCACTTATATAATTTTGGAATATATTTCATTCTGAGAACTGTAATCAAATGAACATTACCATTGTCCCAGGAAAGACACCATCTGTGTTACTTCCCTGATGACAATCCCTTTCCTTGCCAGTACTTCTCTCTATGTGTTGTCTCTTTTCGATTGATTTCTTTTGAAATTGATTGATTTCCATTAGCCTGTAAGATCATCGATGACAGGTTCTATCTCACTTTTGTATTGGTGTCCCCAGCACTTAATACAGTGCTTAGAATATTGCTGTCCTTCTTCAGTATTTTGGTCTTGTACTACTCTTCATGACCATGTTTGGAATTTTCTTGGCAGTAATAATGGAGTGGTTTGCCATTTCCTTCTGCAGCTCATTTTACAGATGAGGAAACTGAGGCAAATAAGGTTAAACGACTTGTCCAGGGTCACACAGCTGGTAAGTGTCTGAGGACATAGTGAGTGCTTGTAACATAGTCAGTGTTTAGTAAATGTGTTTTTTTTTTCCCTGTAGGCTTTCACTCATTTATGTAATGACTCATAATTCAACGAATTCAGTTCAATTCAATAAACCCTTAATAAGTGCAGATGCAGGAGATACAAAGGAAAAATGAAACAGTCTCTGACCTCAAGGGGATTATATTCCAACAGAGGAGATGAAATGTGCACATACACACCTATGAACACACACATACAAAATATATATTATATTACATATTAATATACATAATTGCTATATATCTCTATATTTACATTTATCTATATTACAGGGTATTGAAGGAGCAGGGGCAGCTTTAATATTTGGGAAGCAGGGACAGAGATCTAGAAAGCTTAGTTATTCCTTTCATTTCTTTGCAGTGTGGGAAATATGTCTTTTCCCTCTTCCCCATACCAACCATGTTCTCTTTGTCCTGATTGCCAACAATATATCCTGTAAAATATTATAAACAGAACTGATGACAATATTCCAGATGTGATCTGGCCAACATTGAATATTTGAGCACTATCATTTCTCACCCTTTTGGATACTATGCTTTTATTAATTCATACAAAGGAAGTTTAACATTTTTGGTGCCATAGCAGCCTGTTGGCTTGCACTGAGCTGGTGGTCTATTAAAACCTGGATCATTTTTTTTTTGGATGAACTGAGACCAGTTTCTTCACTTCATTTTTGAACATAGGTATAGCACTTTCTATTTGGTACTTATGTCTGTTATTGATAGGAGAGAATCCCTTCAAACCCTTAGTGTTTATAATTTTAAGTTACCATAAAAGGAGCATTGGGATTACATATGGAGATTGGTTTAAATAAAACATGTAATTTGACAGTTCTGGAAGTAGGCAGTTCTTTAGACAATGATATGGACTGTTTTCCCTTAGAATGTAAAGTCTTTCAGGTCAAGGACTCCTTCACCTTGGTGTTTGTATTTTTAAACCTTAGCACAGTACCTGACATAGTCAGAACTTAATAATGTTTACTGGTTGATTACTTAGATGGATTTGTGATCTGAATAATCTACCAATTCTCTCCAATAATGCAAAGAACAATGCATCCATGCATGTCTGTCCTATGCAGCTTGTGCAGTTTGTTTTGTAAACTGGCTATAGGAGATTTGCTTGATACTCTGGGTATTTTTTTCTAAATATCTTGGCATCCATACAAGTTGTCCACAGGTTAGCCTTCAGTCTTGCTATGTGATCAGTCCTCTCTCCTCGTTTTTTTCTTGTCACTCATTTCTCTGAAGTCATTGTTTATAATAGTTTTTCTGCCTAATTCTTTATTTGCAATGGGTTGCAATCTGTTCACATTCACCATGGAATTTTTTAGTTATTTAGTTATCATAACAGATATGGGATAAGAAAAAATTCCCTTTTAAAACTTATTTTTGTTTTGTTAAATATTTCTCAATTACATGTAAAATAATTTTAATATTTTTAAAATTTGAGTTATAACTTCTCTCCTTCTTTACTGTTCCTCCTCTTCCTTGAGAAGGCCAGCACTTTGATTTTTATTATACATGTGAAGTAATGGAAAACATATTTTCATATTAACCTCTTTACAAAAGAAAATACAAACAAAATAAAACAGAAATAAAGTAAAAAAAATGTAGGCCTCAAACTGCATTCGAAGTTCATCAGTTCTCTTTTTGGCGGTGAATAGCATTTTTCATTATGGATCTTTTGGAACTATCTGGGCTCATTGTCTTGATCAGAGTAGCTAAGTCTTTCACAGCTGAACATCTTTACAGTATTGTTGTTACTGTATACAATATTATCCTGATACTGATCACTGCACTTTGCATCAGTTCATGTAAATCTTCCCAGGTCTTTCTGGAACCATCTTGCTTGTCATTTCTTATAGCACAACAACATTCCATCACACAATCATATACTATAACTTGTTCAGCCATTCTCCAGGTGATGAGCATTCCCATGACTTCCAATTCTTTGCTAGGTCAAATGGTATGCACAGTTTATGCCATTTTTGGCACAGTTCAAAATTGCTCTCCTGAATGGTTGGACAAGTTCACAACTCTACCAACAATGCATTAGTGTCCCAATTTTTCTATATCCTTTCCAGCATTTGTCATTTTCCTTTTCTGTCATGTTAGCTGGTCTGATAGGTTTGAGGTGGTGTCTTAAAGTTGTTTTATTTGCATTTCTGTAATCAGTAGTAATTTAGGTAGTTTTTTCATATGACTACTGATAACTTTTATTTCTTCTGAAAAGTATGTATTCATATGTCCTATAACCCTTTATCAACTGAAAAAGGCTCTTATTTTTATAAATTTGCTCAGTTCCCTATATATTTGAGAAATGAAGCCTTTGTTGGAGGAACTTGTTGCAATTTTTTCCAGTTTCCTATTTTCCTTCTCCTTTTGACTGCATTGGTTTTGTTTGTGCAAAAGCCTTTTAATTTTATGTGATCAACATTATCTATTTTACTTCCTGTCATCTCTTCTCTCTCTTGTTTGGTCATAAACTCTTTCCTCATCCATAGGTCTGATAGGTACATTTTTCAATGCTCCGCTAATTTATTTATGATATCACCCTTAATGTCTAAATCATGCTTCCATTTTGACTTTGTCTTGGTATACAATATGAAATGTTGGCCTAGGCCTAGTTTCTCCCAAGCCACTTTCCAGTTTTCCCAGCAATTTTTGTCAAATGTTGAGTTCTTTTCCCCAAATCTGGGGTTTTGGGGTTTATTATTTGGGTTTATTAAACACTTGATTGCAATGATCATTTACTGCTGTGTATGGCATATGTTCCACTGATTCATCACTCTACTTCTTAAGTAGTCCCACATTGTTCTGATGAACACTGGGTAATATAGTTTGAAATATGGAACTACTAGATCTCCTTCCTTCATATTTTTTTTCCCACTGATTTCCTTGATATTCTTGACCTTTTGTTCTTCCTGATGAATTTTGTTACTATTTTTGCTACCTCTCCAAAATAATTCTTTGGTAGTTTGACTGGTATGGCAATGAATAAGTAAATTAACTTAGGTAGAATTGTCATTTTTATTACATTGTCTTGGTTACCCACGAGCAATTAATATTTCTCCAGTTGTTTTGATCTACTTATTTGTGTGAAAGGTGTTTTGTAACTGTGTTCATACATTTGTTGGGTTTGCCTTGGCAGGTAGATTCCTAAGTATTTTATATTTTCTGCAGTTTTCTAATAGGAATTTCTCTTTCCAACTCATCCTACTGGGTTTTGTTGGTACTTTATAGAAATGTTGATGATTTATGTGGTTTCATTTTATATCCTTCAACTTTGCTGAAATTGTTAATTATTTAGAGTAGTTTTTTTAGTTGATTCTCTAGCATTCTCTACGTACACCATTATATCATCTGCAAAGACTGATAGTTTTGTTTCCTCATTGCCTATTCCTTCAATTTCTTTTTTCTTCTTTTATTGCTATAGCTAGCATTTCTAGTATATTATTGAATTATAGTGGTAATAATGGACATCATTGTTTCAACCCTGATCATATGGGAAGGGTTCAAATTTATCCATATTACAGATAATGCTTACTCTTGGTTTTAGAGCAATACTATTCATCTTTTTTTTTAAAGGAAAAACTGATTCTTGAAAGCAGTATTCCTTAACAATACTATTATTAACCAATAGGTTGCTTCCCAGCCCACATGCTTTGAATTTCTCTGCAAAGATTTTTCTATTGGAATCAGGCATTCTTGTCTAATAGAAATATTGCTCATTTGGCACATCATCTAAGTAGATTCATTTCTATTCATTATTGTCCATTTCAGTCTATCTTTATAGCTTGTTTTTAGGACTTTTCTGAATCTTGACTCTCGTTCAGAGCATTAACTCTGTCTCCAGAGACTTTGTGTTTTCCACAAATCTGGTAGGCATCCCATCTCTTTATCCAAGTTGCTAATAGAAATTCGTAACAGGAAAGATTGCTAGGACACTTTATTATAGCCATTCTTCCAAGCCGATACCATGGCGTTAATCACTACTTTGTGGATACCCTCATTCCACAAATTCTTTTTTTATTATTATTATTTCATGTATTTAGTTTTCAGCATTGATTTTCACAGGACTTTGAATTACAAATTTTCTCTCCATTTCTACCCTCCCCCCCACTCCAAGATGGTGTATATTCTGGTTGTCCTGTTCCCCAGTCAACCCTCTCTTCTGTCACCCCACTCCCCTCCCATCCCCTTTTCCCTTTCTTTCTTGTAGAGCAAGGTAAATTTCTATGCCCCATTGCCTGTGTACCTTATTTGCTAGTTGCATGCAAAAAATTTTGTTTTTGTTTTTGAACATCTATTTTTTAAAACTTTGAGTTCCAAATTCTCTCCCCTCTTCCCTTCCCACCCACCCTCCCTAAGAAGTCAAGCAATTCAACATGGGCCACATGCCTATCATTATGTATAACCCTTCCACAACACTCATGTTGTGAAAGACTACCTGAATTTTGCTTCTTC
>CM053625.1:177065814-177091712 GCA_028646595.1 Phalanger gymnotis
CTGGCCATGTTCCCAGCCAACTCACTTGACCCTTGAGTTTTTCAATGGGGTATGACTGCTTGTGTACTAAAGAGTTCTATGTTCCAAGCTTGGGTGGATGTGCTGCCACAGCAGCACTCCTCCTTCCCCAAGAACCCCCAACCCAGATTGGACTTAGATCTTCAGGAGGTTCTGCACTCCTGCCCTGATCAGCCACTTAATTCCTCCCACCAGGTGGGACTGGGCCCAGAACCAACTGCAGCTGTAGTTCTGTAGCTGCCCCACCTCCACTGCCCTTGAGGTGGTGGCCAAACAGCAAACTCTATCCCAGTCTCCAGCAGCTTCTCCCACTAACCTACTCTGTTGTCCTTAGTGTTTGTGGGTTGAGAAGTCTGGTAACTGCCGCAGGTCACTGATTCAGGCCACTAGGGCACGCTCTGCCTGGCTCCCGGTCTGGTTGGTCCATGCCGCCCATCCCGGGCTCAGCTCTGTTCAGCTCCACTCCCCTCCGCTCCCAGCTCCATGTGGCATAGACCTTACCCAGAGACTATCCAGGCTGTCCTGGCCTAGAGCCCTGCTTCCCTATGCTATTTTGTGGGTTCTGCAGTTCTAGAATTGGTTCAGAGGCATTTTTTATAGGTTTTTGGAAGGACTTGGCAGGGAGCTCTTGGCAGGGGCAGAAAGCTAGTCCCTGCTTTCCAGCTGCCATCTTGGCTCTGCCCCCCATTCCACAAATTCTGAATCCTTTTAACTCTGCTGTTGTCTAGGCTATATCCTTCCATTTCATCCTCAAAGATAGCCTGAGAGATGTTGTCAAATGATTTGCTAAAATTCAGATACTCTATGTCAATGGCCTTTTCAGATCTACTGATATCTGAAAACTATCAAAAAAGGAAATGAATTTAGTCAAGCAAGACCGCAAGACCATTTCTTGTTAAGGCCATTCTGACTCTTAAAAAACACTTTAAAATATTAATATTTTCCATTTTTTACAATACAATAGTTATCCTATGTATCACTCTGCCTCCTTTTCCCAGGGAGCCATTCCATATTAAAAATGGTATTTTTTTAGAGAAGAAAAAAGTTAGCACAACTGATTGATACATTAAAAAATCTGAAAACTTATAATGTTTAACATCTCTGGACCTTCCACCTCCAAGAAAAGGAGGATTGGGGGTGTCATTTTACATCAATTCATTCAAGTCCTTTTTGAGCTTTATAATTTTTTCACATTTACTTTTATTTATTTTTTCGTGTGTTTTTGCTGGCTCTTAATGATAACCCCTATCCTTTCTAAATAATCAAAAATACATCTCCATTATTATTCAGAGATATCAATAATAATTCCTTTCCCACAAAGAATAAATTCCAAAATTTCCAAGGTTTTTCAGCATGTTGGCATATAATTCACCTGGGCCAGGAAAATTCACTTAAAACCTTTAAGCATTCTACTTTTGCCTTGGCCTTCTATTCATCTTCCCCTTTCCCTAGTAAGTAAATTTGAGGTCAAGGATTTTCACTTTCAGCATTGGGTTTTGTATCATATTTGGTACTTAACAAATGTTTGTGGGTCCATTTGAAATAGGGATTTGAGATCTAAGATATAGTATTTAGCCCTGACTATGAAGTTCTAGCCAGCCATGGAAGTCTAGCTTTGGCAGATACTGTTTTAAATGCCTTTATTTGAGGAATAAGTGAACTGAAAGTTTATTGGAGAGAAATTACAGGAACACACTGGTGTAAGAAGGAAAGGGAAAGAAATAAACTGTGTGTGTGTTACTTTACTGTTGTTTTTCCTATTGTCGTTTGTAAAATTGCCATTCACATGCATAGGCCACTTCCCACCACTTTCTATTGTCTAACTTGGTCCTGAGCCCCTGACAGTGTGGTCCTTTTCTTTTTTTTTTTTTTTTTGCAGTGCATTAGAGATAGGTGCAAACTGTGGTGAGAGTGAGAATGTGATTATATGTCATTTTGGGGGACTTGTTTCTACTTTGGTTGTATACCATGCCTTACTGTCTTCTCATTTACATTAAAATCAGTACTTATTCATTCAGTCATTGCCCTTTCAGACATGAATCTTACTGCAGGACTGTGCTGTTTACACCTTAGATCTTATAGGCATCTGGGCTGCACTGTTAGGGAAGTTTTAACAGGCAGGATTTGGCGCTCTTGTGTGGCTCTATACTTCACTCTCCCCCTAAATACAGACCCAGTTTTTTCACACTTGCTATTCAACAGCCCTGTCTGTATCCTCCTTAAGAGAAATAAAGTGAAGTTTCATTAGCATGAGAGATCAGCAGTGGTTTAGTTATAACTTATCACTGTAGAGAAAGAGCAGCAGGCTCATATCCTTGAAATGGAAATAAAAGAGACAGATGTTAGTAGGAAAATGAAGTTAGTGCTTGAAATGCTTTGGTACTTTTTCACTGAAACAAATCTGGGTGGGATGAGTCTTCACACATGGTTGTTGTCTCCCAAATGAGATTATATTTTCTTCTAAGTAATTAGGTACTGTGGTCAAATCCAAAAAAATCTCAACATGGCTATCCATAGAGTCAGAGGGAAGCTAGGTCAGTGAGCTACGATAAGGGATGCAGTTCCTAACCTCCTGCCAGTGGCATAGCAATAAAGTATATGAGGTTTCAGACAAGTTATCTGGGGAGAAACAAATGGAGGATACATGCAAACAAGTGATAGAGATTTTCAGGAAGTTTTAGATATACTATTAATATGGGTTGGAAGACGGACATGGAGGGTACAGAGTACTGACTCTGGATTCAGAAGACCTGAATTCAAATCCCACCCCTGATGTTTACTATTTCTATGACCTTGGACTTTAAATACCCTGGGCCTCAGTGTTCTCACCTGTAAATTGAGGGGGTTAGAGTAGAGGACTTTGGAGGTTCCCTTAGATCTGAGGGGAGGAATTGAAAATGACCGTTGTTGACTTTTACAGATGTTTGGGCACCATTCTGAGTGCCAGGAATGCTGCATGGCTCAGATAAAATTTACTGTTCTATTATGTGATTCATCTGCTTTGATACCATTGTTCACCTAATTGGCCAATACTAAGTATATATGGGCTGTGTGCTGACCAGGATCACAGGGAAAGAGTCTATCTGAACACATAATCTCATGACATCCGAGCTGATCATAGAAGACTGTGATCATAGGTAAGATGTTCTCATAGGCTCCTTCTAACTTAGAGAGACCATGAAATATTAAAACACTAAAGAGTCATCAATGGTTGCAGTGGTATACTGGGAACAGTGTTCATAGCACTTCCATTTTTCTCCTTTCAAAGGTACATTATATTGTTAATCCTCTAAGTCAGGGATCTGGTAGTGAGTGCTAATTCTGAATTGCAATTATCTACAAAGTGAAATGGTTGGGGATGAGAAATTAGGTCTTTCTTATGCAGTTATAAAGAGGACTAGATGACTGCAGGAGTTCTTCAGGTTTGTTTTACATATACACACAAACATATGTCTATATACATATGTGTATATATGTACATGTGTATGTACATATACATACATATATATATTTCCCAAAAGCATTTAAAAAATTTTTAATATTGGCTTTTAAAATTTTAAGTTCTAATTTCTCTCGCTACTTCTGACTCCTCCCACCCCTTGGTTGGTTGTTGTCCTACATTCTCAAAGAGGACCAAAATGACATCACAATGCTAGAACCAAGTTTCATGTGTCTGACTATGGCTGATCAGACCAATATGAGCTCAGAATGCTCTACAACAGGTCAGGCATAAATAGTCTGTGTGGACATGGGGATACTCCAAATTAGTGTATCTTGTATTTCCTTTGAGCTGTGTCAATTCTGCTTTGCTCATAGAGCAGAGCACCTTTTTTGATGTGGGCATGCCATGCTGAGCGGTCTTGTGCCAGTATCTCCCACATCACACAATCAATTCCAAAATTCTTGAGAGAAACCTTGATAATGTTCCTGTATTGCTTCTTCTGACCACCCTGTGAAGACTTGCTCTGTGTGTGTCCTCCATAAGACAGTCTTTTTGGCAAGCATGTGTTTTACATTCAAACAACATGACCAGCCCATTGGAGTTGTGCTCTCTGAAGGAGAGTTCGATGCTTGGAAGTTTAGTTCCAGTGAGGACCTCAGTGTCTGGTACTATATCCTGCCGGGTGATCTTCAGAATTTTCCTAAGACAATTCAAATGGAAGCAATTCAGTTTCCCAACATGGTACTGGTAGACTCTCCAGGTTTCACAGGCATACAACAATGAGGTTAGCCCCACAGCTCAGTTTAGTAGTCAGTCTAAAACTTCTTCTCTCTCAGACTTTCCTTTGGAGCCTCCCAAATACTGAGCTAGCTCTGGCAACATGTGAATTAACCTCATTATCAATGTGTACATCCTTGGAAAGTACACTACCAAGGTAAGTGAACTTATCCACAGAATTCAAAACTTCTCCATTTGCTATAACTGATGGTTCCATGTATGGATAGTGTGGTGGTGGCTGACGGAGCATGTGTGTTTTCTTGGGAAGGCAAGCAATATATTGATTATGCATATGAAGTCGAGTCAGAACCTATTTCCTATTAATCATGTGAAAACACAGAAAAACAAGAAAAATAAAGTGGGAAAAATATATGCTTGAATCTGCACTCTGAGCTCATCAATTTTCTCTCATTAGTCCTTCAGAATTGTCTTAGATCATTGCCTTGATCATAGTTTGCTTCAGGTTTTTGATGGTACAATCTAGAATTATGATGATTAATTTTCATTTTATTAAGCATACTTGCCCCAAGATAAACTTGTGCCTCAGAACTGAGAGGCTGACAAAATGATTTGATCAGAAGGGAAAGGTGGCAGGGTGTTATCTACACTACATCTTGAAAACCATTGACCAGCTTTGTATCCCCTCCAGTCATCATCTTGGTGACCTTCTGGCAAATTTGTTGACAAAAAGCATAGGGCTTATGTTCCAGGACAATAAAGGATTCCTGTTGGCAACCTCGTCTTGCTCTAACCTTATGGCCCCAGCAAGTTTTATCCATTCATCAGGTCTGACACTAGTTGCTTGAAAAAGAAACATTAAAATTAGAATGTTTTCTTCATTTTGAATGAAGACTTCTTGAGCATCATTTGATCAGCCTTGTAGAAAAGGCTTTTGGAGACCATTAAATTATGCCTCCATGAGCTGAGAATTCTTCAGTCAGCACTCATTTCAAACACAGAAATTGGAAGCATGAATATATATCAAGATTCCCACTTAAGGAAATTGTATTAGCCTGGCTCCTCTCCCTTCTGCATGTGTTGGTTGTTTTTCTTTGGTGTTCTTTGCATGATCGTCTGTAGGTTTGCCTTCACTCACAGTGCCTGGTTTTTGATTTGTGAGCTCTAAGAGCGCTGGGGCTGCATCTTCTAAGCTGTTTTTATTTTCTTCTTCAAAGGCATTGTTCAAATGTTGGGTCTTTGAGTTCATTCAACAGACATGTAATGGGCATTTACTTACTCAATATAAGGTTTTCTTTACATCTGATCTAATAGTGGGATTAAAATGTAAGTCACTAGACCCTTAAAATGTATACTTTAGCAATGACCGTTAAAAAAGCAAATAGTGGGCATGACGTTGGTTGACACTGGATATAATATTTTAAGAGTTTCAATATCACTTCCCTTATCTAGAGGTCATTTTTTTTCAGCAACATCCATGCCTGGGCTGGAATACAGTCCAGATCTAAAAGGGATTCAAAAGGGTCTCTATCCAGGACAACAAACTGACAAAAATCAGTACATTGCACTCAACAGGGAATATCCCAAGCTTTTTTTTGAACTCTTAATGTTCACAGAATCCTTATAAACTTGACCTTTGATGTTCTAAGTCACGATAGATCAGCAGTAATGGTTTAGAAGGGTGGGAGAGAGAGGGATTGCTAGGGGGTCGCTTCTTTGACAGTACCAAGTAACAGCCTGACAGTGAGGAGACATACTCTAAAAATAGACATAAGGACTGAGTTAATTGATTTTATATGGCCTCATATGTATTCCTTATAAGTGAAGATAATTTGCATTCTGATTCTTTGCTTGTAGATATGCCCTCAACTAAGAAGTTGAAGGTCGCAGCAGTCCTTGCACTTTGGGCTAGAGTTCGTTGCTTAGAAGGTCAAGCCTCAGTGCTAATGAGGCCACATAGTGACATTGTTCTCTGATCTAATCCCAGCAGAACAAATTAGTGTAGCAGGAATAGTGCCTTCTTGGCTTTGCCACTAATTCACCATAATACTTTGGATAAGTCACTTTCTCTTCTCTGGGCCTCAGTTTTCCCATCTGTAAAATAAGAGCTGTTGAGCTATATTGTCCTCAAGATACACTCTTTCAAAGTTGCTATGAATCTATGTACTCTATGTGTCCTTTGTCACTGGTGAGAGAATATGAAGACCAATGTTTGCCACGTGGGAAGATCTATAAAAAATGTCCCCAGTGCAAGGGGTGAAACAAAACAAAAACAAAACAAACAAACAAATTTTTATTCTCTGCCAACAATGGATCTTTGTCTAAGAAGGAGATATATCCCCATGTTTGACCAAATGTCCAGACACTGCCCTGCAGCCATGACATCTGTGCAAATAATCTCTGCTTAAGTTATGGTTTCCAAGTCAGAATGCCTCCTCCCTAGATACTGTGGACAGTTTACTTAAATAGATATGTGCCTTTCATTACTCTTTATCTACTGGTTATAAGATCTATAGTGCTCTCAATTTTCCTCTTAGCCTCTCTAGCATGGTTCATTTTAAGGTCTTGCTGAAACCAACCCAAATTTGCAGGGGTACCTACTATTCAATTACTCATAGAATCATAGATTTAGAGCTTCAAGTGAACTTAGAGGCCAGGGAATCCAACCCCCACATTTTATAGAGAAAGAAACTAAGACTGTCATGAGGTTAAGTGACTTTCCCAAGGTTGCACACGGGTAAATGTTTGAGACAGGATTTGAAATTATATCTTTCTGATACCTAATCCAGTGCTCTATCCTCTGTATCACCTCACTGTTTCTAAGCAGTTTATTTAGATAGAGTATATATGGATTCAGTCATTTTGGTTTAAAAACAAAATACTGAGGAATAGTCGGGCAGAACAGACAATAAAATTCAACATTTATTAATTATCTCTTGGTTTATGCTTTCTGACACCAAGCATTGCTAAGGGTTATCGGAAGGCTGTACACAGGGGAAAGAAGGTGAGGCCTGTCTTGTGGTGAGAGGAGTCACAAATGACAAGACCAAGGGATGATGAATAGACATCTAACATGGGCTATTGCTATCCACCAATGTCAAGAGAACTAGAAGAAGGTCAGGGTGGACCCTCTATGGCATATTTTGCATAAGACAATGACAAGAGTCTCACAGGATGAAAAGGTAGGATTCAGTTACCAACTGTCTTGCTGAAGTGTAGCCCTACATGAGTGAAATCACATATCAGTCTAGCTACTCTTCCTAAGCTAATTGTGAATTTCCTTAAGGCCTTATGCTTGACTTTGAAGTGTCAACAAGACAGAATTTTGGCTGAAGTTGGTTTCTTAATGTGCAAGGCAAGACATCTGAAATGCAAATATTCACTACTGGTGGTTACTAAAAGTCTATAACCAAGGCATGGTCTCTCAGCTAAACAAATGGATGATAAGGTGGTGTTTAAAGTGTAAACACTATTTTTTCTTCCCTACTGAGTACTTAAAGCTGAGTTGATAGGTTCATTCCTCAAAGCATCCTTCAATATTTTAGGAATCCTTGATCTCATGCAATTTGAAATTCTTCCAGGCCTTAGTAGATGGTTTCATGAGTTGCTGTGACTGAAAAACAAAATCATCACCGTGTGTCCAACCTTCTGACAATAAAACTCTTCACACCTGACAAAGTTGGACCTCTGACTAAAGATGAATTGTCTTCAGAAATACCTATCAGTTTGCCTGTTGAGGCTACAGGCTTCAAAAACCCAGGATGAATGCCACATCACAAGGAGGCACTGACATGCACGTAGTATGCATTATGGTTATATCATAGTTTTCTGTTTATCTAAGAATTATTTTCTTTCCCATGAATCAGTTCTTTAGTTCATATTATTGTTTCCATTTGAATTCTAGGATAGGCTTTTTTTTAGTCCTAGGATACATTCATTCCCCAAATGCCTCTCAGGATCCTGATTTCCATGAATGTTTCTGAAGGGGTATGCAGACAGGCACCATGATGTAATGAATAGAGACCTGGCCTCTGAGTCAGGAAGAACCAGGTTCAGTTCTGCTTCTAACAAACACTCACTGTGTGACCCAGGAAAGTTACTTTATCTCTCACTCTCCCAGAAAACTTTCAGACTGTGCAGAGCATATGCTAATGTACATTAATAAAAAGATTTTCCTGATTCAGAATTCCTTATATCTATAAACTTTGTTTCCCCACCACCAAAACAAACAAAAATGCATACATGTATTTTTTTTCTGGCAACTGAACCTAAGATGGTTGCAATGGATAGAGTACTGCACCCAGAGTCAGGAAGACCCGAGTTCACATCGGACCTCAAAGACCCTGGGTAAGTCACTTGATCTCTGTTCCTCAACTGCAAAATGAGGATAATAACAGCATCTACTTGGGAGGGTAGTTGTGAGCATTAAATGAGATAATATAGTACTGGGAACATAGTAGGCACTATAGAAATGTTTATTCCCTTCCTTCTTATTGCCTTTTGTGTGTATTGTGAAAACCGAAGCCAATAATGCATAGTATTTTTGACTAGCAAGTTACTCTCTCTTTTTTGAAAGGAGTTTCTGGTCATCTTCTTCCTTGATCTCTTATTACTTCTAAAAGGAATGCATTCTTCAACATAGATTCTTGAACAATCTTAATTTTAGTCCTCCCTTTATTTTCCTTTTCTCATTTTTCTGTATTCAGTGTGACAAGATAACTTTCTTAGTCCTTGTCTTTGACCAGGGCTTTCCCTCCTTTTCACACCTTTTTATAGTCTATTAGAGAATGTTCCTGTGTTCTTCCTTTGCCAGCCTCTTGGCTCCTCCTGAGTGTGTGTTTCCAGAAGTGAGCATCATTCCTTTGCTAATGTTGAATCTTCTTTGAAATGTTGCCTTGCTGTCTTTTTTTCTCTCTTTGATCACCCCTGCTTGATTTTACTTTGATGTCACTGATTCTCTTCTAGTTCTTATGGTAGTCCTTTTACTTTCTTGTCTCTGTCTCAAACTTGGGTGCTGGGCCTTAGCTTCACTCTCATTCTGCTATTTCTGAGTCTCACACAGCAGTCATGGCCAAAAAATATGTGTGTGTGTGTGTGTTTGTCTGTCTCTGTGTGTGTGTTGGGAACAGAATCTAGTGTTGTATATTTTTGGGTGCTTTTCACCCATGAAATTTTTCTGAGGGTGATCCTCCTGGAGTTGGATCCTCACATAACACTCTGAATTCTAAAGTATTTGGCCAGAAACACTACAATATTATTTTTTTTTGCTTATTCCACAAAAGTAAGAAGTCTCCATAGAAATCAGCTGGTGTTTCATGAAAACATAATATAGTCCATTTAAAAAATCAGATTAGAGCACTCTATTCTTTTAGAATGTTATTCTTGACTTCTGTTTTACATATGTGTAAAACCCTATATTTTTTGCTTTTTTTCCCCAAGAATGTCTTATTCTTCAGGATAAAATAGAAGGGAGGAAAGAGATGAAGGAGGCCAACGAAAAAGGATAGATCGGTGTGAAATGGATTGGTATTCTCTCACTCGGGAGGGCATTATTTGATTATATCTTGGCATTAATGAGATCAAAGTCAGCATTGTGTGTTCTGGTTAGCTTTGATCTATTTACAGCCTCAGACTGCAATCCCAACAGGGACCCAGTGGGCAGAAAAGAGACGCAGAGTCCATAGACAAAAAGGGTAAAAGGGGAGGAAGAAACAAAGATGAAGGTGAGAGGCAGCATGGTAGAATGGGCAGAGGGCAGGATTTAGAATCAGGGAGTTGGGTCTGAGTACCAGCTCTGACATTCACTGCCTACATGAGGTTTGACAAGTCATTTCATCTCTCTTGGTCTCAGTTTCCTTATCTCCAAAATGAGGGGGGTAGACCAGGTAACTTCTAAGACACTTTCAATTCTAAAGTCATGCTCTTAAGATCCTAAGAAGAAAGGAGAGGAGCGATAGAGAGGCAAAAAAGCCACAAAAGCAAACATCCACCAAAAATAATGAAAAAAAATCCTTCTTGAGTTTCCTACTTATAGTAGTTTTTCAATATTTTCTGATTAATCCTCAAGATGGAAAAATGGTAGCACTTTACCAATGATGATTACTCTTTGAGCGATAGTTCTACAGACAAAATAATATAAATAGGGAATGGCAAGGTCAGAGGAGCTCCCCAACCCTTACCCTATAGCTTCAAGAATGATTTCTACCTTTGTATATGCACAGATTGAAGCCATCACTGAGGTTTTATGGACAACTCTCCTCAATGGATCCTGAGTATGAGACATATTTAAAACTCTAGATCCAGAGACGTGTAAAATGCATAATATAATTGCTATCCCAGTAGGACCTGCTCTGAGCTACCATCTTTTGGCCATTTTTGTCTTTAGGAGATGTCCAGCAGATGGTATATTCCTCTCAGAGTTCATTTTTGATATGGTAATGGTCAAAGGCAAATATCATATTGGTTTGTAGTCAGAGGATATGACCACTGTAATAGGAGCAGGAATTTAATTGAAATAGGGTATGCCTAAATGGCGAAAATACTTCTATCAAAGCAGTTTATCACCTTCTTTGAAACTTAGCTAAAAAGAGTTAAATGAGTTTTGTAGGGTCCCAGAATTAGAGTGAGATGGAAGTAGAAGGGACTTGAGCCCAAGTATTTCCGAGTTCAAGGTCAACTCTCTCTCCATCAAGCCATGCTACTCATTATGATGGTCCTTTATTAGGATATTCAGAAACGTGATGTGAAGCATGAAGCTAGCTATACATAGTTTCTTCTAGATGCTGCCATCCTATTCGTGAAACATGGCTGTTTAACGAAAAGGCAATAAAGCTGCACTTGCTCCTGAGCATTGGCAGGTAGAGAAGACTTGGGATGTGTTATATCTCTTTACTTATCAAGTGACTGGGAAACAGGTCACCTAGCTAATATGATGGTAGGATAACTTTCCCATCTTGAGGGGGGGAGGGGAGAAAAGCCTTCCTATGGGAGGTGATATTTGAGATTACTTTTTTTTTATTTGAACTGACTCTTGAAGGAAGCTGGGAGGCAGAGATGAGGTGAGATGGTATTCCAGACATGGGGAAGAGCTAGTATAAATGGACAGAGGGTGGACATAGAGTGTGGTATGTGAGAAGCAGCAAGCAGGCTAGTACAGCTTAATCATAGACAAGGTAGAGCAGAGTGAAAGAGAAGAAGACTTGATGGTCTAAGTCATTAAAAACTTTAAACACCAAATAGAGAACTCCAGGAGGTAATAGATAGCCAGTGGGAGTCATTGGATAAGGAGAGGGTAACATGGCCAGACCTACTTTTTTAGGAAATTCATATCAGGTGGGGGATCTATTAGAGTAGGGAGAGATTTGAGTCAGGGAGATGTTTCAACAATCCAGGTAGCAGCATCTGTGGGGGATATAAGATCCACCAACAGCCAGCACCCAGAAAGCTGCCAGCACACTGCAGGTTCTTTGGATCTGCTTAACCAAGGAAAGCAAGGTTAAGGGGTTAAGCTTACTTTAATTCAGCATACAAATATCATTCATGTAGTTCAGGTGAAAAAGATCAGCATACTGAACTTCAGAACAAAATACAAACAAATTACAAACATCAACGGACAGACCTTGTCTGATTCAAATGCCAATACATAGTTACCAGAGTTTAACAAAGTCTCAGCATCCAGGTTACAAGCTGGAGGGCCCTTAGCTATAGCCTCCTAGAGTCTCTTGCATCAACACCGAGAGAGAGAGAGAGAGAGAGAGAGAGAGAGAGAGAGCCTTGCACAAATGGCTCTGTCCTCCCTTCTTACAGGGCTTCAGACGTCATCAAATGTCATCTGAATGACCAGAACTTAGGCTGCTATGATTGGCTCTTGAGTTAGCCCCTCCCCTTAGGACCCTGGGAGGTTCACATCCACATAGGTTAGGTTAACACCTAATAAGGCATGGCTCTGGAGTTAGCACCTCCCCTTAGCCAGCCCCACCTTGGGCCCCACCCCAGTCACCAATCCACACCCACGTAGGTTCCACACCTAATAGGGGTTTGGGCCTGGGGCTTAGCATCTAGTAAGGCTCAATGAAATACACTGAATTACTCAAAGGAAACAAACCAAACTCTTCAAAGGCACTTGTTGAACTAAGTGCTAAGGAGCCCATTTTGCTTACCAACACAAGAGACCAAATGGTAAGATCTTGAAGTAGTTCAGGTGAGAGGTGACAAAGGCCTAAACTCTACTGTGTGATTACAGAGAGAGATAGGGGCTTACAAGGAAGATGCTATGAGGGAGGAAATAAGATTCAACCACAAATTTGAGAGGTAGGAAAGGGCCCAAAAAGTTTTAAATGCTAAGCAGAGGAACTTGTCTTTTATCCTAGAGATAACAAAGGAGCCAATTAGATGTATTGCGTAGGAGGAACATAAAAGCAAAGGTTCCACTTATCATTTTTATACAGTTGAATAACATTCATATTTGTATTTACAATGACCATATCTCTTTGAATATGCATTTTTAAAATGGTAAGGAGCCTACGTGGTTAGATGTGTGTCTTTTAGAGCCATTATCAGCATTTGCTTCCTTACTCTCTATCCCCAACCTGAAAGGAACATATACATAATCAAATTTTAAGTAAAACTAAGTGGAGAAAGCAGAACCGACTTTATTCATAGGAAAGTTTTCAGGAAAATGTTATTTAAAATGAGGTATACCTGCATATGTTTGTACCTGTGAGAAGTGCTGGAGTGGAGAGTTGTGGCTGACCCTGAGATATCATCATTACAACGCCACCTAGAAGGCTCTAGTCTGGCAGCTCAAAATGAGAGCTGGGAGGAAACTGAAACAAAAGGAAGTTTCCTGCATAATCACAAAAATCTGGGAAGGACATTAGCAGTGACTCCCCCTGTATTTTTACTTTTTGTTTAACCACATCAGAACCTCAAGGCTCTAATTTTATTCCTAAATCTCTTTGTCAGGGCTGGATTCCCAGATCATCCCGACCAGTCCACGCTCCTCCCTTTGGTGTTCTTGTGGGCTTTTGTGAAATCGACACAGTGAGGCAGATACACAGACTGTGACATTGCAAAGCCTTTACGAGAAGACATGTCCTCCTCTTACCCTCGACCATACTCCCATCTCTTGTATGGTAGGCTCCTTACATCCTATCTCAGTGGGAAAAAAATAGGCCTTCCATTATAAGCTTCTTTATCTTACCTTCTGTAGTGCGCAAAATATTTGAGCCTCATCACTCAAGTTCTCTCCTCTCTGCCTCTGGTTCCAAAAGAAGAGATCCTTATTACTTTCTAAGGTTAATTTTTCTGTGTCTTTAGTGATTGAGGAACCATGTCATAGTCACAAAGGTCTTGTATCTAGAATTGGAGGCTTTGGTATTTGAATCCTGACTCTGCTACTTAGACTGATCCATTCATATCTCTAGTTGCCCCCTATCAGTGACAAGACTGGCTTGGACTAGGTGGTCTCTAAAATCTCTCCTAGTTCTAAACCCGATGATCCTATGTTCTCATATTCCTAGGACAGATAGGACAGAAGATGGCATGAATTTTTGCCCTGTAGGGCTCCTGGTTTCAGCCTCTGGGACATTTCCTTTTCTATGGTATAACAGGTAGGGAAAAGGGAAAAAAAAGTCAGTCTTTCCCGGTCTCATCCATCCCTCTTAGAGAAATGTATTAAAAAAAAAAGTTGGGTTGAATCGAGTAAAAGCAAATAAAAGCTGTTACAAAGGAAGCTGAGGAAGGAAAGAGAAGTTGTCCAGGGTAGAGCAGCTAGATCTTCTGCATTCTGCTTTCCTCAGTGTCTGTGACACATGATTAGTGGAGCTACAAAGGTTCACAGTCACTTCTGCTTTGGTTTCAAAGAAAAAGAGTGTCTCCGGAGGATGTGTAATAGATTGCTGAAAAGATGGAAAATTCTAATCCTTGAAAATAATTGCACAGCTTCTTAGCACATAATGACTTTGGCAGCTGGGGTGATCACAGTGCCTAGAATGTGCAGTCACAGAAAGGAAAAGTAGGAAGTGTTTCAATCAGCACACTTCTCCATCAGATAGGCTTTAGACCCAAATGTGTGAGACAGCAGTTGTATTTGGATGCACACTGTAAACAGGGATAGAAAACGCATTTCCCAAAGATAAATAACTAAGAACCCATTTGTGCATGCCAGTAAAATGTCCCTTGATGACTTTGGGTAGATTCTGGCAGGAACTATGATCATAGCACTACCCATTAACTCCCCTTCACCATTCCCCATTGCCTCTAGGATCAAATACAAACTCCTTTGTTTGCCATTGAAAGCTCTTCACTATATGATTCCAGCCCATCTGTCTAAACTTCTTATATATGAGCTCCCTTCATGCTCTCTAGGGTCCAGCCTAAAGGGCCTTCTTGCTTTTCCTTACATATCATTCCATAGCTAGCCTCTGTGCTTTTATGTGGGTTTTCCCTATGCCTAAAACAAACTCCCCCTTTACATCTAACTCTTTGAATCCCTAGCTTACTTCATAGTTTAACTCAAGCACCACTTCCTCCAGGAATTTATTCCTGTTTTGTGCCCTGCCTTCCCAACTCTTAGTGTCTACCCAACTCAAATTATATTTACTTTAAATATATTTTGTATAAACTTATATTTGTAGTTGCCCCCCACAGACACACACCCACACAAATAGAATGCAAAAATGTTGAGAGCAAGGACTGCTTCATTTTTTTACTTTATATCTCCAGCACCCAGCACTGTGCTTGACATATAGAAAGCACTTAATAAATACATTCTATTGAATGACTGATAGTACACTGAAAATCTGATGCCGGAGTTCAGGGGGCATGGACTGACCTCAACCACTTTTTCAACTTAGATAATCCTGTAGCTTTAAAATTTTTTCACTACCTTATGAACTTACATTTCTACTTTCATTGTTATCTGGATGTGGAAATTATCTGTTAAAAAGGAAAAAAAAATCAGATGACTAGGCCATCTCTACACTAGTCAAATACAGGATTTGTGTTCAACAGAGAATTTCATTTGGATAAAGCATTAGGCCTGATTGATATTTTCTTTTCAAGAGTGTTCCATGTTCAAAATGCTTAGAGGCACAAAACAAAACAACTGAGTAAGTAATAGAAAACCTACATCATGGGCTTCATCTATTCTGAACACTCAGACCTACCCTATAGGCCTCTCTGTGTAAAATGATAATCATCCTCCCTGACCCCTATCTTTTTCTAGCCTCACCCCACAACAATGTAAATGCATGCTGTAGCGGAATCACCCCCCCCCTTTTGTCTTTTACCATCAGGAATGGGTAAAAGGATAATAAACTTATAAATAAGCACTAAAGGAGAATCCAGGCCCATGTCAAGAAATTGTTCCTTTTAAAGTATAAATTCATATTCATTCCCATTCTCTGCAAAAGAGTTTATGATGAAAACATAAAGGATACATAATTTTTATGGATCCAGGGAAAGGACAAATCTTAGGGCTCACTTTTCTCTCAGAAGAGGCAAGTAATTGTAATGAAGATGCAATTCTAAGCATTTGCTAATACATATGCAAAGACCCATAGGTATTCCACCCAGAAAGGACCCTCATAGACCATTTCATTTTTGCAGAAGGGGAAACTAAGGCCAAGAGAGGGTAAATGACTTGATCTTAATCCCATGGGTAGCAAGCAGCAGATTTGGAACAGGGCTTCTGACTCCAAATCTGGAGCTCCTTCTGTTACATTGGTAAATCTGTGTAGGCAAAACCAGTACATTGAATAGGCTTTCGGTCCACGGGGCTGTACTCTCCTGATAGGAGAACTGGATCACCTCCACAGATAATATGATTAGCTTCAATGGAATTGCTCATTAAGCATATAGTAGTTACTTATTAAATGCTGTTGACTTGGGGGAAAATGATTGCAGGAAATGGCTGGATGTGGCCATATGAAACACCTAACAAAATAGAACATGTCACTGTTTTCTGTTTTGAAGCTGGAAAAGCTAAAAGGATATATATATATATATGATCTTGTTTTCACAGCTCAGAGTCCATATTCTTAACATCTTTCTTCCTATACCTTTGAAAGAGGATATTTGTGAAATTCTCCATGAAAAGGTCAACAATTCTTAATAAACATTTCCTAGCTATGTTCTAAAATTCAATGATAGTTTAAAAAAAATCTGAGCTGAAAAGGACACCACTGCAGATCACAATATGTGTCAACAGAAAAGGCCCAGAAGGTCAGGTTTTGTTACAAATAGCTGTACTCAGAAAGGGACATGATGAGGGCAAAGGGTAGGCCTGGAGTTGTGTTTGAGCTTTAGATGAAGCAACCTGCTGCCTGTTGGAGTAAACAAAGCTCTTAACTGGGGGAGGAGACTCCATGGAGAAGAGACATTAATTCAATGTGACACCAACAGGGGTGTGGATATGCGCTCATTGTGGTGTCAGACATGCTACTGTAATTGAGCTTAATCGTGTCAAAATTGGAGTTAATTAAAAGTTAATGGTATAGAGCACATCATGTTGCCAGTAGGCTGCAGGCCTGGGTTTCATGCTGGTGCTCTGGTTCTTTGAATAGATCATTCACTTACATCGACTGACACCTCTAAAAGTTTCATACCACATCACTGAATCTCTCTCTCTTCTCCTTTGAAGAGGGCAAGCTCCATTCTAGTTGATAGATAAACAAAGAGAATGAAAAAAGATAAAAGGAGTTTTGCGTGAGAAGTCATAAGTATCACCTGTAATTGCTAACTTTGTACTGGAGCATCCTGATGTGGGGAGGAAATATACCTGAGAAAATAGGAGGGAGAAAGGGAGGAAGAGAGAAAAAAAAAGGAAGCAAGAAGGGAAGGAAGGAAGGTAAGCAAGAAGGATGAAAGAAAACTAGCCATACCATTTGTATGCTCAAAATATTCATTTACTCCTTATTACCTATAATTCACATGAATAGCTATAGATGCCTTGTAGAGTTGGGAAAAAGAAAGTGCTTTGTGATGTATAAAACAAACACAAAGAAGCATAGTATGTAGAAAACCTACTGACTCTGGATTCAGAAGACAGGAGTTCAAATCCTCCCTCTGACACATGAGTGACCTTGGGTGAGTCACTTAACTTCTGTGAGCCTCAGTTTCCTTATCTGTAAAATGAGAGAGTGGGATAGATGGCCTAGGAGGTCCCTCCTAGCTTTAGATCTATGATCTCATTATGATGGAGATCACAATGTTTGGGATGCTCTGCAGATAAGGCAGTACCTTTCACAAAGAGATAGGGAATGGAGCTGTAATTTCATTTACATATGGAACCCACTTACCAACACATATCAGTGCCTTGTCTATAACTTATATTCTTAGAAAGTTAAGGATTGTCTGAGAGTTTAAGTGACTTATGTAGAGTATGTGTAAGAGAAAAGACTTGAATCTAGATCTTCTGTTCACAAGGTCAGCTCTCTTTCCAATACATTAGTGCTGGTGCTTAATGAATGTTTGAAAATTTTAATCGAATTAGCCATTCCTCAGTCCTACTCCGAAACTGCGGAACTCATCTAGAGAGTCACACAACGGTGCTCTCCCCTAAAAATTTATATTATCTAATCTCAGTTGGGCTGGGAAATATGTCTATTCCTTCCTGGATTGACTCCCAATCATAGAATGTACATATGTCTGTTCCAGGCTTTTGCAGATTTTAGCACATAGCAGCTAGGTGGTACAGGGGATAGAGTGCTGGGCCTGGAGTCAGGAAGACTCTTCTTCTTGAGTTCTAATCCAGCCTCAGACACTTCCTACCTGTGTGACCCCGGGTAAGTCACCTAACCTGTTTGCCTCAGTTCTTCATCTGTCAAATGAGCTGGAGAAGGAAATGGCAAATCACCACAATATCTTTGCCAAAAATTCCCAAAATGGTGTCACAAAGAGGTGGACTTGACTAAAAAACAACTGAATAGCAGAAAATAACAACAATTAATAAATGATTATTGAATTTAATTGAATTATATTAGACTAAGCTGAAATTTTCCTGATGTTACTTTTGCCCATTACTCTTAATTCTGCTCTCTAGGGAGAATCAGAATGCTGTTCCATTTTCATAAGACAGCTTTTCAGTTATTTTACTATCATATCTCTTACCAACCTTTCCTTTCTTCAACCTCTCCCCCAACCCTTGCTAATCTTCCCTGTTCTCTTACCCTTCTTAGCCCTATTTATTAAGGTTAAAATCTCCTATTCTACTTCACTCCAGAGATTCTCATAATAACCTGGCGATTATTCCATACTGCTCAATGACCCCTGGAAGTGATTCCAATTTATCAATGTCCTTTTCAGTGTGTATATAGTTCTCAGAAGCAAGCAGAGTTCTCCAGATGGGATATGACCAGGGGAGAGGACATTGTGACTCTTACATTTGAGATACTCTGCTTCTGTGAATGTAACCTAGGATCACACTGATTTTTTTGACTTCCATAGCCCACTGCTGGCTCACTTAGAGTGCTTGCTCTCTCTCCCTCCCTCCCTCCCTCTCCCTCACTCTCTCTCTCTCTCTCTCTCTCTCTCTCTCTCTCTCTCTCTCTCTCTCTCTCTCTCTCTTTCTCTCTCTTTCTCTCACATGCATATAAACAACATAATATATTCATATATATTTGTGTCTATCTATCTCCCCCACATATATAACAACATATATCTATATCCTGATGACCCCTTAAGAAGAATGGAGACTGAGGGGTTCATTGATGAATCCATAAAATGATGGATTCAAGACCAATCAGTTGATCTTTACGACCCATTCCTTTTAGATGGGAGTCAGAGACAAAAGTCACTCTTCACCAGTTGTTCCTGCTACTGTGACATTCCCAGGTGCCTCTTTCAGAGAGAACTCCAGGTTGTTGCCATCTTTTCTCAGTGCTCAAAGAACCATCTAACCACATCTTTCCCATGCAATAGTTGTGTAAATCACTTTTTAAAATCAGGGTTTTACATTTATTTTCATTTGCTTATGGTTCCCACCTAGAACCAAGTGCCTTCTGACATGTATCAAAATTATTTTTATTCATGACTTATGTTTTCTAATCTAGTTATCTTTGAAGGCAATGCTTTTGTCTTTATCTTTATGTTCTCAGCAGCACCTAGAACCTGCCTCATATTAGGTATTCAGATAATTGATTTTTTTTATATTTTATATAAATAATATTATTTATGGTATAAATAATATTTCAATATACCATGTGATCATATATTATATATTATAATTATCTATTATGATATTAGCATTTTATATAATTAAATGAAATCAAAATTTTTTATTTATCCCTGTTACATTCTATCTGATTCTTTTTCTTGAGATCCTTGTAGACAATTTTATGCCATGGAATTGTGGGGATTTTTGTCTCTCCATTTCTGTTTGCTCTCTGCATTGATTTACTGTGAACTTTGTATAAAGGTGAATTGGCTGCATTTGTAGGTTAGATAATATAAATTTGCATCAGTAAGAACTTCTTCTTTTTCTTCTTTTTTCTTCTTCTTTCTTCTTCTTCTTTCTTCTTTTTCCTTAAAGGTCACAAATCAGAATCAACAGCTTGGGTTTCTCAGCCTGGAGCTATTGTTTCTCAAGGTGAGAGGCAGCTCCTGAACGATTCCCAGGGTAGTCACTTTGCATCAGTATCTTTCAGTCCTATAGAGTTCTTTTAAATAAATTTAGTTCATACTGAAGAAGGAAAGTGGCTTGGTGTGATAGGCATTACTGAATTAAGTATTCCTATGGGATGTGGCCACATGCTCCACTAAAATCCTTGATTTTCCTCTCCCCAGGACTCAAGTAAAGTTGTCCCTAATATCTGGGATACAAGTAACATCAATTCTGCCCTAGAGACTTATGGTAATTGCTCAGAGAGAGGCAGCAGAAAGAAGGAGGGAAAACAAAGATGACAATACTCAATCTTTTGTGTCATGGTCCCGATGACTCCTCCTGAGGCTGCCTGTGTCCTGGAGCACAGGGAATTATTTTAATCACCTAATTTCTCATCCTAGTTCTTTCAGACTTCTGAAATGGTTTTAACAGATATTTTCTCCTTGGTTCAGAAATTAGAGCGCCTGGCACATAGTAGGTGCTTAATAAAGGCTTACCAATTGAATGATACTGATTCCTGAGACTATCTGATAGGGATTTTTGTTTTTGGTTTATACCAATATTGGGGATGACCCTTAAAAGCAAAACTTCACTACTGAAAACAGAAAATAACGTCCAAAATGGTGGAGAGAAAGTAGGGTCAATTGCATAAGGCCTGTTGAGACTGACCCCAAGCTCTTTCTACCCTGCATGGTCTTTTGCAATTTCTCCAGGTTGTTCTCATATACAGTATGTCAATATATCTGGTACCTAGTATGCTGTTGCCATGGGAACTCACTCTGCAATCCAACATATGTCACTATGTCAAGTACTTATGATTTTGTTTGTGTAGGAACTCCCTCAACTGAGTCAGATCACAATCTAGGTCTTATAGTTTTAGAGATTGTCTGAAGCTCAGGAGGTGAAGTCACTAGCTGATGTTCACACGGAAAGTAGACATTCTCAGCATATATTGTAACAAATATATTTTTTGAAGTTAAAGACCTATTTTATATAGAATAGTTATCCCTTCTACATCTTGGGAGCTGCGGGCTTGGTGCCCCCTGCAATCTGAAAAATTTTGTAACTTCTTTTGTTCTTCCCTTTTTACCAGAGAAGAAATCTGAATTATTACAGTATTAACAGATAAAAGATAAAATACTATTCATATATTTTATGCATTTCTGAGTTTCTAAGCATTTTCTGTGATATCTGCTAGCCTTTGTGCATCTTCTGTAGCTTCTGCAAAATGCTCCAAAAATTCCTATTTAATTTCTTATGCTGACCTGTGATATATAGAAATTACAATAGGGAAAGTCACCATGTGGAAAGGATAACTGTACCATATTAGATTCTAAAGTTACAATGTTCTGATAACATACAGTCCATGTCCTTTTAAACCTTACATTATAGTCTAGGGTGGGAGGCTGGGAGGGGTAGTTTACATTCTAGTAAATGTGTTTTGAAGGTGGTGAGGGGAGGCCCTTGACACAAATTGATCATTTATCAAGTGATTTCATAAATGCAGAGAAATTCTGGAGAGGAAACTCCCTTTACAAATGCTGATGTGCCCCTGAACTGCAAAATCTAGCCATAGAGATTTGCCTAGGGTCACACAGTCCTTAGCCATCAGGGATGGACCTACTCCTTCATGTTGCTGTCCAATTCTAATCAGAAGACAAGAAATGGTCTATCATTGCTGACCCTAAATACTATTGCAGGTAATATTTCTGAGATACTGTATTCCCCCTTTCCCAGGTCCCTCCCCTCACCTGGATGCCACATGCCTCCGTGTGTCTGTCTATCCCATTTACCCTCTGCCTTCTTTTTGTCCTGGCAGAGCAGTTATTATGCATTAACTTAGAGCGTTGTGTCACTGACAGTCTTTCTTACCTTGGCCTACCCATCACTGATTCTCAGGGTCCTTGGCTGTGCCACCAGAGTGGCCACTGTCTAGGTCTATTCCTGATACCCTAAAAACTCTTTGTATCCTAAGGAAAATTTAATTGAATGAGGCAAGATTTACTAGGTTGTTTGAAAGGGTTTTGTTATTTGCCAATGCAAAGAAGTACTGTGTACCACACCTCCTGAGAAATAGATCTTCTGCAACATTTTCATTAATCTCTTTATTAAACTAAGCTGGTTTCTCTATGGAAATTAATTACTGAAGTAGTATCAAGAATTTTAATTTCTACAATATACCAGTGAGATATACTGCTGTGTCTTTATATACTGTTTCACAGCAGGGCAGTCATCTATTGTAATAAACTTGAAAAGAGGGCAGCTTGTAATTAAAACAGTATAACATGAGTGTTTGCTGACTCTTCCTCCTCAAGCCAGCATGTTCCTTTCACACTGTTGGGTGGGAATAGGACATTTATTTAGCAGACTGGTCTACATATTAAACTTTTCACCAGGATCAAGGCAGACAGCTTGGCAGCAGATAGAATGAAAAAAAAAACTCTCAAAGGTATTCTTAATTTCCAATATGATAAAAGTGGGGTTTTAGAATAAAGATTTAGAGTATATGTCAAAAAATAATTGAAAATAAAATTGCATAAAAAGAAAAAAGAATATATTACATATTGCAAGGGTTTGTTTATTTTTTCAAGATAGAAAATGTTGGGTCAAATGTGTGTGCTGCCCATGTAAGCTACGTGTATGTATACATGAGATACCTCAGGAGGCTTTGGTAGTTAGCTTGGGAATCTTCTTCTGCATTGCCCCGTCCTCAAGGGATACTTTGATTCCTGCCTGGAGGAAAGCAAGAGAAGAGTGGCCAAGTTTGGCTGCTCTGCTCTCCTCATAGAGTAGATGCCAATCTATCAATCAATCAGTAAATATTTATTAAACATCTTATTAATACCTACTTATACTGATTATTATTAAACACCTACTATGGCAGGTAGTCCACTAAGTACTTGGGATACAAAGTGCTTTGGGAATACAAAAAGAAGCAAAAGACAGTCCCTGACCTCAAGGGGCTTACAAGTTAGTTGAGGAGACAACATGCAAAGAAACATATGCAAAGCAAATTATATACAGGATGAAAAAGAAATAGTTCACAGACGGAAGACACTGAAATTAAGAGGAGTTGGGAAAGATTTTCTGTAGATGATGTGATTTTAATTGAGATTTTAAAAAGTCAGAGAGAGCTGGAGAGAGAGTATTCCAGACTTGAGGGATAGTCAGAGAAAGTGCCTAGAGCTGAGAGATAGAGTATGTCTTATTTGTGAAACAGCCAGGAGGCCAATGTCACTGAATTGAAAAATATATGTGAAATAATGAGATACAAGAAAACTGCAAAGGTGGGAGGGGGCTGGGTTATGAATGCCAAATAGAAAGTTTTGCATTTTCTTGTGGAGGCAAGAGAAAGCCACTGGAGTTTTGTGTGTGTGTGTGTGTGTGTGTGTGTGTGTGTGTGTGTGTGTGTGTGCGCGCGTATGTGTGTGTGGTGGGGAGAAGACATGGTCAGATTTGAACTTCAGGAACATCACTTTATTGGCTGAATAGAGGATGAATGGAGTAGGGAGAGCTTTGAGGTAGGCAGGCCCATTAGGCTATTGCAATAATGCAGGTGTGAGGTAATTAGGACTTGTATTAGAGTAGTGACACTGACAGAGAGGGGGGATACATCCAAGAGGTGTATCGCAAAGGCCTTGGGAATAGCTTGCATATGAAGGGTGAGATAGTGAAGATGACTATTAGGTCATCTTGACGGACTAGGAAGATGATCATGCCCTCTATGGTGGAAGGGAAGGTAAGAGAATAGGAGGATTTAGGTAGAAGGATAATGAGTTTAGTTTAGAACATATCAAATTTAAGGTGTCTATGGGCCATCCAGTTTGAGATATCTGAAAGGCAGATGGACATGAAAGATTTGAGATCAGCAAAGAGATTGGGACAGGATAGACAGATTTGAGAATCATCAATATATAGATGATATTTAAATTCATGGGAGCTGATGAGATCACTAAGTGACATAGAATAAACTAGAATTATACCTGCCCTCCAAATATTCCTAGTCTAGGAGAAATATTTTTTTGTCTTAGGTTCAAGTTTCCTTCCTGATTGCTTTCACCTAACAAAGAAAGGGTGACCCTAAGTTCTATATCCAAAGGCTTGACTCATTTTCACCAAAAGGACCATCACAAATAAGGAATAGTGAGTAAACTTGTTTATCCAAGCAGGTAGCAAACAGAAACCAGAGAAGTTATATGAATTAGAATAGACAAGATAATAAACAGAATGAATGAGCATTCCCCTGGGACCGAGATATCTCAGAAAAGCCTAGAGTCCTTGATTTTTGCAAGGGGATATTCCCTGGTATCCCCAAAAAAGTAGACTGGGAATTAGTACTGTATTGGGTAGCCAACTTTTCCATACATGTTGGCTCCCTAAATCTGTTCTGTTTTTTGGGTTTCCCCCCCAAGTTTCTCCCTGAAGAGGTTCTGGAACTACATGACTTCTCTTGAAGCAAGAAAGAAGAAAGTCTCTTCTCTTCTGTCTTCTTGATTCAATTCTATTCCTTACACAGGCAAACAGTAGTTCTCTCTCTTAAAAGGAAAATTCTTTGTTCAGGCTTTAGGCCTGAATTAGGCAAAACTCAGGAGAAAAGAATTAAAATGAGTTTATTAAAAATATGTCAAGGTGGCAACACGTTGATGGACCGATCACGAGAGATCAGCAAGGGATTCAAGATGGACCCAACTTTTATTGATAACTTACACAATGAGACAGTCCATGTCATGATAGGTCCATGTCAGCAAAAGGGGATAGGTCATTTCATCTCAGTTCCTCCTCAAGTGCCGATAAATGCTGTCTAACAGATAGGGCCAGATAAGTGTAATGACCTGCTATGTGCGGGATAGCAGATAAAACAAAAGCTGCAGACTGGGTGACACCTCACCCAAAAGAACCTCCTTCAACATTGATTGACAAGCAGGACTTGGAACAATGGGTTCACCAAGTTAGCATAACTTTCAATGTCTCTAGCATGAGGAGAGTCTTTTGCAAATCTTCCAGGGTGGAACCTAGGATTATGTGGGTAATACTTATTATACGTCAATAAAATCAATAATAATAATAATAATAATAATAATAATAATAATAATAATAATAATAAGGAAAGCATGATCTTGGAAGCTAATCTTGGAGCCCTGAGTTTGAATCCCAGTTCTGATACTTGTTGACTATATGTGTATGTGTGAGTCCCACTTTCCTCTCCTGAATCTGTTTCTTCTTCTGCAAAAGTGGGCAACCAAACTTATAGTACTTTCTCACATGGTAGTTGGAAAGGGAGAGTTGTGCAAATCTAAAAATGCTCCAGCATTAAGAAGAGTTTAATTTCACCAAAGTCAATTCAATTTGTTCTTGAGGGTTGTGCCACTGTCCTTGTTTTGCATCTGTGGTATCATATCATAAATCATCTCCATTTTAAATTTGAAAACAATGAAGCATTTCCTAATAGAAAACTTGATCAAACATGTGAAATAACCATTTAAGATCCTTGACATCCAAGGTTCCAATACCTCAGCATTGCCACCCTACTTCTCTACCACCTCACTTTTGAGCCACGGTAAGGATCCAGCAAGTTAACAAGAGCCCACTGATTCCCATTAAATTATACTTAGTATACCACTGGAGACAAAGCAATGGAATATTGAATGGTCTCACTTCTCTATTTGTATTCCCAGGACTTGGCACATTGCTTGGAACATAGTAAACACTTCATAAATGCTTTTCCCATTCATTCATTCATCCATTCATTCATTATTCCTATCTCCACTTGTCTGCCATTTTCAATGTATTCTTGGCTCTTATGAGTGTTCTGGTGGGTCTTTGAACTTCCTAACACAGTGCTTTGGCCCTCAATAGGCACTCTATTCTCTCAGCATGCTTAGGGTAAGATAGGGTGATGGAAGCACAAACTGGGGGCATTTCTATCTGGGTTCCTTTCTTTCAGCCTGGGAAAACTACCTATTCATATTTATCAAGCTAAATAGATATAACTATAGAAGCTAAATAGATATAGCTATAGAAAGTAGCAGGTACACCAAAAGAAGAAGACTATAAATAGATGCTTAGTGGTTGTCAAGAGGTAAATCCCAAGAAAACGCT
>CM053625.1:177091812-177108597 GCA_028646595.1 Phalanger gymnotis
TCTCTCTCTCTCTCTCTCTCTCTCTCTCTCTCTCTCTCTCTCTCTCTCTCTCTCTCTCTTTCTCTCTCTCTCTCTCTCTGTCTCTCTCTCTCATGTGTGTGTGGTGTGTATTTACATATGTAGTTATATTCATACATACATATAATACGGTTTTAAAAAGACATGCTACAGTATGGATATGGGGTTGCCAAGGTGAGGGGGAGGGTATATATTAAGAGTAATGTGAAGAATTCCAAGAATTTGAAGAAGGAAGCAATGTGAAGGACATAGGAGTAAAAGATCAGCAAAGGATAGAAACTAAAACCATATTTTAGTGGAAATATACTTTAGGTTACCTGGAATAAAAGGGAAAATAAATAAGTTCAGAAAACAAATTAATATGGTACAAAAGCATAATTTGACAATGATGGGGGCTTCAATTATCCAGACACCTGCTGGAGCCCTGTCTTTAACAAAAGCAGAACAGCGGATGCTTTCTACTTTACACTAATGATTATTTAATTGCTCAAAGTGTATAATAAACAATGAGGATAAGTGATATTCTTAGCCTGATTCTTACCAATGAGAAGGAATTGGTTGCTCAAAGAAAAATGAGGGAACTGTGTGTGTGTGTGTATGTGTGTGTGTGTGTTTGTGTGTGTGTGTGTCTGCAGAAACAAGGGGATAGCAATCTTTATAATAATGGTAATGACAGTAATGAGTATTTATATAACATTTTTTAAGTTTTGCAGAGATTATATATTTGCAAGAGATTTATAAATATCTCGTTTTACCAACACAGCAATCCTAGGAGGTAAATTCTATTATTATCCCCATTTTACAGATGATGAAATTGAGAACCGAAGAGGTTGAATGACTTGCCCAGAGTCAGCAAGTTAAGAGTTGAAGGACTGGAATTCAGGCCTCATTAATTCTAGAATTTTTTGAGAGAAGAGAAAACCCAGATATATTATGTAAGTCTGGGGTGAGATTATTTCAAGGGATTCAGAGAATGGCTTGGAAGGAACATCTCACCTATTATTCTTTAGAGAAGGTCAAGATAAGAGAAATGGGGCAATATAGAAAATGAAATCTGAAAGTCCCAACAGAAACCATTCCAATCAGGAAAAAAAGGGAGGTGTCTGAAGGGACCAATATAGATGTATCAGATACTCAGAGAGCAACTTAGTTTTCTAAAACACAAATATAAAAAACGGAAGGAAAGGCTGGAAATAGAAAAGGAATACAAAAGTGTGGCATGCTCCTGTGAGAGTACCATCACAAATGCCCAGTGAGCTAAAGGTAGCAATGAATGCAAAGAAGAAATAGAAGGTAGGATTTTTTTTTTTAAGCTACAAGCCTACAGCTCAGGGCAGATGGGCCAGTGATGATGGATGAAAGAGAAAAGGCAGGATGATTAATTTCATTTTCTTGTGTTTTCTCTCATAAGGAGAATGGTAATGGTCCTTGGTCTAGAAAGGCTAGAACAAACATGGTTAACAGAGAATGCAAACTCAAGACAAGGGAGGTGTTAGGAAAAGAGCACATATAACTTTACTCAGTGAGTTCACACCATATACCAAGGTGGAATACATTCTAGGGGAGTGAAAAAGGACCTGTAGATGTGATTGCTGAATGAGTGTCAGTGATTTTTGAAATATGGTAGAGAATTTGAAAAGTATTATAGCATTGGAGAAGGACAAATTCCCTGAAGAGAAGGTATCTGTAAATTACATGTTGGTGAGCTTCAATTTGATCTCTAAGGGGAAAATTCTAGTGTGTGTGTCTCTCTCTGTATATACATACATACATATATATATATAATTGATTTGAATATAATTGAAATATATGTGTATATATATACGCACATATATATACATATATATACATATATATATATACATATATATATATATATATATATATATAGAGAGAGAGAGAGAGAGAGAGAGAGAGAGAGAAACAGAGAGAAACAGAGAGAGCGTGGGTGGGGGGGAGGTGGAGAGAGAGCACAGATTCTGTGTGTCAAGAAACAGACACAGGTATTGCTGAGATCACACAAATTCACCCACAAAAGGATATGCTATATAACATGCTATCTGTTTCCTTTTTTTGTTAGTCTTGTTAGACAAATAGGTCACAGAGATTCCATAGCTATGGTTTGCTTTGTTTTCAGCAAAACTTTTGTAAAAATCTACCTTGTAATACCTAGGGGACAAGGTGGAAAGAGACGAACTAGAATAGTGTTTCAATAATTTGGCTAGCAGGTGTTGTGGGGGTGAAAGACCGGCACAAGCCCCACAACAAGCATGCTACCAGCACGCTGCAAAAGCCCAGGTTCTTTTGATCTGCTTTACTACGGAAAGCAACGTTAAGAGGTTAACAATCTTACTTTAATTCAGCATACAAATACCATTCACTTAGTTCAGGGGAAAAAGCCAGCACCCTGAATTTCGGAGAAAATACAAATTACAGACATTGACAGACAGACCAAATACAATTTATAGTTACCAACATCTAAGTTCAGCCCGGGAGCTCATAACAAGGGCTGGCCCAGAGTCACATGCGCCACCATGGCTGTGGGTAAGAGCTCTGAAAAAGAGAAAGCCAACCCCTGGTTTTATATCTTTTTCAGGGAAAAGGATGAGTCACACATATGACTCACCCAAATGACTTAAAATCATCACAAAGAGGTGACTTAAACCCGTGTGGTCTAAAAGCCTCTTATGTCCCAAACATGTCACTCAAACTCATGTGTAAACTAGGCCCTCCCCTGATGCAAGGAGGCCACCAATGACTCTCAATCTAATCAAGGAAACAAAGGTCAAACTCCTCAAGGGCACTTGGTTGAGCTGAGTGCTAAGAGCCCATTTTGTTTACCAACACAAATAGAAAGCACCATTAAGTGACTTTAAACTAGCTGAATGACTAAACTGAAAGAATAAGAATTAATGGATTGATGTCAGGTAGAAGGGAAGCCTTTGGTGGCATGTCCCTCATATGGTTCCTTGATCTTGTGCCCTTTGGCATCTTTATCAGTGACATGTATGGAGGCATGGATGAAAAGCTTTTCAGATTTATACATGGCACAAAGCTGTAGAGTGGACATAGCTGCTCATATCACCTAAATAAAGAAGAAAGTAAGAGACTGAAATCCATCTAGTAAGACAGAAAACTTCCAGAATTCACATTTTTTCTCACCACTGGGTTCTAACAACATCACTTGGGTTTAACTATCTGTACTACTGGAGAACCTTTCTGATTCCCAAGGCACTGTGAGCTGATCAGCCATTATATCCTAAGGATGTGTTGCCTTTGTTGTGTGACTCGCTTCTGTAACTTTAAGATTTGTGGACATTACTGCTGAACTCTCTTGTGTTACCTGTTGTAGTTAGAGTATGAGCTCCTTTAAATGACGATCTATCTCGCTTTTCTCTTTGTATCTCCACTGCTTAGCACAGTGCTCGGCACAGACTAAGTATTAATTTAATTTCTTTATTCAGTTAATAGCTAACACAAAGGATGATAGCTAGGATATTAAGAGATAAGATGGCTCCAATTCAATAAGATGAAATTTACAGGGTAAACTAAGTGGCATAGTGGATGGAGCACTGCCCTTGGAGTCAGGAAGGTTCATGAGTACGAATCCAGCTTCAGACACTTATTAGCTGTGTGACCCTAGATAAGTCCCTTAACCCTGTTTGCCTCAGTTCTCTATCTGTAAAATGAGCTGGAGAAGGAAATGGTGAGCCACTTCAGTGTCTTTGCCAAGAAAACCCCAAATGGGGTCAAAAAGAATCATATATGACTGGAAAGACTGAACAGCAACAGCAACACAATGTAAAGTTCTATGCCTGCGTTAAAAAAAGTCAATTGTAGAAGTATAGGATTTGAACCATATAACTAGATAACAGTTCATGGAAAAGACTTGGAAGTTTTAGTGGATTGTAAATTCAATATGCTACAGCAGTGAAACATGGCAATATGCTTTGCCATAGTCTAGAGTATTGTGCTCGATCCTGGATACCAACATATTTTTGTGCATTGACAAGCTGGAAGGATTCAAAACAAAGTGATCTGAATGGTGAAGGACATTTCGATCATTTCATATGGAAAGAGGTTCCAGGCATTGGGAATATTTATTGGAGATATATAGCCTGGAAGTGATAGAGACCATGATAATTATATTCAAAATTTTTAAGAACTACTATGTGAAACAGATCTGGATTTGTTCTGTTTAGACATGAAAGCAGACTTAGAAACAATGGGTGTAGAGTAAGGGAAGGTATTCCAGAAAGATAGATTTAAATCTTTCTAGTAATTATAACTATCATAAACATCTGCCTTGAGAGCTAGGAGATTTCCTTTGCTAAATGTCTGCAGGAGAAGGTGGAATGATGAGCCACTGGTTGGGACTGTGGTAGAAAGACCCCTCCTTTTTTCCCCCTAGGTATGGATCAGACTAGATTGCCTCTAGTGCCCTGCCTTGTTTTAAACTTTGGGGATAGAAAGAGACAAGTGAAGATAGTCCTGGCTCTTAGGGAACTCAGATCCTAATATAAAAATTCTATGATTGTGTCATTCTATTAGTCATTACACAAGTACTTTGCATTTGCATGGTACTTTATAATTTTCAGAACACTTTCACATCCATTGTCTCCTTTTATTTTCATAGGATTTTTTTTCCTTTTCCAATTCAATTTCCATCATCCTGTAGATATGATTTGAGCTATGAGCAAATCTCTGTGCTAGATCTATGTCTTATGAAATAAATTTGCATACTTATACTTTTCCTACCACGAAGCTAGCCCACGACATTTTCATTGATATTGCATGTCTTTTTTCCCCCCAAAAACACATTCACATTGTCATTCCTTTTGCCTTCTTCTTGTCTCACTCTCTTTTTGTGGCGTTTTGCCTCTCTGAGCCATTCTTCTAGACTCTCTTAATATTTATTAATATTAATTAATTAGTTAATTAGTATATCCCTTGTCTTCTAGAAGGTTGGCTGAAAAGAGACCAAAAATTTCACGAATCCTGCCCAACATAAATGCCTGTTTCCATCATCAGGGCGGAAATATCTACGAAACAGGTGTCTAGTAGTTTTTCCCAAAATGAAGATGAATGAGGCTAATGCCAGACAAAGATTTGAAATCTTCTACATGTCAAGTTTGTCTTTACTCCCCCGATTTACCATTCTGTAACCCTTTCCCACTCAGTGAAAATCCCTTCTTATCCTTCCATCCTGTTTCATGGGCCTTCCCAGGATCCTTCTGGATTCTAACCCTTCCTTATCCTTTTCTCATCAAAGAAGAGGAGGATGACTAGTTATTTATGCTTACTGAAACCATTTCAGTGCAATATACTCAGTATGTCATTCCTGGTTTTTTTCCATATTTTATTTTTCATCTCAGAATGAAAGGTCCCCCCGCCCAACTCCTCATTCCATCTCCCATCTCTGTGCCTTTGAATTGGCCATCCCCAAAGCATGGAATTCAGTCCATTCACATCCATGCCATCCAGAACTCATTACTTCCTTTAAGACTCAGCTTCAGTCTCATCTTCTACATCAGGTTTTTCTGTTGCTCCAACTTCTACTGCCCTCCCTCCATTCCTTCTTCTCCTTCTTCTTTAAGTTTTATTTTTTACCCTTTCATTCTTTTGTTCTTACTTGCTGGATCTGGAAGGTCAAGTTATGCTTCAACAGGCTTCAGGAGTAGAACTGCTGGTCTTGGCCATAGACAACCATATCTTCTTTAAGGTATGTGCAGCCATGATTGCCAGGCTGTGGAAATACTGTACAAAGACAGTGTTTTGAGAAATCCCCTTGCACATCTGTTAGAAGCATCTCTGGGCTGGTTTCCAACAATCCATACCACCCCACATATGGAGTAGAGAAGAATTGGCTCCAGAGATTTTTGCTACTTTCTTCTCTATGGCACCATGGAGCACTCCTGATATGAATCCAAGAGTCATCCTCAAGGGATTTGCTATGCTATGGATCATAACATTTCTGGTTTCTTCATGAAAATAGGAGAAATCATATATGATGCCTAGAGTTCAACTGTCATGAAATGCAGTATTTATAAAAGCTCTCTGCAAGGTCTTTGACCAGAATTGTCCCTTTAGGACAGTTAGGGGAAATTCAGTGATAAGTTCTCTGTGAAGCCAGATCTGACAAAAGTGTCTCTGTTCCAATCTTTGTGTCTTTGTGGTAGGTAGGGTGTTTTTAATTTAGATAGGATCTCGCTAGCTAGTCATTTCAGACATACACATGGTACTTTGTGTTATTATAATGCATTCCACATATGATGATGATCATATTGAATCAATATTTAAAATAGTTAATCATCTGTGAATATTCAAATGTGCATATCACACCTCAGAAGCCCAAATAGTATGCTCCCCATATGGATAAATTTATATTCATTCTTATACAGAAAAAACGTGGCTCATCAGATTTGAGTGGCTTCTCTAGATTTAAGCAAAAATATCTTTCTTGAGATCTATAACTTGAAGGGTCCCCAGAGATCATCACATCAAACAACTTCATTTTACAGATGGGAAACTGAGGCTAGAGAGTTGAATTCTCTTGCCCAGTGCCTCACAGATAGTAATTACCATAACTGAGATCAGAATCCAAGCCAAAGTATCAGGAATTAGAGCTTAAAGGAATCTCAGAGATGATGGAATATAGCCTCCCCATTTTACAGATGAGAAAATTGAGGCTGAAGGAGGCTAAGGACTTGATCAGTATCATTCAGCTAGTAAGTGACTGAGTCTGAGTTTAAGCCCAGTTACATTTGACTTCCAGTACATTTCTCTGTCCACTGTACAACGCTTCCTCTCATTCAGTCTTTAAATCCAGGGACCTTTCCACTATAACAATGGCACAATTCACTCATGCAGTAATTTTTCTCACCTTACTCTCTTACATGGGTTCATTCACTAGCAGTTTTCCCTCAGTTATTTTATGTTGTGGCAGATGACCTATTCTCTGTGCAACAAACTACAAATGCTAGTATGTGAGCAAGCACATAGGACCATAGGACCTAAAGCTAAAAGGGATTTTAGTACTCATATAGGTCAGTGATGTCAAACCAAAATAGAAATAGGAGCTGCTGAACTATACATAAGGATTCCTGCAGGCCACATATTGATTTAGAAAACTGCACATATTTTTTTAAATTGTTTTTTTTTATTAATTTGTCAACCAATTAAGATTAGATAAGTTATATTTTAATCTCGTTCAAGCCGTACAAGGGAATGCTGTGGGCTGCATGTTTGACATCTGTGTTCTAAATGTTGGATTTGGCTTTAGGAAGAATTAGGTTTAGATCCCACTTCAGATGCTTCTTAGTTATGTGACCTTGGACAAGTCACACTCTCTCAGTCTTAGTTTTCTCATCTGTGAAATGAAGACACATTAATTTGATGGCTTCTAAGGTCCCTTACAGCTCTTAATGTATGATTGTATGATTTTTTTAAACAAAGAAAGCATAGCTCAGGTCCCCCGACTTCAAAATTTCATCATCTTTTCATTGAATCAAAATGCTTCCCACACATTTCCTGACATGCATAGTCATTCCTGGCTACATGGTAATTAGGAATACCTGCTAAGGAGTTCAACCTAGAGTAAGGTAGTTTCACAGAAGATTAGAAAGGACCTGGAAAATATAAATAATTATAAATAGCATTGCTTTTTTTACCAACCAAAACTTTCTAAAACATTGGGGAGAGAAAGGGAGGGAAAAGGAAATAGATTCAATCAAAATAGCCTGAATGGTTGAGGAGGGGGGCTCATGTATTTTTGCCATATTGTTAAAAGGGGGACAGTGTGCTCAATGTGTAGATGAAGTGGGGAGGCACATTGAGTAAAGAAGAAGTGAGCTATAAGACAGATATAGTCAATTAGTTCTTGCTTTTTGCAAGACTGGGGTCCTACCTCGGTTGTACTCTCTTATAAGTTAAAGAAAAAAAGATACATGTTCCACAAGGGATAGGCCTGTATAGAAGATAGAGGGCTAGCTTTGGCTTCAGAAAGACCATAGTTCAAGCCTTGCCTTTGGCATTCAAATCTTCACCTCTCAGTAGTTAAGCAACATAAGATTACAGAAAGAAGTTTCAGAGGAAGGGATGGCTTGTATCATGATGGGAGTTCACCATACCAATCAAATTACCTGCCTCATCCCTCTTCATACACATGAGTTTATAGGGGCAACTTGCCAATCCTCTTTTTAAAATAAGTTGCTTGCTATTATTTATTTCTAGATTCCCCCCCGCCCACCATAGGTTAATATCCGACATACCCTCTGATTTAACTTCCACTTGAAGTTAGAAGAATTCGAGGTAATTTTTTAGGAGGAACTTGTCTTTGAAATGATGGTACAGATTAAAGTTCTAGGCTGAGACTAATAAGATGAGAATTAATGGGAATAACTACAAAGTCTTTCACTTCAGATCAACTAACAGTTGCATAAATCCATCACAAGGAGCCAAGGCTAGCCAATTAGTCTTTAAAAAATTAAAAAAAAAAGACCTGGGGGTGGCATGAATAGAGAGGCATGGAAGACAAAATTAAACACCATTTTAGACTATCTTGAAACTGATAGGGCCCATAACAAGAGTAGAGATAGTTCCCACTTCACTGTACTTATCACTGCTCAGGCCATATCTGGTGCTTTGTGTATAGTTCTGGGGACTAATTTTTAGTAAGAACATTGACAATCTGGATTGAATATAGAGGAAAGGGAAGAGGAAGGGGAAAGGAATAAGCATGTATTTAGCATGTTCTATATGCCAGGTACTATACGAAGTGCTTTATAAATATCTCATTTGATCCTCCATCCTAGGATACTATAATTATCTCCTTTTGCAGTAAAGTAAACTGAGACAGAGAGAGGTTAAATGGCTTCCCCAGCATCAGACTACTGGCAATTGTCAGAGGCTGGATTTGAACTCAGGGTTTCCTGACTCCAGGTCCATCACTCTATCCACCAATGCACTACCTGTCAAGAGAGTACTGGGAGACTAACTAGGATAGTGAGAAGACTTGAGATCATGCCATTTGAGAATCAGTTCAAGGAAATGAATTTTAGGCCAGAAGAGCAAAGAATTAGGGTAGATACAATAGCCATCTGAATGTATTTGAAGTACTATCATATGAAGGATGGATGAAGCTTGCTTTACCCAGAGGACAGAACTAGGAGTCATGGGGAAAAGTTGTAGAGTGACATTTCTCCTTTATTTGAGAAAAATATCGGGGTCCAGTCTAAAAGTGAAATGAGATGTCTAGAGAGATAATATATTCCTTATTACTGGAGTCCTTCCATCAGAGTCTGGATGACCACTGCTTAAGGATGCTCTGCAGGGAATTCTTAATAAGGTACAGGGAGATCTTCAGAGTCTCTTTGAACCTGTGATACTGAGATATGTAGTATAGCCCAGGTAGAAAATATTGCAAACATGAATGGAATTTTTTCTGGCATTACAGATTAAGTGTATGTATAAAGAGTAATATGAAAAAAGGCTTTTAGTTTTACTCTTCTCCCCACCCCTACCCTGGAGTATTGTGCTTCTGTTTCCATCTACCCAGAGCATCCTAGGTCCAACTTCTTCAAGTTTTATTTTAGAGGCATTTTATTTGATGCAAGTAAATGGCTTCTATTTAAGGAAGTGAAAGAATTCATGAGCACTGACACAATAAATGTGCGGCAACTGCCCTGAGGACCTCTCCTGAACCTATCAAAGGTGAGCCTAGCTCACATATGAGAGTGAGAGTGAAGGCATAGAAAGCTCACTGGAATTGATAGTTGGTTTGGCAGAAACTGATTATTCTAACTTCTTCTGGTAAACTTTCTCTTTTTGTTCTAATAACTTAATCTAAAGACAATGTGCCATAGTGTCTAGGGTGCTGGATTTGGAGTTGGGGGAGAAAACTGGATTCAAATCCCATAACAGGAATTTACTATCAATATGATGCTGGGAAGATATTAACCTGGCCTTGGTGTCTTCATCTGTAAAACGAGGGAGTTGTCAAAGGTCAGCTAACGTTCCTTCTCATCTTTACATCTATGATCCAACCATCCTATGATCTTCAATCTTAAACTTGTCACAGTATCATAGCACTTAGGCAAGTACATAACCTAGTATAGCTCCTTTATTATATTAACACAAAGACTTATGCTTGGTTTGAGAATTCTGATATTTGTCCTAGGTTTTAGTCTCCATTTTATTTGGGCTAATTGTCTAGGATTAAGTCAGTGGCTGGAGGTAGCTAGGTGGCTCAGTGGATAGAGAGGTGGGTCTGGAGTCAGAAAGACTTGAGTTCAAATCTGGTTCAGACATTATCTGTATGATCCTGAGCAAGTCACTTAACCTTTGTTTGTTTTAATCCACTGGAGAAGGAAATGGCAAACTACTTTGGTATCTTTGCCAAGAAAATCCCACAGATTATGGTGTACCATGGTCTGCAGCATCACGAAGAGTCAGACATGGATGAATGACTGAAAAATAAGTCAGTGGCTAGGAGGCACACTAGATGATAATTTTGTCAGAAGTGTCTGATTTCCAATGTAGAGTCAGACTCTTACTTGCTTCACTAACGTGGGCAAATCAGAATCTTCGGTCTCAGTTTCCACACTTGGAAGATAAAGATAATGACAGCATCCACATCACAGAGTGAGATGAGTGAATATCTGTAAACGATTTTGCAAACCTTAAAATGTGACATAAATGAAAGTTATTATTATTAACAATAGCAGTAATACTAATGACATATAGCCCTTAAAGGTTTACAAAGTGCTTCAACATGCGTTATCTCACCAATTAGATGACAACTGAACTGAGCAAAGTCTTTGTAAAAGCCATGCATCTATTACATCTAGGTGTCCAGAGAAGACCTAGAAGTAGACCTGAATTAGAAAGAGCCGTATATTCCACCCAACAGGACTGTTTGAAATTGAGGAAACATTCTAGTAATTTAAATAATTCAGTGGTTTGAGGATTTATGATTTTGCCGAGTTATCTCCTCCCACCCCCAATTCAGATCAAAATCTTCCACTGCTTAGTATATTGCCTTTAAGAGTTACTACAGCTGAAGAATTCCTTACTCTGGGCTGATTCTAGTGTTGAGCATCTCTGAGCTCTACTTGGCCTGTCCTCTGAGGACAGCCACATTAATTTCACCAAGCCTGTACTAAAATCCTTTCCAACCTGAAGTAGGACCTGACAAAGTTTTTCTTCTGGCAGCATATTCCTCCTGAGTTCCAGGACACCTCTCTGTGACAAAGAACCATCAGAGAAATCTTGAGTCCCTCCAGTTGTGTATGCTAATACAGCGGGTTCCAAGAATTTTGAGTCAACTCTTGTGACATTTAAAAATCCTTTTTTCTTTTTCCTGGGTACCCAATGCTCCAGATGGTATATACTTACAGAGTTTGTTTGGGTCATTTTTCTGCTTCCACTTTCCAGCAATTGTCAGAGTGGAGCATTGCAAAAGCTTAACTGGAAAGACCCTAAGCAGCTGTGATATGAAATGTGCTGAGCTATTGTGGCCTCAGGAAAAAAAAAAACACATTTTTCTTCTTTATGATTACAGTATGTGGTAGAAGTTAATGTACTCTTCATATTCTCTTTCAGTGCAATGCTGAGTTATTTGCCCCAAGAAGAAATGGTGGTTGGGCTTCTAATTATTTCTTATCCCATGAGAAATAGCTGAAGTAATGGAAAGAACATTCAGCTGGTAGAAAGGAGACGAGTTTTAATTCAGCTTTTGTGACACTAGCCGCATGACACCCGCAATAATAATGATAGCTAACATTCATAGAACTTGGACTATGTGTCAGACACTGTACAGAACACTGCACAATTATTATCTTACTTGACCCTCACAAGAACCCTGGGAAGGAGGTGCTATTATTATCCCCATTTTCCAGATAAGAAAACTGAAGGACACAGAAGTTAAATGACTTGCCTGGGATGATACAGGCAGTAAATGTCTAAAGCTGGATTTGAACTTAGTTCTCCTTGACTCTCAGCCTAGAGGTCTATGCAATATGCCAAAATAAAATTAAAAAAAAGATTTAAGTCTAAAGCTTAAAGTTTCTTTAGCAAAAATGAGGTGAACATTGATGGTCAAGAGAGAGCACAATGTAGTAGAATACTGACTCAGGGAATAAAGCTTTTATTTCAGCTTTGCCAACAACAAAGGGTTCAACCTTGAACAAGTCACCTAACCTCTCTTGGCTCCTACCTATTCATAGGAGGTAGTATGGTGAAGTGGTGAAAGCACAGGGCTTGTACTCAAAGGACCTGGATTTAAATTCTTTGCTCTGTCACTTGCTTCCTGTGTGACTTCAAGGGACTTGACCTTCCTGAGTTATTACTTCCCTCAACTGTAAAAGACTAGGGTTTGTAGGGGGAAGTAGGGAGAGACATGTTGGAGCCAATGTCCTCTCAGGTTCCTTCCTGCTCTAAATCTATGATCCCAAGGTCTACAAGTATGAGCTGATCAATGGTGAGTCAGGTGTTTGGCATAAATTTGCCTTTCAAGAAGTGAAAATCAAATTAAAAGCAAAAACCTACAGATGAGACCCTTTGCATTGAACATGGTTTGTTCACTTTTGCATGGCATAAGATATCTACACAGACTCTTGCATAGATGCTTTGTTTGTTGCTGTTCAGTTTTTTTAGTCATGCTTGACTCTCCATGACCCCCTTTGGCATGTTCTTGGCAGAGATATTCGAGTGTTTTGGTATTTCCTTCTCTAGCTCATGTAGCGGATGAGAAAATGGAGAGAAACAGGGTTAAGTGACTTGTCCAGTGTCATACAGCTAGTAAGTGTCTGAGGCCAGATTTAGAGCCCAGGCATGGGCATTCTCTCCACTGTGCCACCTAGCTGCCCGTGCCTTATTAGTATCCAGTAAATAGGGATAGGTCACTCTTTTGGCCCAATGCCAAGGGATCATTCAAGGCTAATTCCGCTTGTAGTCTGAGGTGGTTAAGCAGAAACATTCCACTTTCTTTGGTCATTGATGTTGCCATTATCTTTTAATTTGTGACATTTAATAGATCTTCTAATAAATATGGACATCCCTTACCCTCATCATTCCTTCCTGTAAGATTATATGTTCTGTGTCCTTAAATCTTCTAAATGGAAACCTGCTCAGATAAGGGTGAGCTTATTTTCTTTCTTGCAGTTTAAGGGCTTTGATTACCTGCAGAGATTTTTTTAACCAGCTTTAGGGATAGGTTCTAAAGTTAACTGGAGCATTCATTGCATAGAAACTTCTGGTGAGTTACAAAGGGACAATTTTGAAAGGGAGTTGAGTGTGTCCCTGGGCTATTATGGCTATGCCCTGAGCACTTGTAATCATAGAATCATAGGATTGTGAAGTTGGAAAGGACCTTTGGGATCGTTCAATCCAACCCATTTCCTTTCATAGATAAGGAAATTCAAGTCCAGAAATGATTACAGCCTATATAGTCAAGAAAAAAAGATCTAAAATTGCAAAATTGGTGCTATTCTGCTGCTGTTGCTGCTGCTGCTGCTGCTAATTATTCCTTTCAGAGTAAGCTATTGAAGGACTTGTTTCTGTACTCAGTTTCAGAGGTTTTACCTCTTACTGACACTATACAGATCAGAATAGAGATCCATCACTAATTCACCTTCAGGGTTGAACTATTTCTTCATTTTCCCTGGACCTCTGTCTGTAAGGGAGCAGTCAAGTTTCATATTCTCTGACCTCAGGGATGCTGCTATTCATTCCAAGAAGGCTTCCTCTATTGGGACCATGGTGCCATTAGCATTTAGAAATGTCAGGGACAAGGATGTCATGCAAAAGAAAGCTTACTCCCTACAAACAATACATAAATAAAGCCTAATGTGTATGTATGGTATTTTTTCATATTTTCAAGTCTAATTGGACCTGGATGTGCTCCATATAGAATTCAGCCTGAAAATTCAACCTCTTCTTCTTGGGAAGCCAAACGAATCCATCCATTTTATGGAGAACAGGAGAAGGCAAATGCCTTGGCCTTGTAACTCCTATCCTTTGCCTGTGGCTAAGTTGGGTGGTAGGTGGGAAGCTCTCTTTCAAAAGCTGTGATGCTCTTGAATTGAAGGTTTCTCTATGACAAAGATCAGTGGATGGTAATATCACAGAATCCAAAGGACCTCTCATAGTTAAACAATTTTCTGAATACCTGCATTCATCCTAAGCAAGAGTCTCATCCAGCCATAGCTTGGACACTTTCATTGATAAAGAACACAGTACTCTTCCACAGCCGACAGTCTACTCCATGTTGGAATGTCTCTGGCTTTAGTTATTTGCTTATTGAGCCAAAATGTTTCTCCCTGTAACTTATTACCACTTTGCAGTATTCCGTGCTCTGCCCCCTGGAGATATAATTGGTGATGATGATGATGATGATGATGATGACTTGTTTATTTCTGTTTAGACCTGTGATTTTATTGGTATAAAGAGAAGTCCAGGGGAAGGAGACTCCTTCTGCCTGTATAAATCAGATAAGTAATTATCCTTCAATTTATATTCTTACAGTTGCCTGGAAACATTGAAAAGATAAATGAGTTGCCTAGGGTCCTACAACCAGTATATGTCATGGGTAGTGCTTTAATCTTCTTAATTCCATGTCCTACATTCTAGTCACCATTACTTGTTTCCACTCTTACTGCCCTAAAGTACTTTAAAGTTTGCAATAGTTTTTTATATACATGATCTTGCTTGACCTTCGTAACAACCCTGTGAAGTAGGATAATAAACATATTGTTGTCTCTGTTTAACACAGGAGAAACTGAGGCTCAGAGAAGTTAAATTATCTGTAATTACAGAGCTAACAAGTGCTGGATGCAGGATTTTAACCCAGATCTTTCTAACTCCAGATCCAACACTATGTTTTATGATATTATGCTGCCTTTCCACATAGCTATTTTTGATAGTTACCTATTTCTTTTAATGCTACATTTTATTATGACATAAGAGAAATTCAATCTACAGTTAATATCCTTTATCACTATCCTTCCCCATTCCACAAAATGAAAACAGTTTAAAAACTGGATAGGTACTGTGAGACTTAAAAAAGGCAAATGTCATGATTTTTTTACAGTGAAAAGTACAGATTAATGTATAGATTCTACAAACCAAAGGCTTTCACTTCAATTCCTGAGAAAATTCTAGGAGATATCATTAAAGTTCAGGGAACATCAAAAAGAAACCAGGATCATGATGACCAAGTTCCCATCTGACTTTGCCAAGAGCAGGCCGTGATAGACTAAATTCATTTCCCTTTTTGGCAAGGAAATGGAATGCTTTAGATTCAGTTGTCCTAGACTTCAGCATCTCATACTGTTAGATATGTAGACTAGAAAATAATACAATCAGATGTGTTCAGAACCACCTGGAAAGCTATACTGAAACAGTAATTGTAAACGGTCCAACGTCAACTTACCAACTAAGTCCTCAGTGGAGGGCCTTAGATATATGTGCTTGAATGTGTGTTGTCTACCATTGTTATGTATGACTTGGAGAGAGTCATAGATAATGTGCTCATCAGATTTATAGTTGGTACAAACCTGGAAGAGATAGCTAACATTCTGAAATCATAGGGTAATTAGTTAAAAAGACCATGACAAACTAGAGCATTGGGCTAAATCCAGCAGGATCAAATTCAATTGGGTTGAATCTAATGTTGAACATATTTCTTAGGTTCAACATATTTCTTAAAATCACTAATTTAGGATAAGGGAGGCATGACTAGACAACATTTTATCTGAAAAAGATCTAGGACTTTTAGCAGACTGCAGGCTCAATAGGATTCAGCAATGTGAAATAGCTGTAAAAAGCCATAAAAAGCTGATTTCATCTTGGACTCACTTAGAAGCACAATTTATAGGGATAAAGGTTTGATAGCCCCTCTATACTATTACTCTTCATGCCATTTCTGTAGTCTTGTGTTCAGTTCTCAAAGTGCTTCAAGGAAGATACAAGGGAGAGGACAGCTATGGATTAATGCAATAAATAGTGATCAGACAGAACTATATTAAAGATGAAAGGAGGAGGAGGAGGAGGAGCTGGAGGCATAAGAAGGAGAAGAGGGCAGATGAACTACAATTTCCCATAGACTTTGTAAAAACAAAGAATTGGATATCACTGTGTTTGGGGATAAAGATGGTGACCAGATCGCTTCATATAAAATTAGCTTCGGGTTCCCATGACTTTTTTTTGAGCCAAATTCAGAGGAGGAAATGTGGCAAAAGAAGGACAGTAAGATTAGATTGTTTCAAGGACATTAAGAAAGATGTCAGCTTCCGGTTCTTCACCATGGCGCAAGATCAAGGTAAAAAGGAAAACCCCATGAGGGAACTGCGCATCCATAAGCTCTGCCTCAACATCTGTGTTGGGGAGAGTGGAGACAGACTGACCCGAGCAGCCAAAGTGTTGGAGCAGCTCACAGGCCAAACCCCAGTGTTCTCCAAAGCTCGCTATACTGTCAGGTCTTTTGGCCTCAGGAGAAATGAGAAGATCGCTGTTCACTGTACAGTCCGTGGGGCCAAAGCTGAAGAGATTCTGGAGAAGGGGCTGAAGGTGCGAGAATATGAGTTAAGGAAAAATAACTTCTCGGACACCGGCAACTTTGGCTTTGGTATCCAAGAGCATATTGATCTGGGGATTAAATACGACCCAAGCATCGGCATCTATGGCTTGAACTTCTATGTGGTGCTGGGCAGGCCCGGGTTCAGCATTGCAGACAAGAAGCATAGGACAGGCTGCATTGGGGCCAAACAC
>CM053625.1:177109097-177150948 GCA_028646595.1 Phalanger gymnotis
GTTTCATAATTAAGTTCATATAGGCCCTGGGTATGTCTTGGCAGATACCCTCCCAAATATTTTATACTGCCTACGGTAACTTTGAATGGAATTTCTCTTTCTATCTCTTGCTGTTGGGCTTTGTTAGTAATGAATAGGAATGCTCAGGCTTTCTTACTGTTCCTCTGTGACTCCACCTTTTGACCCATGCCTTTATACTAGTTGATTTTCTCCTTGCCTCCATTTCTTAAAATATGCTATTTCCTTCAAAACTCCGGTAAAATGTCACTTTCTATCTACGCGGAAGTTTTATCCCTGATTTGCTAGTGATTGTCAATAAAAATTACCTCATATTTATTTTACATGTGCTTAAATATATAAATTTTGTCTATTCACTCCTCCCCCTTGCCACTTTCAACTGAATAAAAGTTCCCTTAAGGCAGGGGCTCTTTCATTTTTGTCCTTGTGTCCTGTGATGCCTACCACAGTTCCTGGCACATAGCAAATGCTTGCTGATGTTCAGTTGTTTCAGTTGTGTCTGACTCTCTGCAACTCCATTTGGGATTTTCTTGGCAAAGATATTAGAATGGTCTGCCATTTCCTTTCCCCCAATCATTTTACAGGTAAGGAAATTGAGGCAAACAGGCTCAAGTGACTTGCCCAGGGTTATGCATCTAGGAAGTGTCTGAGCCTGGATTTGATTGACAACACCTGGTGTTCTACCCATTTTGCCACACAGTTGCCCTTAAAAATAAATGCTAAAATAATAATTATTAATTTATTGAAGAAGAATACTATCTCTAGCAAAAGCTCTGACAGTGACACAATATGTCCTTGAAGAGATCCAGTAAGGGGAAAACCAATATCTCTTGAGACGACTCATTCCAGTTTTGTACAGGTCTAATTCCGTGGTTGTTTCCTCTTACATGAAGCCCTTATCTGCTTCTATTCAACTTCTGTCTATTGTTCCCAATTCTACATTTTGGATAAAAGCAGAAAAATAATATAAGTACTAACCAAGATTATGTATCATTACAATTAAATATTTCTTAATGGTTTTCAACAACTCAGTTGAAATCTAATTATTATTCTCTATTTCTCTTGAGTGTTATGGTTATATAAAAAATGTACAAGCGCGATATAAGTAAAACTGTTTGAAATCCCCTTATACAGTAGAGATTCTAAACATTCTCTTGAGCAGGCAACATATTCCCACTGGTTCCAACCAAAATTTTTATGCCATAGCTTCATGTATCCCGACAATCCTGGTTTCTTTCCTTTGAAAGATGTAGTTTGGCAGTGAACCTCAGGATTAATTCTGAAGGCCGTAAAGGATATGAACAAGAATCAACAAGGATACCAGTCAATAGCCAGCAACATTCTAGGCCAAATGAATCAGATAATATCTTGGCTACATAGGCATATATTTGGCAGATTCCCTGATTTAACAGTGAGGATATATAAACCTTCTTCTGGGACTGCATTCATTTGTTATCGTGAGGAACATGAAATAAAAGTTGTGGTTGTTTCACATGTAACTGTGTTAGTCACTCAATCAGTAAACATTTATTAAGTGCCTACTATATGCCAGGCAATTGTACTAAAGTGTCAAAGTTACGAAAAGGGACAAAAGACAGTCCCTGCCCTCAAGGAGTGTCTCTGGTGTAATTTTGATTTTAAGAAAGTGTTGATTCTATCTCCATTGTTTCTGACCCATATGGGCAAGACAATAAACAAAGGGCACCACAATGCTGCTCAGAATTCTAAGTTTTTTTTTCTTCTTCTTAGATTAGGAAGGATAATAATTGATAAAGAAATTAAACACCTTTTTTCTTTCAACTCTCCATGGGGGAATTTCAAGAGTCATACTATGGGAACACTTATCACATATATTCACTAGAAATGAGACATGCTTATTTGAAATCACCATTTGTATCTGTTTAATGTCTTTTTTCTAGAGAAGCTTAATTGTGCTTTCAGGATAATGCAGAAAAATAAGTATTATTCTTCACAGATTGTGTTATTGAAGAAAAGATTTTGCAACTCTAAGAAATGTCTTGAAAGGATGATAATGGTAAAGTTCTTCATCTGGAAATTGTGATTAAAGGAAATCACATACACCTATATTAAAAGCTCAAAGCAAAGTAAATCCAATGCTCCTACCCTCCACTCCCAGCATGGGTTCAAACATTGCTAATGGCATGGGGCAGGAACCAGAAAGACAAAGGCAGTTATGTGGCCCTCTCTATCATGCCTGCTCTTCTGGCACCACTATCGGCTTCCTGCTTAGTCATTAAATCCACTGGTATTCTGAAAATTGCTAGATGGTTTTTCATTTTTTTTAATCGCTGTGAATGAAGAAACATTTATGTCATTTTGGGAAGAATACTAAACTCCCAATGGGCAGATACCTCCTACCTTATAATGTCCTTGAGGGCAGAGCCCGCACTTTCTTCATCTCTCTATTCCCCACAGAGTGGACAGCTTGCACACAGTAGTTGTTCAGCAAATGTGTATTGAATGAAAGACTAAAGGAGTGAATTAAAGACAGTTGTACTTAAGGGGGGTAGGAAAGAAAATAGGTTGTGGGTTTTTTTTAAAGTAGGATTACAGTTTTGGCAACAGCTAAGCATTTGTTCTTACTCAAGAATCTCAATCTTTCAATCCCCCCCAAATTATTAAACATCTATTATATGCCAGACCCTGTGCTAGGAAGTGGGTAACAATTAGGAGGAATTTAAAGATAGCACCCAGATACTTCTGAAACCTAGTTTCATATATGCTTTTTTTTTTAACAAAAACCTAAGTCAGTAATGTTTTGTTTTAGCTATTGTACCCCAGGTTGAACAATGAATTGAAAGCCTCATGGTTGAATAATGCATTGCAATAATTCATTGAAGAAATATGACAGTAACTCCATAGAAGCTAGATTTTTAAAAGACCAAAAATAGTGTCATGCTGAGAGTACTGGAAAAGATCTCAGTTCTAATCCTGACTCTGCACTTGTGCGGCCATGGATGAATCACTAAACTTTTCTAAACTTCAATTTTTGTAAATATAAAATGAGTGTGTTGAACTAAGTGATCCCTTATGTCTCCACTAGCTCTACAAAAAAGGGTTCTTACCTTTTTTATGTCATGGGCCCTTGTGATTGGTGGAATCTATGGACCCCTTCTCAGAATAATAGTTTTAAAGGTATAAAATAAAATAAAGAATTACCAAGGAGACCAATCATATTGAACTACAATGTTCTATTTAGCTGTGTATGTAAGCATGTATATGTGTATATATCTACATGTATATATGTTCTATGTGTGTGTATATACACATAAACATGGGGTATAAACAAGCTTATTAATCCCAAGTTAAGAATCCCTACTCTGAATCTGTGATTTTATCATCCTCCAAAAAATCAATAACCAATCAATTACTCAGTATTTATTAAGCCCCACTATCTGACAAGAATTTGTGCTAGGTACTTGAGCTACAAAAACAAAAACAAGGGGCAGCTAGGTGGTGCAGTGAGTAGAGCACTTGCCCTGGAGTCAGGAGGACCTGAGTTTAAATCTGGTCTCAGACACTTGACACACTTACTAGCTGTGTGACCTGGGCAAGTCACTTAACCCCAATTGCCCTGCATTCCCCCCTGCAAAAAAAAATGAAATAGTCTCTGATCCCAAGGAGTTTGTATTCTATCACAGAAAAGTAGCATGCTCCTAGATCACAATATGGTGTAAAAGGTCATGCATGTGGGGTGCTAAGAATTCTTAAAAGGAGGTAACTTTTGGCCTGCGCTTCAAAAGGAGTTTGGAATTTGAGAAGGGCAAGGAAAAATGATTCCCTAGTTGCTGGTATCTTGAAACCCTTGTTTGATCCCCGTATCCACCTTCAACCACCTCTACCACTTATGGATCTGGGTGTATGTTGCTTTCAAGAGATAACACGTTTGGCCAGAAAGCGTCTTAGTCTCTATTAGAATACACGCAATTCTAGTATTAATAATGTCCTGCTAACTCATCTACTAAAAACATGTATGTGTGTATACATACACAGATAAACATATATTTATATATAAATTTATTAATAGACATTGATTATATACATTTACAATTTTTTAAAATGCCACTAATTTTTTTCCATGTGTTTAGCAAGTTATGGTTTTGAAATCTCTTTGTCATTCTTTCATTTCACCTTCACAATTAGAATATGAAAATCATCGTGGCTGGTGATACTATCCCATTTTAGAGATAAGTACAGCTATAAAAGGAAGAGGGAAGGACTGAGGAATCCTAGGTTCTTGGTCACTTCAGGCAGACCCCCGAGCAGGAAGATGCTATTGCAGATGGCAAAAAGAAATGATATTACAAAGACAAAATCAAAATTACCCCTTGGCACAGCTGCATCTGGAAGTCTGGGTCGGCCAGACAGCTCCGGCGCTCAAGTGCTTGGCTGCCTTCAAGCTGTTCCCACAGGAGTCATGAGCTGATCTGAAACCTCAGCAGCAGGTCCCCCTTGGCTCCTGGGCACCTGGCCAATTTTTGCTCAACGTGCTTACATGCTTTATTGCAGTGACTTGTGGGGACTGATCTTTCTGTGAGAGTTGTCTAGGCATGCAGCTTCTCTGTCCTCCTGGCAGCTCTCTTTTGCTGCAACAACAATGCTGTGGGATAGGAAAAGTATTTTGATAGTGTAGCTCTGAGCTGCCCCTAAAGCTTAATTCCCCACCTTGGGGCAGAGTCTCATGCTGATCCTGTTGCCATGCTGAGCCCCAAGTGACTCCTGTCTTGTTTGTTTTATTTCATGATATGAGTGTGGAAAGCCTGCTGGTGTCATATCCAGACCTGTAACATTTCTGGGAATCTGTGAACATGTGGCTAGGGCTAGGACAGAAAACGAGGCTAGGCAAGAGAAGTTAATAGCTCCCTCCATCAGAGAGACATTCAGTCCGTTAAGTCAATCAGCAGGCATTTATTAAATGATCATTATGAGAAGCTTACTCTTCTAAATGTGGGAATACAAAGAAAGGCAAATAGGATCTTTCTTTAAGAAATATAATAGAAGAACCAATATATAAAGAACTACTTATATATAAGATACATGCACAGTAGGTTAAATTACATGGGTTCCTAATTTAGTAGGCATCCTGGTTACAAGATAAGCTCGTTGATGCTTGACTAAGAGGATGTTAATAACTTAAAGTCTTTGGGCCTTGATTTTTTCGTCTATAAGTTGAAACTCTCACTTGTGGCTCCAAGAAGCTGCAGCATGTGCAGTGGCCACACCCCAGGTAAAACTGCCTCGGCAGATGGGATAAACCAGGTTGAAGGTAATCTCAAACCCATCAGTTAGTTAGGAGCGTGTCCTCCCCAAGCATATGAAGACTTCCCCTGGTGGAATGGGCAGATGTGAACAATTGGTTCCAATGGTCAAGAAGGCGGGTGGAAGCAGCGTGGAGAGCTTAGTGTTTAGCCAGACATCGAAGATTCCCAGGTCATCTACTGCATCCTCAGCCATCATCAATCGTTTTGAGCCTTGTCTTGCCACTGAACTTTTACGATTCTGGAAGAGAGAGTGAGGCTGACAACTTTGTGAAACTGCCTCACTGAAATCCAGTTTGTGCATAAGTCAAGACATCACCCGACGATGTCATCAGTCCTTTTAGAACAAAGGTCGAACCACAACAATATAAGTTGAAAGTAACATATGTGATGATGTCTTTTATCCCTGCCAGCTCTAGAGCTATGATATAATGATTCTCCTATAGCTATAGACATTCACACACATATACACACATATATATAACATGCATAATATATGCATGCATACACACATATGTATATACACACTCATGTATAAACAGATAATAATACATACACACTCATATCATATATACACAAAATTCTTCTAATGCTATCAGTTTCAGCCCTCATTTGGTGACCACTTCTCCCATTTCAATCACTAGTTTGATGTATTCTCAATATCATTGTTTGACCTAATTATTAGCACCTTGTTATCAGTTTAATCAGTTAACATCAGTTAGCTTTTGCAAAGGGGCATTTTCAGAGCATTTTGTCCAACACTAGACATACTTGCCTCATATCGCTTGTTTGGTGGATGTATCATTTGGGTGTCACGTCGTTGATAGATTGGGTCAAGCATATTACTCAAGAAGGCTCAAAGGATGTACTCTTTAATAGCATACTGACATAGACTCTAATCCCTAGACCAGGATGGCCTCAAGCCATATGTGACCTTCTTACATCTTTGGGTGTAACCTTTTGACTGAGGCCAAATTTTACAGACCAAATCCTTTTATTAAGGAGATTTGTTCTGTGAAGCTTGGATTCAGTCAAAGGGCTGCACTTGAGGACCTAGAGGGCCACATGTGGTGTCGAGGCTGCAGGTTCCCCACCCCTGTGCGTAGACCTTTGGTGGCACGTTCTTCTGATGTTTTGAAGTTCATACGATTTCTGCTGCTTCCAATATCCTTTCATCTAAGAACATAAAATAATAGACACAGCACAGATCAAACAGCTTTTCTGCCATGCTTTCATCATTCCTGCTGACTAGTTCAGAGAAGGTCTGAGGTCCCTCTGCTATCTCTAGGAACACAAAATCCAGGTTCAGCAGCCAACCAAAAAGTCCCATGTTGGAATGCTGTAAGTGGGCAATAAATAGTAGAATTCCAGGGTTTATTTGGAAGTGGAGAGAAGGGAACACTATTATACATACCCGGAAACAAAAGGCGTGAAGGTAGGAAGGAGATAAGCATTTATTAAGTTCCTAGAACACTTAGACAAATGTATACATTTTATAGATATTATCTTGTTTTATCATCACAACAAACCTGAGAGGTAGGTACTCATTATCACTATTTTACAGTTGAGGAAACTGAGGCAGACAGATTAAATGTCTTCCCCAGGGTCATACAGATAGCAAGAATCTGAGTCTAGATTTGAACATTGGTCTTTGTGACTTCAGGTGCATTACTTTATGAACTTTGCTACCTAAGTGCCATAGCAGGCTCACTAAACACTCATGTGGAGGAATTCATCATGCAGAGTGTCCTACCTAGCCACTTTAAGAATGTGCCCTTATTGACATCGCCATTAATGCTTCTTTGATTTTGTCCCCAGACATTTCTTTTTGGGGTATGCACACCCTGAGGGGCACGTATATGTCCCCACTTAGTGCGGCGCTGAAGCTGATCTCCGGGATTAGCTGGATGAATTTCAGCAGGGCTTCAAAGACCAATTGGACAAGGGTTATATGGAGAGTCAGCTAGGGTAGGAAATGCTAGGGATGTGTCATAGGTCTAGGAAGGTAGGTCCCATGGTCCTGGAGATCATTTATAGTGAAGTAGAAGATTAGCCAGTTGATCCTAGAGAAGAGACTCTGTTTCCTTTAAATTCTCTGCATTGTAGACATGTAGTGTCTCTCTTGTAGACATGAGCTAAAAAAAAGTCCTGACTGAGAAAAGGTGCTAAGTGTTTGAAACATTCTTATACATTATTTCTGCTTTTCCTGCTGTTTGGTAATATAATCTAGCCTTCCCCCTCCCCACCCCTCCCCGATTCAACTTCCTGTTAAGGGGGTGAATATTTCCCCCCTGCTAAACAACTTAGTATTTTCTCCTCTGAACAAAGTAGATCATCACATTAAAAACAAACAACCAAAAAGTTGAAAATACAATTCTCTCAATAGCTATAAATTTCTACTTTCAGTCATTTAATGATCTAATATTTTGAGATTTCACAAGCAATTTCACATATAAAATATCTGTTTCTTATTTAACTTTAGTATAAAGGGTGGGGTTGGTTCTGAGTATTAGAATCCAAAACATGTGAGTAAAAGATTTTATTCTCCTCACTGTTATGAGTCTCGTAGGGGAGAAGCATCTTACAGATCTGTGTTTCTCTTGGTGAAGTGGGTTTCTGAGTCTGGGGCATTTCCCATTAATGCATAAATAGTACACAGGTAACGCATAACCAATAATAGATCCACAGCCAGTCAGGCAATGAACTTTAGGGCAATTTGCTTTGTTATAAGGGAGGATCAGTTTCATTCTAATGTATTGTCTGTCGCTGGCTTTAGTGGACTAAGAGAGAGTGAATACTACTTTTTTTATTTTCCTCCCACAAGAACTGGGCTAAAGGGAAGCAGAACAAAGGACTGAGACATGACTGCCTAATTCAAAATGAAAGAAAGGCTTATTCTTAAATGGTATTACATGTGTGGGAAAGGGAAAATATCATGTCCCTAGAAGCATGTAGGTGGTGCACTGGATAGACCTTTGTTTCTGGAGTCAGAAAGACCTGAGTTCAAATCCTATCTCAGACATTTTCTAATTGTATGTTTTGGGGCAACTCATTTGATTCCTGTTTGCCTCAATTTTCACACATGCAAAATGGGGACAATAACAACACCCATCTTGAAGAGTTGCTGTGAAGATCAAATAAGATAATATTTGTAAAAGTGCTGTTTCAACAATTCAGCTAGCAGCTGCTGTAGGGGTGTAAAACTAACAACAACCAGCTCACAGAATGCTGCAAGCCTAGGTTCTTTTGATCTGCTTTACTAAAGAAAGCAGTGTTAAGGGGTTAACACTCTTACTTTAATCTAGCATACAAATATCATTCATTTAGTTCAGGGGAAAAAGCCAGCACCCTGAACTTCAGAGCAAATACAAACAAATTACAAACATACATTTATAAACAGACCAAATGCAATTCGTAGTTACCAACATCTGCGTTCAGCCGAGATCTCCACAACAGTTGGCTCAGAGTCACTTGTCACACTGCTGCAGCTCGGAGCTCCGAAAAAGGAAAGCCAACCGCTGGTTTTATATATCTTGTTCAGGGTCAAAGATGAGTCACACATGCGACTCACCCATGTGACCTAAAATCATCACAATAATGCTACTTAAACCCATGTGGTCGAAAAGCCTCTGATGTCACAAACATGTCATTCAAACCCATGTAAACTAGGCTTTCCCTTGAGGCAATGAGGTCAACAAAGACTCCTAGTTTAATCAAGGAAACAAAGGCCAAACTCTTCAAGGACACTTGGTTGAATAAGTGCTAAAAGCCCATCTTGATTCCCAATACGAGTGCTTAGCACAGCACTTGGCACATAGGAGGTGCCATATAAATGCTCACTCACTGTCCCTTCTTTATCTCCCAGTAGAGTGGGATATAGTGGAAAACCACTTCACTTGGAGTCAGAAGATCTAGGTTTGACTCTTGGCTCTGCCACTTATAGCCCATGTCTCTTTAGTCATCACTTTACTTCATGGAGCTTTGGTTTCCTCATCCTTAAAATGGAAAAACAACATGGCATAGTAAGAAGTGCTGAATTTGGAGTAAAGGAGGACTCAGTTTCAATTCTGCCCCTGATATTTACTAGCTGTGTGGCCGTGGAAGGCTTTGTGTGTTGAAGCACGTATTAAGTGATGTCTCGAAGGCAGTGAGAGATTCTCTGAAGCATTGTTGAGAAGGGCCTGTATTCCAGGTAAGGAAGATGACTCTGAAAAATCACAGAGGAAGAAGGTGGACTGCCATGTGTGAGAAAATAGAATGTGGGCAGTGAATGAAGAGGGGGAAAAGGTAGGCTGACTTTCAAAGTTAAACAGTAGTTTTTCACTTTTATCTTAGAGACAATGGAGAATCATTGGAGGCTGTTGAGTAGGAGAGTAATAAGGTCAGATCTGAGCTTTATTAACAACACTGGCACTTTGCTGAAAAATGGACCAGAGTGGGGATAGGCTTCAGATAGGGAGAGCAATTATGAGGGCATTGCAGAATTATAGGCAAGAAATAATGATGGTTAAACTAAGGTAGTGGCTATGTGAGAGAAAGGGTAATGTGTGAGAGATGCCATGGAAGTAGAAAACCTAAGATTTAGCAACTCACTGGATTGGTGGGATGGGGAGAAGTAAGGAACTGAAGATAGCACAAAGGTTATACGAACTTGGGAGACTAGAAAAATGGTGTTATTTGACAAAAAATGAGGTAGAGGAACAGGCATGTGTTTTTTTGTTTGTTTGTTTTTGGAGGGGAAAGAGAAGGATTTCTTCTTTAGAGATGTTGAATTTAAGATATCTCCAGGATATCCTGTTGGAAATGTCCAACAGGCATCTGGTGACTTGAGATTGGAGCTCAGGAGGGAGACTGGAACTTAATATGTAGACCTTTGAGTCCTTTGAATAGAAATAGTGAGAGAGAGAGAGAGACAGGGAGAGAGACAGAGAGACACAGAGAAAGAGAGACACAGAGAGACAGAGACAGACACAGACAGAAAGACAGAGACACAGAGAGAGATAGAGACAGTCAGAAAAGGGGAGTGGGGGAAGGGCAAGGGAAAAAGTCTAGGTGAAGGCCCAAAGTTAGGGGGTATGATATGTTAAATGAGGCAGCAGATTGAGGATTGATTAGACAAATAGGAAGAGAACCAGAAGCGAATACTAACACAAAAATTCAGAAAGGAAAAGGTATTCAGAAAGACAATGTGGTCAGCAGTATCAAGGCAGCACTTAGGTTAGGAGGAGAAGGACGAGAACTGAGAAAAATCAACAGATTTGACAATTAAGAGATCACTGGTAACTTCAGAGGGAACAGTCTTGATCATGGAGGCCTGGCAATAAAGAGGCAAGGAGTCAGTGAGAGCAGGAAACCACACAACTGAGCTGACTAGAAATACTGCAAATATGTGTTATTTACCATCAACTGGCCCTTTCCTTCAGCAAGACAATGGTTTATCATTATTATTATGAATTGTTCTCTAATTGATTCCCTATCTCATTCCTGGTTTTCTCTTCTTTCCTCAAGTTCCCCCTCCCCACATTTCCCTTTCTTCTCACTCACTTGGCTGAGATCCTTAACTTGACTGAGAAAACTGAAGCCATTTGCTGAACTATACACGTTCGGTAATTTCTAAGGCACCTTCTAACCTCATCATTTTATCATCTTTTCAATATTAATATCAGCAATATCAGATCTAGTCGACAACATCTGCACACAATATCTCTGATCTCCTTAGGTGGGGTAACTTCAATTGCTGTATGCAATACCAAACTTGGCTGGCTGCTGAAAGGTCAAGTAAAGAAGACTCCAGAGATCCCTAGGAGTGTTAAATGAGTGGATTAGTAAAAGGCTGGGCAGATGGACAAACAGATCTCAAAAATTGTTCCTGAGCCTTTTGTCTCACCCAGGAATCATCTAACTTCTCCCTTGTTTATATAGTGAAAGAATTATGGGCTGTGAAGTCTGAGGGCCTGAATCCAGATCCAGTCTCTTTCTCTTACTCCCTGTATAACCTTAAGCAAGGCACTTAATCTTTCCAGCTTCAGGACTTCATTGTCCTCAGATGAAAATAAGAAGGGGTGGCTAAATGGATCCAGTGTCCCTTCTGACGCCTATGATCCTGTGATTCTATGTACTTTTGTAGTCAACAAGTCCAACATTTCTGCTGTTTTCTCTCAGCTGATGAGTGGCGAATCCGATGTGCTCAACATGTTGCTAGACCACATGAGATGTGCATGTCTTAAACGTGCCTTTAAGAAAATCTTTTACTGATGTTCCTTAAATAGACTGTTTTAGTGGCAGATCTCAAATATCATGCTTCATTACGCAGAGCTTACTGTACCATATTTTGGTGGGATAACCTAAACAGAATTCCTGGTCAGTTATTGACCAGGGGAGATCTCAGGTAGATGATTAGCATTTTTTTGGTAAATAGAAGAAGAAGCCAAGAAAAATGCAGCTTTGGCATGGAAAAATGGCAGAAATTTCAGCTTTTAGTCATTGACTCTCCTATAAATAATATTGCTCTGGTCTCAGATACTTGACATACTTACTGGGTGTGTGACCTTGGGCAAGTCACTTAACCCCAATTGCCCTGCCTTCCCCCCTCCAAAATAAATAAATGAATAAAAAAATAAAAATTAATTAATTAATTAATTAATTAATTAATTAATATTGCTTACTGTTTACACTGCTCACTATTGATGTCATAAATATTTTTCAAGGTCTAGCTCAAAACTCACACTTTCATCACCTGCTTATTATGCTCCTTTTTATACCTATACATGAGAATCTCAACTGAAAACTCAGGTCCTTCAAGGAAAAGTTCATGTTTTATTCATCTCTCCCCCTAACACACACACACACACACACACACACACACACACACACACACACACACACAAACACTGGCAAGTGCAGGATTGTACACAAATTCAACACTCGGTAAGAATATGTTGAAAGAATGGATTTTATATCTTAATGATTTTGTTCAGGTTCAGCCCCTTCAAGCATGTTTCTCACAAGGTTAGAAGAAACTGAATATTTAGTCACAGGTAATAGGTTTAGGTGATCGGAGAGACTAAGGGTGAGAGTCCTGTATAAGAGATGTGGCTACTTCTAATGCATGCCTAGATTTATTCTAATCAATTCTCCTAAGCCAACTATTTTTACAGCTCCACTCTATGGGAGAAAGCAAATACTTTATCCCCAAGGATTTAGTGGCATGGATTTACACAGCTCCTTGTCACCCCTGCTCATGAAGCTTTAAAAATATCCCCAGTGCTGAAGGGCTATTAGATGTATTTTAGGAATAATTGTTTTAAAATCCTATTAGGTGAAAATCAGAGCGAAACCCAATGGCCAGGCAGCATCAGCAGAATTGGACAGAATGTTAGGGACTTTGACAGTGTAACTCCCTAACTCTGGAAGCTACTGCTTCACAGGTGGTGTTAAATCAGGTCTTGAAGGTCAAAAGCAGACCACAGTCTATTATTAATAGACTCATTTAGCAAGAGATGGCTTTCTGTGGGTACCTTACTCTCTTACACCTGTATTATTGCACAAGAATCTTAACAGACCTTCCTCACTCCACTCTTTCTATTTTGAATCCCATCTAGGCCAATTTTCCTAAAATAATAATGATGATGATGATGACGCTGATGATGATGATGCTGATGATGATAAAACTGTTCTTCTACTGTGTGTACATATGCATGTGTTTTAATATCATTAGAGCAAAATTGATGTAATAGTGGAAAGGTCAGAGAATTTGAAGTCACAAGACTTGCATTTGAATCCTGGCTCTCACCCTATCCATATGACTACCAACAGTTCGCTGCATTTCTATGACCATCAGTGCTCTCTTCTGCAAAAGAGCATTAAAATGCTTTTCCTACCTACACCACTGAATCTTTTGGAGCATCGGAAAGAAATAATGTGTTTGGAGAAATTTCGTATATGTAAAGTGCTCATAGTATGTGAGCTGCTAATGCAAGGCACATTTCTACTCAAAAAAAATTTGGAGGTTCTCTAGTGTTATAAGGAAAAGATCTTTCTGTTTAGTTTTGCATTCAAGCCAACCAACATTTTCTCCAGACTATATATGCAGCCTTGTTTACCAAGATTTCTTACAGAAATCCCAACACTAGCTTTGTTAGTCTACCTTCCATCATCAGGATGTGTCTTGTTCTTGTTCTTGTGTTGTTTAAGTCATGGCTGACCCTTCATGACCCCATTTGGAGTTTTCTTGGTAAAGAAACCAGAGTGGTTTGCTATTTCCTTCTCCAGCTCATTTTACAGATGAGGAAATGGAGGTAAACAGGGTTAAGTGAATTGCCCAGGGTCAAACATCTAGTAAATGTCTGAGGCCACATTTGAACTCATGAAGAGGAGGCTTCATGATTCCAAGCCTAGTGCTCTACCCACTGCACCACCTAGAGGATATGTCTTGCACTGTCTTATCTCCATACAATTGTTTACTTAATTCCTCCATTTTAGAATTCCATTCCTCTTCCTCTCTGCTTGAAGACTAGCTCAAAAATCCACTTTCTTTTTTAATAAAAAATAAAATTTTATTGTACAAAAGAGGAAAAAGGTAATTACTAATAGTTTTTAATTACACTGTGATTTTAAAAAAATTTTAATTAATTTATTTATTTTTAGTTGACAACATTCAGTTCCACAAGCTTTTGAGTTCCAAATTTTCTCTGCCTCCCTCCCCTCCCCAAGATGGCATGCAATTTGATATAGGCTCTACATATGCATTCACATTAAACATATTTTCACATTAGTCATGTTGTAAAGAAGAATTATAACCAATGGAATGAACCACTGGAAAGAAGAAACAAAACAAAACAAAACGAGAGAGAAAGAATAAATAGCATGCTTTGATCTGCATTCAGACTCCATAATTCTTTCTCTGGATGTGGATAGCATTTTCCATCATGAGCCTTTTGGAGTTGTCTTAGAACCTTGCATTGCTGAGAAGAGCCAAGTCTATCAAAGTTAGTCATCCCACAATGTGGCTGTAACTGTACAATGTTTTACTGGTTCTGCTCCCCTCACTCGGCATCAGTTTATATGTCTTTCCAGATTTTTCTGAAGTCTACCTGCTCATCATTTCTTATAGCACAATAGTATTCCATTACACTCATATACCACCTGTTCAGTTATTCCCCAATTGATGGGCATCCCCTCAATCTCCAGTTCTTTGCCATCACAAAAAAGCTGCTATAAATATTTTTGTACATGTTGGTCCTTTTCCCATTTGTATGATCTCTTTGGAATACAACCCTAGAAGTGGTATTGCAGGGTCAAAGGGTATGCACGTTTTGGTTTAGTTCCAAATTACTCTCCAGAATGGTAGGATCAATTCACAACTCCACCAACAATGTATTAGTGTTCTGATTTTCCCACATCTTCTCCAGCATCAAAATCCACTTTTTTCAATGACATTTTTTCTCAAACACACGAGAAGAGAGTGATTATTTTTTTCTCTGATTTCTACAGCACTTATGTTTTGTGACATCTATGAACATAGCACCATAGATTTAGAACTAGAGGGCACCTTAGGAGTCAACCGGTCCAACCACTTCATTTTACAGATGAGGAAACTGAGAAAAATTGAGTAACTAGCCCAGGGCCGTAAGAGTAGTAAATGTCAGAAGCAACACTTGAACCCAGGTTCTCTGACTGCAAACCAGATCTCTTTCCACTATAACATATTGACCAAGGTTGTTATCTACTGGCCTGATATTAAAGTCATTCATGTACATGGAAAGGATCTTTCTAGCTAGTGACTACATCAGTGCCACGCACAGGAATTTACTTTATAAATATTTAATGGTTATTTGAATGAAATGAGTGCCATGAACATATAGGTCTAGAAATGGTGAATCATTAAAAGCATCAGTCCCAAATGAACTGGATGGGGGTCTTGTGTTCTTCTTGGTCCCATGTTGTCTATTGGCCTCATCAGGCAAACTCTGCAAAGCACTTTTCAAAGAACATGGGTTATTGTCAATCATGGACTTGAATCATATCCATTGTAGCCCTGGGGAGGATTCTGGGGTTCTAGGAAGATTTTTGCTTTTGCCTGGAGAGTTTTAGCTTCTGAATAATAAAAAGGGAAATATTATAATATATCTTTGTAATGACAGGATAGATTTCCTTGATTTACATAAAAGGAGAGTCTGGGCCATGTCTGAAAAAAAGTAAGCTTTATACCCACAGGCTTTCTATGTACAGTGCTCTCCAGGAGTCCAGAGGGAGGTAGGCACAGACTGCAGAGCTAAATTTAAGAGCAAATTCATAGGAACTACTTTTTTCCTTTACCCTTTAGCACTTTTCTGTAAAAAAGGCTGAGAAAAATAAAGCCTTGGGTGTGTGATAGAGAAATAACCTTGTACATTCTGGAAAGCAATTTGGAATTATTCAAAAAAGTAACTAATATGCCCAAACCTTTTGACCTAGAGATTCCACTAGTAGGCAAATACCCTAAGGAGATCAGTAACAAAAAAGAAAGTCCCCATATATCCAAAAGATTTATAAAATCATTTTTACTATCAAAAAAACCGGAAACAAAGTAGTTCTCTATTCAGTTGGTGAATGGTTAAGCAAGTTGTTATACATAAATACAATGGAATTTTACTTCATTTTAAGAAATAATTAATATAAAGAATTCACAAAAGCATAGGAAAACATAACAGCTGATGCAAAGTAAAGCTAGAAGAACCAGAAAAAGAATATTCAATATGGGTCTAGCAATCCAAATGAATAAAAACAAGAACAAACAATCCTAAACAAATGCTATGAAAATATAGTAAGCAAATTTGGCCCCAAAGAAGATTCAGGATATGACACATCTCTCCATTTCTCTGTAGAAGTTGGGGGACTATGAGTCTGGAATCGTACATATAACAGATATTTTTACATATCGATCAGTTTTTGAACTGTTTTATTTTCCTTTCTATTCTTTGTTATAAAAGGGCAGCTAGGTGGCTCAGTTGATAGAGCACTGTGCCTGGAGTAGTGGAAGACCTGAGTTCAAAACTGGCCTCAAACCCTTACTAGCTTTTTTTTTGACTTTGGACAAGTCACTTAGACTCAGTTTGCCTCATTTTACTCATCTAAAAATAGGGATAACAGCACCTAACTCCCAGAGTTGTTGCAAGGATCAAATGAGACAATATTTGTTAGGCAATTAATGCTATGTCTGATGTGTTATAGACACTCTATAAATGGTTATTCCTGTTCCCTTTCCTGCACACATCCCTATCTTGATCTCTGAATTAGAATAGGAAGAATGCATTGGGAAATGTAGATGATATAAAAACAGAAAAGCAAATTCTTTAAAAAGCAAAACGAAGATGAATAACTTTATATTTAAGGCAAGCACAACAAACAAGCAACAACTAAACTTTTAAAGAAAAAAAATGTTTAAGTACAGTTAGTTTGTGCACACGTTTTAATGATCAAATATTTGATCTTCTGCTGTCGTTCCCCCCTCTCCAATTTCCCCTCTTATCTTTAAGAAAATGTCATGCACGATTGCTAGGTCTTCTTCACAGATCCATCTACTGTTATTTAAAACTCTAAGAGAATCTTCGGTTAAGGAAAGTATGATCCAACTTGGGGAATATGCACTTACTGGCGTTTTTGTACATGTGGAAAAGGAGGCTGCATTTATTAACATACATTTATTAACAAACTAGAGATAGAGAGAAATCAATGTGGACCCAAAGATGTTAATAAAAGATTTCAGCTCCACTTTGTTTTTTCTTCTTGTTAATGACATTTGCTGAAGCATTCTCTTGCTTGTATAACATTACTTATGAAAACAATGATGGGCCTATGAAAAAGAAATCATGATGTAGATTCGGGAATGAGGACTGAGCCTCTGTGACAGTGGTTTTTGGGGTATCCATTTGGTTTGGCTTATTTATTCAGACAGTTAAAGAAAAATTAATGCTCCTAAAGCATGTTTGACCAAGTTACTCCCCAAATCAAGCAGCTTCCATTACTCCCCATTACCCTCAGGCTGAAATATTTACTTCTTAGGATGGCATTTATAGCTCTTTGCCATCTGGCTAAAACCTACCTTTTCAGAATGTGTTTAAAATTACTCCATTCCATGCCCACTTCTTTTTTGCCAAACTTTTCTTGCTCCTGCTTGCATACGAAATCTCCTTTTTTCGGTGTCTTTGCATAGGCACAACATGTACCATCCCTAGAAATGTATCCCTTCTCACAGCTTTCTTTTAGATTCCTTAGCTTCCTCAAATGTCAAAACCTAAATAAGACATTCTCCAATTTTTGTTATTAATGCCTTTTTTACCACAAACAAATATACTTCATATTTAATTAGCATCATAGATTTAAAGTTTGAGGATACAATGGAGATTATCTCATCCAAACCCCCATTTCATAGTTGAGGACTGAGACCTGGGGAAATTAAGTGACTGCCCAATGTCAGATAGTTAGTAAATGGCAGAGCTAGGATTCCAACTCAGTTCCTGTGATTCCAAATTCAGTGCTGTTCCCACCGAACCATTCTGCATATCATTTATTCTTAAGATTCTACATTTTTTTTAACACAGTCAACAATGCCCTCCCATTTTTTTCTAGGTTGTTTTCTTAGAGCTTTCCAACAAACCCACCATGGGATAAAGTGTATTTTTTTTTTACCACTAGTATGAAGTCTATTGGTCAGACATGCATGGATGAAAGGGATCTGAATATTTTTCACAGACACATACACATTAAATGCAAGTATATTAACTATGCCCCTTTTTTTGAGGGGACCATGAGTAGAAGAATGGCTGTGAGATTAAGTAGGGAAAGCTTTATGGAGGATGTGAGCACTGAAAAAGTGGATAGATGGAGATGAGGAGAGATGAATACGTAGAGAGCTCGAGATGGATTCTATGGACCATACAAACTAGCAGGAAGCAAGGCTGTAAAAAAGCAAGGGAAGAAATATTAGCATATTGGTTTAGCTGAAGCCCAGTCCCTGGTTGACAGAGCTAAACAGACTCAGCTTTGAGGACCAGGTGTTTTTGCCAGTGCTATTTAATGTGAGAGAGAATTATTAAGTGAAGGAACTCATCCGTACAGTTTCTGTTTTGAACCTTTGGCTAAATCTTTTGCAAAGGTTTGCCTCTTAGGGACACATTAGACACTCAGGAGACCAAAGATTCTACACTTTGGAAAAAACAGGCATCTACACCTTGGACTCTGTGTGACACAAAATCAGAGTGATCACAAGAAAAGATCAGAACCAAGATGAATGCTGCTGATGGAACCACTGATCCTTATCACTGAAGGATATGAGTGTAAAGGATGCTGTTGATTGAATTCCCTCAAACACTCTACTGGTGTTCCACCTAATGGACATTGTTGTTATCAACAACGGGAAATAGCAATTGAGAATTTATTAAATATCTACAATGTGCCTGGTGCTGGGTTAGGGAATAGGGAAAGATGCAAAGACAGAAATTAACCAGCCCCTGACCTCAGGGAACTTACTATGTATCAGGAAAGACAACTTGAATGGCTAAAACACTATGTATGTTATACAATGCTAGGAAAATTATTCCTATCTGCTTCTTGTGTGCATATATGTGTATATACATGTACATAAGTATGTGTACATACATATACACATATGTGTGTATGTGCGTGTATGTGTACACCATGACAGAGAAATGATAGATTTAGGGTACATAATGATAGAAATGCATATATACATATATATATATGCACACTATTGTATATAGAGAAATTTTATATATTTACACATACATGTGTATATATGTGTGTTTTTGTACTCAAATATATATTATTTATTATAAAATGTATACATAAGTACATATACACACATATATACACAAATATATAAATATATATGTGTATATACATATATCTATATGTGTATTGTGTGTGTGTATCTATATGTATACATATGACTCATTCTGCATCCTAAATTTTTCACTTCTCTTAGTATGTGGATAATATGTTTTATCATCTTCGTTCTGGAATAATGCAGGATTATTGCATTGATTATAGTTCTTACAGCTTTCCAAGTTTCTCTGATAAAGATTTCATTTCTAAGAAGTAAAAGGAAAATATTTAAATTCATAAGAACAAAGGCTATTCTTCAATTGATAAATGATCCAAAGATATGAACATGGAATTCTCAAGGAAAGAAACCCAGGTTATTTGTAGCTAAACTTAAAAAAAAATGCTCAAAATCTCCACTAATCAGAGAATTGCAAATTGAAGCAATTTTGTGATTCTACTTATCAGAGTGATAAAGACAGCAAAAAAAAAGGAAAATGGAAAATGTTGGAGGGTCTGTAGGAAAAGGAACATTGATGTACTTTCTATAAATCTGTGAATGGGTATAATCATTTTGAAAAGGAATTTGTAATTATACACAGAAAATTACTACATGCTAAGTGTCCTTTTACCCAGCTATACCACTACTAGGCCTATATCCAAGAGTCATCAAAGAAATAAGATCATATGAATAAATATATGTTTGTAGAAGCTCTTTTTGTGGTGGCAAAAAACTGGAAATTAAGGAGATTCCCATCAACTGAGGAATGGCTGAATAAGTTATGGTATATGAATGTGACAGAGTACTACTATGCTGTAAGAAGTGAGGAGATGAATTTTAAAGAGTCTTAGAAAATTATATGAATTAATAGTGAGATAAGCAGAAAAGAAGAAAAAATGCTACAACATCAACTGGTATAAAAATGAACAATTTTGAAGATTTTTATAAATTGACAAAATGATATTAGCAGAACCAGGGAAACAATTTACACAATTTCAAAAGGGACAACTCAAAAAAAACAAACAAACAAACAAGAAAAGCAATGAGATTCCTCTGAGTTTTAACCTACATTGCTAATTAAATGCAAATGCGAAGTATTTTTAGTTGGGGTGGAAAGAAGGCACTAGCAAGAGTTGAGGATCAAGAAAAAGCCCTTCAGATGAATTGTGAAGGAAGAAAAGGATTCTAAGAGGCACATGTGAGGAGGGAGGGCATTCCAGGCATAGTTACAACCTGTTCAAAGGCACAGAAATGGGTGAAAGTCACGTATAAGGAACATCAAGAAGGCTGGTTTAGTGGTCAAATAGTATACATGAAAGGGAGTAATGTGAAGGCTGCCAGCAAAGGTAGATTTCAGCTAGATGGCAAAGAGATCTCGGCTGTAGATATGATAGCATAGAGTAGGATTGAGGATTGGACCCATGATTGCATTGATATAAGGAACTAAGACAAGGAAACTCTTTACTAGTACTGATCAACACATTTTCTGCAATTTATAGTCTGACATAGCACTGAGGAAGCCCCGAGAAATTATGTGATTTGCCCGGGTTATTAAACAGTCAGTCAATATATGTCAGAGACAGGACTTGAACCCGGGTCCTCCTGATTCTGAGAGCAGGTCTTTACCAACTATGCCATATTGCCTTTCATAAATAAATATCTATATGGTAAATATACTCAACAATAACGCCATCATTATTAGCAACAACAATAATAAGCATTTAATTGTTCTTTGAGGTATAGGAAACACTTTACAAATAGGATTTCATTTTATCTTGACAACATCTTCTCCTACTTGTAAAGTAGTTGTTATTTTACAGATGAGGAAATTGAGGAAGGCAGAGTTTGAGTGACTTGTGACGTAAGTAGCAAATGTCTGAGACTTAATGTGAATTCGGATCTTCTTGATTCTAAGTCCTAAAACTCTAACCATAAAGAGAGGGGAAGTGAGGCGGGAGCAAGAGAGATAGCCAGACAATGATACAGACAGTGGCATAGAATGTCAGCTATGGAAGGGAACTTAGAGATAGACTAGTACAATCCTTAATTTTACATATGGAGAAACTGAGGCCCAGGGAGTAGAAATGACATGCCCAAGTTCACGCAACTAATTTGTGATATGATGAAAACAGGCCTACATATGGATTCAGGAGATCTGGGTTTGGATCCTGGCTTAGGATATATTGGAACTGTCATTTCCTTTCTACGTCTCATTGAAGCAGCTACATGGCATAATAAAGATTTGGAGTAAGGAGCTACATTCCAATGCTGCCACTGTAACTTAATGGTTTTGTGACCTTTGGCAAGTCACTTAAAATTTCAGAGTCTGACCCTCATATTCAAAATATGATTATTTATTTCCCTTGCAGATCTAAATCAGTGATCGTGATACTCATTAAGTCATAAAACCTCATACGTAAGTAGGCATAGCAGTAATTCTTGCGCTCTTGATCTCACTAGATATTTGTGAGGAAAAACCTTTGTCGTTTAAAAAGGTTTTAGGAACATGAATTGTTATGATTGCTGGTTGAAAAACTGGAACTAGGATGTGAGGCTTCTGACTCTCTCGACCACTGAGTTTTCCTGGACTGAATTACTTCAGTTTCCCTTATCAAAATGCCTTCTTTAGGTGAATGCTTTTCAGATCGTGCCCTCTGCCTTCATAACGAGTCGATACGAAAATCATCCATTTGGAAAGACACAGTTACAGATACTGTCCATGATGCTCCCTGGTGACCCACATGATAGATTTCAGCTTGCGTTTGGTTTTAAGAAAAAAAAATATCTCTCTGCAGGTAAAAATGCCGGGTTTCTCTTGTCAGAAAAAGAGAAAGATGCAAGTTGACACATTTCCTCTTTGGTCTTTGCTTCTAGCAAACAACCAAATCAGTGCCCAGTCTAGTTGTAATAATCAGCTCTTTTCAGGAGCCTCATAATGACTTCATCTCCTGTTTCTGTTCCACTGGGGTCTTAAATGGTTGGGTTTTATGTGTTGCTCTGGCCCATAAGCTACTCAGGTCCTCTAGGGAGCATGAAGGATGAACTGTGAGTAAAGTGCTATGCAACCTTTTCTGGAGTGAGATTGCTAAAGGGGCATTGTATGGTGGGGCTCCACAGCTGAATACCTCCCTCTTCTCTTGGGCTCAGTTTGGATTCAGCCAGGCATAGTGAATAGAGCACCAATCAGGAAGACCCTGGGTTAAAATCCAACCTCAGATAGTGTATCTATGTGACCCTAGGCAATCATATTACCCATCTGGGCCTCTCCATCAATAAGATGGGGACAATAACATGACAGGGCTGTTGTAAGGATGAAATCATATATGGAAAGTACTTGGCAAGCCTGGAGGCACCATAAGAATGGGATTTGTTATTACTGTGTTTATTATTCATCTCATTTTCCTCTTTTTCAATGGCATTCAGATAGAAATGGTCCCAAGGCTAGGTGCTGTCCTTCTCTTATTCTCATATTTTTAATCTTCTGAAGATAATTTCCTATATACTTGTCAATTGTATAACTATCCCAAGATAGAAGTTTATCTGAATTATATTGATGTAAAATGATGATGATAAGGATATTCTTCTAGAAATTAAATGTTTTAGGAAAAAAAAAAACTATTCTCAAAGCTTTTTTATTTTTTTTCCTTTTTAGTTTCATAAAATTTCTTCCCTGAGACTCTCTTCAAAAATGCCCAATTCTGCAATGTATTTGAAGTGAATTACCATGGCATTCTATAGGCAACATCTCAGCTCGAAAATCCTTTTTAGGAAGAACTTAGTGCTGCCATGGCTACTTCTGCCACCACCTGGATCCTGTGGTTAAGTCAATGATTTGGTTTCCCATGATCTCTTGTTGTAATGATCTGTATGAATTCTATTGTTCTAACTTTCTCAGGAACATTTGGGTATTGCATGCAGGCAGTGGCTTCCTCTGTTTCTAACTAGAGGGTGACACTAATAGGTATTAACAAATGTACTCTACTGTTGATTCCTCATAAATTGCTAACATAGTCAATAGATTCCAAGCCTATGTTGGGTTACCCCCAGCAACATTATAGAGTCAGTGACATTCGTCTCTTGCCCCACCCCCTGCCTGGGCATTTGGTGGCCTTATGCTCTCTGGAGGTCTAAAGTCCTTTAATACCATATGTCAGACCTTTCCTTCCCCAACCCCAGGCAGCTTTCATTTTCACTCTCATCATCATTCCAGCACAGAGAACACCTAGGACCTTCCCTTATACATTTATAAGTGGAAGGAAATTTCAAAATTATCTAACCTCTGATTTTGCAGTTTAGGAGACTGAGACCCAAAATTGTTAAATAATGTTATAGAGGTATATACATATGTAATATTAGAGAGGGAGGAGGGAGGAGGAAAGGAGGAAGGGGAGGAGAGGGGGAAAGAGACATACACACCCACACACACACACACACACACAGAGAGAGAGAGAGAGAGAGAGAGAGACAGAGAGAGAGAGACAGAGAGAGAGAGAACTGGAATGGACATTAGAGGCTATCTAATTCAAACCCCTAATTTTAGAGATGAGGAAACTGAGGCCCAGGGAAATGAAGAGACTTGCCCAAGTTCACACAGGTAATAGACAGCAAAGAGAAGATCTGAACCATGGTCCACCTCTTTCAATCATGCCATACAACCTACCAAAAGCATCTTATTTCAATAAGGAGCAAAGCATTAGAATAAATGAACTGAATTTGGATGAGCTCCCTTCCAGAAAGGGGGAAAAAAGATCTAGGTTCTTGTCTTAGCTGTTACCTGCATTAGCTGTGTAACCTTGAACAAGTTGCTTTCTCCTATGATTCTGTTCTCTACTGTAGAGAGGTAAATTTGACCTCTTGGAATGGGATTTAGATAGGATTTCAGAAGCCTTTTTCTTCAACCCCTACAAGAAACAGAAATCTGCTCTCCAGGATCCTTATCATCCAGCTCCTCCTTGATGAACTACTTGAAGGGAACCCACTGTATCTTCCATCACTGCTCCACACTCCCACCCCTGACTCTGATAGGTGAGCCTTTTGCCTTATATTACTGGGAATTAGGCCACCTTGCTACTTCCTGTAGTCTCCTTGCTATGGGATACTTCTCCCTTCTTCTTCTTCTTCCATTTCCAGCATTCCTTTGTATTTTCTTCCCTCATTAGAATGCAAACTCCTTACAGGCAGGGACTATATTATTTGATATTCTATGTATCCTTAGTGCTTATCATAGTTCCTGTCCCATAGTAAGTGCTTAACAAATGATCCATCTGCCTGCCTGCAAGCCTGTCTGTCTACATTTTGAGGTAGCCTATTTAACTTTTGGACAGCTCCAATTATTGGGAAGTATTCATTATCTCAAGCCTAAATCTTCCTCCCTGTAAATTCTATCTGATAATGATATGGTAATTATGAATGGAATATGTATCTGGAAAAGTATACTATCTTTACAAAGGAAAGGATAAAAGGCTCAGTATCGGAATAGCATTATTAATTAGAATGTTACTATTAAAATAGTATTGTTAATAATATGGACTCATATAATAAATTCCAGAAACCTAAGGAAGGATGCTTAATAGAGAGCTTTGAGTTTTCCCAGCAATAAAGGGTGAAATAGGAATGATTGTCATGGGAATATTAAGGGCCTGTGGTATAGTGGACAGAATTCTGAAGTTGGTCGATGAGACTTGGGTTTGAAAAGTGCCTCAGTCACTTGCTCGCCCTGTGACATTGAGCTAGTCACTTAACTTCTATGGGTCTCAGTTTATTAATCTCTAAAATAAAAGTAAAAGGGTTGGACTTTATGATCTTTAAGGTTTTTCCAGTTCTAAACCTACTATTTTAAACCTATGATGTTATTCAGTAAGTTGCTTGAACAAAAGGAATAAAAAAAAGTAGTTTGGGAAACATCACAGACCTGACCCATAGAAGTTATATATTATTTCTTTAATGTAGACATCTACTGGATTACTCTCTTTGCCAAAACTAGAATGACTATTATTATATTTTGGCTATCCCTTTATAGACATGATTTTAAAAGGTGGATGAAGTAATAAAGGAAGTTATTCTAGCTGGGATTTATCTAGACCAAGAAGAAGGAACTGGAAACTGAATTTGAGATGATGGGAACCTTGAGTTGTGGGAGGAGTGACTATTCAATCTTAGCTTTTGTAGTAGTGGAAGAAAAACCCCAGCCTGGCTCACCCTAGATTTAGAGAGAATGTATTTTAAAGACTAAAGTGAATGTATGTATTTTCAAAGGACAGTTGGGGGTCCATGGCCTAAATTTCTATTGGAGAAATCAATATAAGATGTTTGGCAAATATTCAAGAACGAAAGCCAAAAGATCTAAATAAGATCAAAACAATTCCAGTGAGGAACAAAAGTGGGGCTGTATAAAGAGTCACCTCCTCCAGTACACCTTTTCTCTATAGACCTTCAAAAAAATCTATCTGAATCATAGGCACAGAACCTGGTCCCTTGAGTAAGGAGTATCTAAAGCAACCTAGAACTATTGGACATAGATTTAGAATTGAAAGGGTCCTTAGGGGCAATCAAATCAGCACTCTAATTTGACATGCGAGGAAACTGAAGTACAGCAAGTTTAGAGTATTTATACAATCATGCAACGAATGAATGTCTAAGGCTGGTTTCCAAGTCCAACAGTATATTCACTGCTCCAATTAGCTCCCTGTGTAACCACAAGTCTTTAATGGCTCCCAGACAGATTTATTTTACACTTCCTTATTTACTAGGTTTATTTCCATACATTTCAGAAAGGAAACGTGATAATATTATTAGGAGTAGCAATTGGTTATAAATTAACATAAGTTGAAAGGAGTTGGCTAGTGATAACAAAACAGAACAAAACAAAAATCCAAACAGCTTACATTTCTGTGACACAAGATATAAAGGAGTGGGCTCAAAATAATTGAGTTGAAGCAACTCCCAGAGGTCTAACTCTTTAATCTACTCAGTCGAGGGACAGTGTGTTATATGACTTCTTCATAGATATGCTCCCGTTACCATGTTCCACAATCACACAGAATGATTATGGATGCAGTTAGATGTGCTACCCAAATCCTGTTTTTCTGTGATTTAAAAGGAATAAGCTCATTATGAAAAATAAATAAATAAAAATTTCCTGTGACAGGTATGTATTTTCTTTTTGAAAAGAACGTTTTGCAATTCTTGTTGAGTAATTAGATGATAATACAGGATGCCATGGTTATTGGTATTGGATAAATGATTGAATTTGTAATTAAGCATATACTGGGAATTGAAGATGCTAAGCAAGCACTCGGGTCAATTACCTAGCAGTAATGAATACTACATTAGACAATATTATTACAACAATAATTACCATGCAACAATATAATTCTAATTTCAAATTTGAAGGGCTCTATTGTTAAGAGGTATTAACCACATAGAAAAATGCACCTGTTTTGATGATAGTTGCTTGAGTTGTAGTTCAGTTTGCTAACTATTAAGCTGCAAGATAAAAAAGGTGGTTCATTCATCATCTTTGCCATGGACGAACATAATAAATCCTTGTGTAACCCTCTACCTTCTACCACTTGCGTTGCATTCAGCAAATTTTCTATTTTTCAAACCTCAATTCAAGTCCTTCCTTTTGTTTTAATCTTATTAATCCTATTAGATGATAGTCCTTTCCCTGCTAAGGCTACTTTGTATCTATTTTACATGTGTTTTGCATATACCTACATATTTCTATACTTCCTGCTCTATCTGAATGAAAGATCATTGAGAGCAAGTGCCATTATGTTTTTGTCTTTGTATCCCTAGCCTCTAGTATAATGTCTGACACATAGTAGGAGGATGATTGATTGAATAAATGACTATTTTATTCAGGGTACTTGGGTCTAGAAATGAGTTGAAGAGGCAGAAAATAGACTCTAAAAGATCAATAACAGTACCTGGTCATGGATACTCAGAGGTAACTGAGTGGTACAGACAGTAAATGCTGCATTTAAATAAGAGCATTCTCCTTAGGAGCTGGGGCAATCAGAGAAGTACTCAGGGAGGAGAGAGGGAGTTTCACTATGGCCTTAATACACAGGGAAAAAAAAAACAGGAGGCTGCACCAAATGGATTCTGGGATGCCTTTGAGCTCTAAACCAATGATCCTGTAGAGGAACTGGAGTGTTGACTTAGATAAGTGGGATGGGGAGGGGGAGGGAGATTCAACTGGATAAATCGACTTGAGGAAGAAGTGAGAAACCCATTCTAACTGATGGAGAGTATGAGAAAGACCCTCATCTCCTAGAGAGAACCTTAGAGAGGTATCAAACTGTGGAATACTTTGAATGACAGGCTAAAGGATTTCCGAGTTGATTCCATTTGACCCATTTCAGGTTCCTGAGCACAGGTCTCTGGGCCATTTCCTTCCAGTCATTTAAGTCTGGCTAGGAAAACTCTTCTCTTTGTGAAGCACAAAGTAAAGGCTAGTTTGTCAGACTCTTGTTCTCTGTAGACTCACTCAGGATAAAGCAGCAATTCAAGTCAGTCACTGACAGTCTGTATTTTCTAGATAAGGAAAACCAAAGAGAGAGAGAAATGCCCAGGCCATATATATGGCTGTCCTGGCCAGACCCGAACCTCGAACTTCCATGGCTCTGCTACTTAGTTTAGCCTTCCTCTAATGGGATTGTTGTTGTTGTTCACTCATTGAGTTGTATCAGACTCTTTGTGACCCCATGGACCATAGCACACCAGGCCCTTCTATCCTCCGCTCTCTCTCAAAGTCTGTCCAAGTTCATGTTCACTGTTTCCATTAGACTATCAACTAATCTCATCCTCTGCCATCCCCTTCTCCTTTTGCCTTTCATTTTTCCCAACATCAGGATTTTTTCCAGTGAGACCTGTCTTCTTATAGTATGACCAAAGTATTTCAGCTTCAGCTTCATTTGATCTTCCAGTGAATAACCTGAATTAAATTGTTTAAGTATTGACTGATTTGATCTCCTTTGGGTCCAAGGGATTCTCAAAAGTCTTTTCAGGCTCTGCAATTTGAAAGCACTGATTCCGAGGTACTCAGTTTTCCTTATAGTCCAACTTTCACCACCATACCCTACTACCAGAAAAACCATAGCTTTGACTATATGGATCTTTGTTAGCAAGGTGATGTCTCTGCTTTTTTTTTAGTATGCTGTCCAGATTTGTCATAGCTTTCATTCCAAGGATCAAGCAGCCTTTAATTTCATGACTGCAGTCACTGTCTACAGTAATCTTTGAACCTAAGAATATAAAATCTGACACTGCTTTCATTTCTCCTCATTCTATTTCCCAGGAAATAATGAGACTAGTTGCCAAGATCTTTGTTTGTTTATTTTTATGTTAAGCTTCAAGCCAATTTTTGCGCTCTCCTCTTTCATCCTCATCAAGAGGCTTTTCACTTCCTCTTTAACTTTTTGGCTCTCAGAGTTGTATTATCTGCTTATATGAGATCGTTGATATTTCTCCCGGCCACCATAATTCCAGCTTTTGATGCATCCAGTATGGCATTTCACATGATGGACTCTGCATATAAGTTGATAAAATAGGTGATGATATATATATATGTATATATATATGTATAGATAGATAGATAGATAGATAGATAGATAGATAGATAGATAGATAGATAGATAGATAGATAGATATTGTACTCCTTTTTCAATCTAAACCAATCAATTGTTCCATGTTTGGTTCTAACTCTTGCTTCTTGGCCCACATACAGGTTCCTCAGGATACAAGTAAGATGATCTGGTATGCCCATCTCTTTGAAGACTTGCCATATTTTGTTGTGATCTCATAGTGAAAGGATTTAGTGTAGTCGTTGGAGTAGATTTTGTTTTATTTTGTTTTGTTTTTGTTCTTGTTTTTCCCCTGAAACCCCCTTGCTTTCTCAATACTCCAGCAAATGTTGGCACTTTGGTCTCTTGTTCTTTCGCCTCTTTGAAAACCAACCCGTTATTCTGGCAATTCTTGTTTCACATATTGCTGAAACCTAGCTTTCAGAATCTTAAGCATAACCTTGCTAGTATGTGAAATAAATGCAATTGTTCAGTAATTTGGATATTCCTTGGCATTGCCCTTCTTTAGAATTAGGACACAAACTGATGTTTTGCAATCTAGTGGCCATCATTCTGTTTTCCAAATTTGCTGGCATATTAAGTACAACACTTTAACAGCATTATATTTTAGGATTTTAAATAGTTCAGCTGGAATTTCATTACCTCTGCTAGCTTTATTGTTGGCGTTGCTTCCAATTTGACTTTATTCTCCAGGAAGTCTGCCTCTAGATCAATTAACTCCACCATTGTGGAAGATCTTTCTTGTATTGTTCTTTTGTATATTCTTACCAATTCTTCTTATTTTCTTCTGCTTCTGTTAAATCCCTACCATTTTCTTCTTCAGTGGACCACCTTTTGTCAGAACTCTACACTATGGCATGTCCATCTTGGGTAACCCTGCATGGTAATAGCTCATAGTTTCATTGAGCTACTCCAGCATGACAAGACAATGATCCAGTTGGAGTCCATCAAGTGAGAAGCTAGCTAATGAACAGTTTACAAGGAATGATTTTTGAAGCTTTCTTGTTTGTAGCTTAAAAAGTCATTTGTTTTCTATGTATCACATGTGATCATGAGTGAGAAAGGACATTTGAGGTTCTAGGAAATATGTAGCCCTCCATCTACCCATTCTCAGTCTAGGATGTATTACAAAGCAAAGACAAAAAGGATATATGTATTTATTTTCTTGTCACTCATACTTAGGAAATGTTATCTGTGGTCACTGCATACTTTGTAAATATCACCTCTATAAGTGAGTAACCTTTGCAATAATAAAAAATTTTTTGTAGGAGAATGAATAGAATGGGTTGTAGTTCTGAATCTTTTTTATAAGTAGTGAGCTAATATTAGCAAATATTTAATTTGCATTGATGTTGCAGAAACTGCAAAGCTCTGTGACATAAAAACATACCAATGTTTTAAAAACAGATTTATTCTTTATCGGGTCCAGCAGATTTCTGTTCGCATGCATGTAGCTAGATGTTCTCTCCAGTGATGCTGATTTCAACCCATCTAGACATGTTCACCCTGTAGGACTCTTGCCTATATCTTCCCTTAGATCTACCACAATATATCTACACAATGTACTGGGAACCTGCCTCTCATTTCCTTGATATCTCATTCTCATGTAATAATGTATACACATGTGACTCATCGTCTGTCCGTCAGTCATTTTTTGTTCTTGCTATGTGGGCAGCCCACCTTTTTATTGCCATGTATTTTTCTAATTACATCCTTTGCACTACTTTCCTGAGTAAAATGTGTTACAAGCTCAAGCCTCCTCCATTGCCCTTCATGTGATCCTCAATGTTGATTCTTTGCAGACTGTATCAATTATGAACTGTATTCATTATAATCTAGTGAAGGAGTTTCTTTTAGGAACCATTTAGTCTTCCATAGTTATTTTCATAACTGATAGGGAAGGGGGCATCTGTAGTTTTAATACAGCTATACGTATTCCATACCACTTAATATATTTATTGTCACAGAGCCACAGAAAACTTCTGGCTTTCTTACTTGTTTGTTTCTCTTCCTTCCTTCCTTCCTCCCTCCCTCCCTTCCTTCCTTCCTTCCTTCCTTCCTTCCTTCCTTCCTTCCTTCCTTATTTCTTTCCTCCTTCCCTCTCTCCCTCCCTCTCTCCCTCCCTCTCTTCCTTCCTCTCTTCCTTCCTTCCTTCCTTCCTTCCTTATTTCTTTCCTTCCTTTCTTTCTTCCTCTCTCCCTCCCTCCCTCTCTCCCTCCCTCTCTTTCTTCCTCCCTTTCTTTCTTTCTTTCTTTCTTTCTTTCTTTCTTTCTTTCTTTCTTTCTTCCTTCCTTCCTTCCTTCCTTCCTTCCTTCCTTCCTTCCTTCCCTCCTTTCTTTTTGTCAAGGTCAACATAAAACAATTAAGGACATATGTAGTATTGCAGAAAGCTGTTTAAACAATAATGATTTTGCATTTTACAAAGATTTCTTTGGGAAACAAATCCCCAATCATCCAAAATGAAAATATAGCAATACATTTCCCTCCTATATTGAAAGATTTACCATTTGGAAAAACAAAGGGCTAGGTATAGGGTCAGTTTACAATACAGATATTGACTCATTATAGATATGCACAGCCACAGCTGTGTATTCAGAACTTTGCCCCCTCCTCTTTTTTCCAATGTTAAAATAACTGTTATCCTGATGATTGGCTAAATGTTTCCAAACATCCTGATCCTTAGATGTGCTACAAACAGAAAGGAGATTAAGCTAATTTCTTGACATATTTGTCAACATCTGTTGCCAAGCAACCAGCTGTATGGTGATCATGGTCATTGCCAAAAGCTTTTCGGCTTACATTTTAGGCCCCTTACCCAGAGCTTCAGTGGATCCAAGGGTGCTACATGCTGCTCACGTGAGGCCTTGTGGTTTCTGCACTTATCATGAAAACTCAACTCTAATCATTGTCTTTTTGTGTGTCCATCATTTAATCTGGGTAATTTGAGGTCCAATTTTAGAGCAAAAAAGTAAATATCTGCTTATTTACTGGGCTCTCTAATTGTAAGACTCCTATTAGTGATAGAATAAACATGACATATTTCATACTGGACAAACACCTGAATGCTCAGACACAGACACAGCCCACATTTACACATGCTGTGGTTATCATCTGTGAATGGGAGAGAGGCCTCAGGGAAAAAGTTGTTCTGATGGATAGTTCCACTCGCTTCTTTGTCAGTCTGTGATTCTCTATCACCCCAGCCCTTAATTCATGTTCATGTTCAGTCATTTCAGTCATGTCCAGCTCTTTGTGATCCCATTTGGGATTTCATTGGCAAACATACTGGAATGGTTTGCCATTACCTTCTCTAGCTCATTTTACAGATGAGGAAACTGATGGAGAGTTAAGTGACTTGCCCAGAGTCACACAGCTATTAAATGTCTGAGGCTGAATTTGAATTCAGGAAGATGAGTCTTCCCTGACTTCAGGCCTGTTACTCTATTCCCTGTGCCATTTATCTGCCTTGTTTATCCATAGGAAAACATTTTAAAGGAATTCCTATATGCCAACTCCTTTGTGTAACAGTTGAAGCCCTCTACCATCTGACTCTACTCTCTCCTTTTCCATACTGTCACAGCCCTTCATGCTTCTTACATTCTAGCCAAAGTGAAGCTCAAACTCAGCATAATACAATATAATAGGACACAATTCGCACAAACGATCAATGGGACTGAGCATGCAATGGTAGAGGTTGAGAGTCCAGAATGAGAACTGCGATAGTACTGTTGTTCACTCCCTTGGTGGGATAATATCTATGTAATGTATTTAGTTGTGGGTACTCCATTTTAGGAAGGATATCAGTAAACTGGAATGCATTCAGAGAAGAACAACCATCAGAAGCAGGGGACTGGAGACCATACAATACAAGGAATCTCATTATGAGAAAACAGGGAGACAAATATCACAAATAGATAGTTGGATAGATAGATAAGATTTGATAATCAGCTATATGAAGATTTTTTTTCATAATAAAGAACATAATATCCATTTCATCTAAAGACTGCTTGAAAGGAGTAGCAAGAATTAGTCTGAAAAACAACAAAAGTTATCCTGTATGTAGCTTGCTTTGTGGATATTTACTTGCCTGTTGCAAGGCCCTCCAGGGCAAAGACTCTCTTTTAGCTCCTTTTTAAGGCTCAGAATTTAGCATAGTGCCTGGCACATGATAGATGCTTAATAATTGTTGACTGGTTCATTGAAAATGTAAGTTCCTTCAGGGTATGTTGGTTTCCCCTCACTAGACATCTTCATCTATATCTTCAAATGAAGTCTAGGCTGCCACTTTTAGAGTATTGAATCTGGGATTCTTATTCAGGTACCAATGGAACTAGATGGCCTCTGAGAGCCTGTGATTTGTTCTTGAAACCCTCTGGTAAAATATGTATGTCAGCAATTCACCACCCTCTTTTTCTGGCATTTGGATGTTTTTGAAATTTTCTTAAGTGGCACAATGGAATTCTGGAAGATTTCTTGAAGCAGAATCAATTTTAATTTATTTCATTTTTTTAAAAAGAAAACTCCACTCAGCCATTTTCAGGGTTGTGGTAGAGAATATAGGAAAATCAAACAAGCTATGTCAGGGTTTTCAAAGTAGTTGAGAGTTGTTGTAACTATAGCACCATATCTCATTCATTATCTTCCCAGGGTTTTGTTCGGGAAATTTTTTTTTGTAGGAACTTTCTCTTATAGGATTTACACTTAGAAGGAGGCAGATAATTTAGACTGTGTCTTTATTTTGCATATGATTAGCCCACCCTCAATCAACTCTTATCTCCTTCATTTTACAGTATCTGAAAATACAATTTGGGATTTTGGGGTCTTTTCTCCCTCATATTCATTCTCTCTCTCTCTCTCTCTCTCTCTCTCTCTCTCTCTCTCTCTCTCCCTTCCCCCCCTCTTTCTCTCTCTTTCTCTATTCTTCCCTTTCTCCTCTCTCCTGTCTTCCCTTCCTCTTCCTTCCTCTTTCACTCTCTCTCCACTCTACTATCTTCTTTCTTCTTCTCTCTCGTTATATCTATTTATCTATCTAGACACATATTATACATATGTGTATATATATATATATATTCCTCTCCCTTTCTCTCTCCCTCTGTCTCTGTCTTTGTCTATCCCTATTTTCTCTTTTTCTCTCTATTTTTCACTCTCTGTCTCTATCATCTTTTCCCTCTCTCTCTCTCTCTCTCTCTCTCTCTCTCTCTCTCTCTCTCTCTCTCTCTCTCTCTCTCTACCTCTATATCTCACCAACTTGCCTCTCACAAGCCTGGTACAATTACTGATCAGCACACCAGAAGCTTCATTTACAAACTGGCCCAATTCCTCCTTCTTTAGGCACCCTTGTGGTTACCCTGATTCTGGTGGGTTTACCATATTTGTATTAGATTTAGTATTGCCTAGTTTCCTGAAGCTCAGAATTCCTGAGCTGAAGTGACCTACCAGCCTCAGTTCTCTGCTAGCTGTCATTACAGATATGCACCATCATGTTTTCCTAATTATTTTTCATAAATAGCTTAAATATAGAAATGATGATATTTTAAGAAATGAAATATACATAAAATAACAATAATTTACGTATATGTGCACATATATATAATCTATCTATCTATCTAACTACCTACCTATCTATCCATCTATCTAGTTAATTCCCCATTAGATTGTGAGCTCCTTGAGTTCATGGATTGTTTGCACTTATCTTTTTATCTCCATGAACTTAGCACTGTGCCTAGCACATTGGTACTTAATAAATCCTCTTCAATCTGAGGGAAGTCAGATTGATAGTCTAACATGGTATCTGCATCTTAAGAAAGCTGATTTCAAAGGCTCGTAGTGAAGATAGACAGGGTTTCATGGGCTATGACTATTCAAAGGAAGTTGGTTCAAGAGGAATGGTATACTCTGGACACTGGAATTATAACAATAATCATGTGGTGAGTCCCTTGGAAGAAATATTAGAAGTGGCAGATGAACTGTCTTTAAAAGACCTCGGACAGTTGATGAAACATAGCCTAGAAAATGGTCAATGGCACAACTAAAAGTGAGACAAGGAGGAGGAAGAGGAGGAGAAGTAGAAAAGGAGAAGGAAGAAAGAAAAAGAAGGAGAAGGCAGAGGAAAAAGAAGAAGAAATCATGCTGTAAACTATAGACCAGGGACCTCTGCTTCTATTTAGGGAAAAATTTTAGAGAATGTTATTAATTCTAGAGAATGCTATTATTAATGCATGAGCACTTAGAAGTAGTAGCACTAAAATATGCCTTTCATTTTCTCAAAAAAGTTATGCCAGATAATATAATTATGCTTTTTTGACTGGATATCTTGACTTGTAGGTCAGGGGAGTGCAACAGATACATAGAATCCTTAGATTTCAACAAAGCATTTGACAAAGTCTCTCATTCTATGCCTGGAAATGAGATAGTAAGACACATATTAGTTAATGACAAATGTATTTGGAATTGGTTGAATGAGACTCTCAAAGTGCTGTCGTGAATGGACTGTTGTTAACTTGCAGGAATGTCTCTAGTAGAATGCCCCACTGATCTGTTTTTGGTGCTATGCTTTTAGCAGTTTATACAAAGGATTTGAATGAAGGAATATATTGAACGTTTGTGAAAATTAAAGACATATTGAATCTTGAAAGCATAGTTAACATACTAATTGGCAGAGTCCAGACAGAAAGAGATCTAAACAGGTTAGAAACAGAGATTCTTATCTGAGGATCTGTGAACTCAGTGGAGATGTTAGAGGGGGCAAATTACAGGAGAAGATGGCATGGAATAGGATCATTTGTGAATTTAGAAAGGTTTGCCACATAAGGATTAGTTGAAGAAAAGACTTAAGAGGGGACTTGCTAGCTGAATTTAAGTATTTGAAGACTTTTATAGAGAAGGCGGATTTAGAGTTTTCTTGGCATGAGTGTAAGACTAGGGACTAGGAAAATGAGTGAAAATTACATAAAGACAGATTTTTGGCCCGAAGTAAGAAAACAACTTGCTGACAATTAGAACTCTCCCTAACTACAACAGTCTACTTTGGGAGGTCTGCTTTCTCTCTCATTGGGTGCTTTCAGTCAGTGAGTCCTAAAAGATTTATCAAGTGCTTATGATGTGCTTGGCACCGTTTGTAAGTAGCAAGACTAAAAAGAGAAGCAACAAAAAGTGAGAAACTAGACTACCATTTACTGGAGAGGTTGCGGAAGCGATTATTTGGATTGGTTTGGACTTACTTTCCTCTGAGACTGTTTTTAGCTAAGACATTCTGTGATTCTGGGACACTGAGGCCCAGGAAAAGGGAAGGGACCTGCCCAGTATTGCTTAGGCAGTAAGTTTGCTCATTCCACTTTCTTCACATTTTCTTCCTTTTCCATGGCATCCAAGTATGCTGTCATTTATTGTGTTTGTATTGATTCTCTTCTGTCATTCATTTCTAATGCTTATCCAGCCCTGACTCATCTCACTCCCTGATGTCTCAGTGATTCATCTCTTTTCTCCTAGCAGAGTTGAACACTTAGTAGGCACTCAGTAAATCCTCAAACATACCTGACTTTACTTCCCATTCCCAAAAATAATGCATGAAATGTTTTGTTGGCAAAGGTTCAAAAACTTGTAACATGCCAGGTCACGGGGCTGGAAATATTAATTATATAAACTTAACCATACTTTTTTGTGAGCTAGAAACATTTTTTCCAGATCTAATGGGAGCAGAATACTGGGGTATATGAGTCAGAAAGAACTATGTTCACAGTCTGCCTCTGACATTGTGTGTTCTTCAGTTATTTTCAGTCATGCCTGAATATTTGTGACCCCATTTGAGGTTTTCTTGGCAGAGATACTGGAGTGGTTTGCCATTTCTTTCTCCAGCTCATTTTACAGATGAAGAACCTGAAACAAACAGGGTTAAGAGACTTGTCCAGGGTCACATGGCTAGGAGGTGTCTGAGGCCAGATTTGAACTCAGGTAGATGAATCTTCCTAACACCAGGCCCTGGTATTCTACCTACTAAACCGCCTGACTGCCCACTGTGTGACAAAGAAGAAATCATTTCATATTTCTGAGCCTCAGTTTCCTCATCAATAAAATGGGGACAATACAATCTATACAATATCTATCTCACAAGATCATCATAGGGCTTAAATGAGATAATATTGGCACAATATGTTGGAAGTTTTAAAGTGCTATATAAATGTCAGTTCTTTTTATCACTATGTATTGTCCATATAGACATGTGATGAAGCACCTTCAGGACATATAATGATAATTCCCATTTATTCATAAAGTCCTTTATCACTCTAAACCCTATGGTGCATTTTCATTCATTCTTAGTTTTTTTGCAAGAGTCGTCTCTGACCTGAGTTAATTTTCTTTTAACTTTCCCCCTCTTATTCCCTTCTTTTATCCACCCCGCCCCAGAAAAAGGATTTTTTAAAATATTCACGAATCACATACACACTTAGTAATTCTTCTATTCACAAAGTACATATTTTCCCATGACACATGTAATTATCAGAAATTCAATTCAATTATCAGAAATTCAATGCACAGGATGGTAGGATTAGAATTGGAAGGGAATACAGATTCTGGCTAGTTCACCCTTTCATTTTATAGATGAAAGGATAGACCTACAGAGGTTAAAGGATGTGCTAAATGTCACAGAGGTAGCAAGCATTAGAAGTAGGATTTGAACCCAGTATCTCTGAATATTTTGGTCCCATAGTAAAAATATTAGAGGAACTACAGTACATGCTGTACCTTAAGACATAAACTCCTTCTCTTTCTTTCCTCTACTCTATTAGATTGTGAAGGGGGACTGGGTGAAAGTTGCTGCTCCCTTATCCTCAGCTCCAATCTGGGGCATTTCTACCTGGCTGCGAATAGTTCCTGACCCAGTGTGAAATTTATCGAGAGCCATCCTATCCTCAGATGAGACCATCTGGCAATTAGCTTGAGTTCTGACCAATCTACTAGAGTCCTAGAGGCTACTGTTGTTTGTAATTTACAATGCTATGGCAATATAAGGTTTAAAAGGTATTTAACTTGTAACATCCCTATGAATGAAGCAGTGTAAACATTGTGTTTTCATTTTACAGAAGAAGAAATCAAGGAAAAGAGATGTTAAATGAATTAACTAGGATAAAACACTAGAAAGTTTCAGTGTAGGAACTAAAGCCCAGATATGTATTCTTTCTTGTTCATTACACTGATTTTTGTCATACTGCTGTATCTTTTCTTCTCCCTCCTCCTCATCACTATTGGAGAGCCATTGTGATACAATAGCAAGAGTGTAGGATTTGAAATCAGAACACCTGGGCGCGAGGCCCAGATCTGCCACTTGCTACCTGTATGACCCTAGGCAAATCACTTAACAGCTTTAGGCCTCCCTATGGGGAAGCTAGGTGGCCCGGTGCATAGAGCACCAGGCCTGGAGTCAGGATGGCTCCCCATCATGAGTTCAAATCTGTCCTCAGACATGTCCTAGCTGACCTTGGGCAAGTCACTTAACCCTGGTTGCATCTATAAAATGAATTAGAGAAGAAAAAGGCAAATCACTCCAGTATCTTTGCCAAGATATTGAACCCCAAATGGAGTCACAATGAGTCAGATATGACTGCAATAACTGAACAACAGTTTACTAGTTTGTTAAATGAGCAAGGTTGAACTAGATAGTTGCAGAAGTCCCTTAGAGAGCTAAATCCAAAACTAGAATTGTAGGATAGGGACTTCTTCCAAACTCTTCCTTCTATTTTGTTTGTCAAGACAACCTTAGATATATCTAAAGTTTTCCCTTGTAAGATCCTATTTCCTAAACAGACTTATTAAACTTGTTGGTGTCCTGAGTGCTGTCTGAAATGTAATTGAGACATATTTAACAAAATAAATAAAAACACAATATAATATAGATATTAATCTTGGTTCCCTAAGTCAATAGGCTTTCTGCAGTAATCTGTTTCTATTTGTGTTTGGCACCACTGTAAAGAATTTGCTTCAGACTGGTCAGTGGCAGTTAGTCTGAGTAACTGAATTGGTCCCACTTAGATTTCATCACATTGGGAAAATTATAAGTAAGAAGAGACATTTCTTGAGAGGCTGAGGTTGATGGGGAAGAAGGGGAGGGTGTTATAGGAGGAAAGCGATTCTGCCAGTTTATTAATAGAAAGGGAATGGTCTTTTTGAAGGGTGTTTTTGTTAACTGCAGAGGGAAAAATATGAAAGATTGTCTCTCTTTTTTTTAAGTTGTAAAAGATTAAATGAAGAAGAAATTTTCTTCTCACCAGAAACTTTATTGCTCAGAACAGCATTTTAACACGATTATGATGTACACGGGTAACGCTACAGCAGCAGAGTAATTATGTTCAGATAATGCACATGCCGCACGTGCTATTACAGCTAAGGCTCCATACTGTGATCTAGGATGGATAGATTATACATTTCTGAGCCTAATTCAAAATATGTATTTTTATGATCGACAAGGACATTATAGCATGTCAAATTCATAATTTGCATGCTTTTAAATTGGTATATGTATAAAGCATCAATGTGGCGTATCTTACACAGAAGTAAAATAGCTTATGTTATAAAAAGGCTTGAAATAAAATTTAATAAATATGTTGCAAAGAAGTGGTTAACAAACACATTGATTTAACAGTCTGTGATTTTCTTCTCCTTTTCTCTTCTTTTATTTCCCTACTAACTTTTGCCAAACAAGAAATTATTCCTATAAGGGTACATGCCTGCTAGAGAAAGCATGAGTCCTGTGGCATTCCAGAGCTTGTGAATCCAGTTATCTTAGTTACATCTAGAGCAGTAATAATAATAATAATTGACATTTATGGGTCACTTTAAAGATTCAATTTGCTTTATGTATACAATTTCATTTGAGCCTCACAACATCTCTGTGAGGCAGGTACTCTGTGAGACAGGTACTATCTTGTAAGATAGTATTTCCATTAAGAATGTAGGCAGCTATGTTGTACAGTAGATTGAGTGCTGGGGGCTAGAGTCAGGAAAACCTGAGTTCAAATCTTACCTCAGACACGTACTGGCTGTCATTTAACCTCTGTTTGCCTCAGTTTCCTCAATAGTTACTTCAACACTTAATAGCTGTGTGATTCTTGGCAAGTCACTTAACCTCTGTCTATCTTATAGACATCCGAGGGACACAGTGGACAGAATGCTAGACCTAGAGCCAGAAAGACCTGAATTCAAATCCAGCTTCAGATACTCACTGGCTGTCATTTTTGTTTGCCTCAGTTAACTCAATAGGGATAATAATAGCACCTTCCTTGCAGGGTTGTTGTGAGGTTCAAATGAGAAAATATTTGTAAAACATTTAGCATTGTACCCATGACGTAGTAGATGCTTGTTCCTTTCCTTTCTCTCTCATTATGCTGGTGAGGCACATGAAGCTTACTGAAGTTGAGTGACTTGCCCAGGGTCACACAGCTAGTAAGTTTTTCAGAGGAAGGATCTGAACCTAGCTCTCCCTGACCCAAGTCTCTGGTACCACACTATTTCAGCCTTGATGAAGTTCACAGATACTTATAAGAAAGGGGAAAACAAAGACTCCCACATCAACATCTAAACGAGAATCACCAAGGTGCAACTCACTTGTTTTTCTTCTTTGGTAGGTAAAAACCCAAGTTCCAGTGTGCAGTCTTGTTCTCTAGAAGCTGCAGTAAAGAGATGTCCTGTGTGCTTATATTCAAATGTGAAAGAAAAAAAAAGTATTTAACCTCCTGGTAAAATGAGCTGGAGTTTTCCACCAGGAGAAAAATGTCACTTAACCATCACAAAGTCAAACGAATGGATAGTTTCAACAATACTAAAAGGATATTTATGTTGAAACTTATTGAATTAGCACACAGATTCATACAAAGAACATTTGCTAAACCAACATTTTAGCCAGAATTTTTGTGGAAAAATATGGTCATTATTTAAATGAGAATTTCCTCTAGCATCTGATCTAAGGACCTCCTCATACATGCATGACCAAGCACTCAGAGGGCATCAGTGCCTCTTTATAATGAATTAAGTCTCCCAAAAAGGAAGGACCTCCTGATTTCTGTTCCTACCAGGGCCAGGTTTTAATGGGCCTATTGACTTTAGATGATCTTCATGAGCAAATAGATGTTTCTTCTGGGAAGGACAATTTATGTCATGTCTAAATTATTCACACTAAATGTATTTATTTCCACTATAAAAAAGACAAAAAGGATTATGATAATAGGGAGAAGAGGACTGAGATGCTAAAATCTAAAATTTTGCTCAGCCTCAATTGCTAAGCAAAGACTAAGGAAGACTTATGCAGATTGGTTAAAAATTCGGATTTGTTTTTGTTGTGTGGCCCCTAGTTATAGACCATTTTAAAACATTTTTCTATGGTTTGGAACTGACAGATGAAATTCATATACTTCACAAATTACCATTGCCAAAGGTCAATTAACAAGGGAACTAACCTTGTGAATGTCATTCTGAAAGACTAGTTATGGATCTGTAATATTCCCTGTGAAATTAAGTAAAATTTAGAAAATTAGAAAGCAGACCAGTAAAGGGCAGGCTAAGAGACTAATTGCATTTGGTAAGGTAAATTAGTTTCCGTGATTGTTGGTTAAGAAATAAGAAATGAATTCTGCAAATGTTCCCAATAGGATAGTAGGATGAGGTGGGTGAAATAATGATGATAAGAGCTTACATTTATATACAGATTTAATATGTGTAAAGCATATTTTCAAAGGACTTTACAAATATTATCTCCTTTGATCTTCACAGTGTGCTATTTTTGTCCCCATTTTACAGGAGAAAAAAACAGTCAAAATAGTTAACAGACAACCAGGGCTACATAGTCATTACATGTCACAGAGGTAATCAGCTATTAAGTGTATCAGGAAAGATGAAATCTTCTTGACTCCATCTCTAGTGGTCTTTTTAGTATACCACAATGAAACCCTATGATGCCAGGAATGAGCACTCATGTGAAGTGAGGTATACTTTGCCCTCATCCCATGTTGAATAACCTTGTTCCTGAAGAATGTAGGTCTTCCTCAATCACTCTTTCCACTGTTTGGATAATTCTTTTCTTTTGATCTCTACTTCTTTTTCCTTTCCTTTCGTTTCCTTTCGTTTCGTCTCGTTTTGTTTCCTCTCCTCTCCCC
>CM053625.1:177158947-177174094 GCA_028646595.1 Phalanger gymnotis
CTGCTCAGCAAAACTGAGTATCATGCTCCAAGGCAAAATATGGATTTTCAATAAAATAGAGGACTTTCAAGCTTTCTTGATGAAAAGACCAGAGCTGAATAGAAAATTTGATTTTCAAATATAAGAATCAAGAGAAGCATGAACAGGTAAACAAAAAAGAGAAATCATAAGGGACTTACTAAAATCGAACTATTTTGTTTACATTCCTACAAGGAAAGATGATGTTTGTAATTCATGAGACATTTCTCAGTATTAGGGTAGTTGAAGAGAATATACATGCATGCATACATATATATATATATATATATATATACATATATATATATATATATATATATATATACAGAGAGAGAGAGAGAGAGAGAGAGAGAGAGAGAGGGCACAAAGTGAGTTGAATATGAAGAGATGATATCTAAAAAATAAAATAAATTTAAGGGGTGAGAGAGGAATATATTGAGACAGGGAGAAAGGAAGATCTAGAATGGAGTAAATTATCTCACATAAAAGTGGCAAGAAAAAGCAGCTCTGTTGGAAAGGAAGAGGGTGTCAGGTGAGGGGGAATGAGTGAATCTTGCTCTCATTGGATTTGACTTGAGGAAGAAATAACATACACACTTGGTTGGGTATCTTACCCCACAAGAAAGTAGGGGGAAGAAGATAAGAAAGAGGGGATGACAGAAGGGAGGGCAGATCAGGGAAGGAGGTAATCAAAAGCAAACACTTTTGAAAAGGGACAGAGTCAAGGGAGAAAATTGAATAAAAGGGAACAGGATAGGATGTGGGGAAATATAGTTAGTCTTTCACAACATGACTATTGTGGAAGTGTTTTGCATATTGATACATGTGTGGCCTATGTTCAATTGCTTGCCTTTTTAGGGAGAGTGGGTGGGGAGGGAGTAGGGGACAGAATTTGGAACTCAAAGCTCTTAAAGCAGATGCTCAAAAAAAACTTGTTTTTGCATGCAACTGGGAAATAAGACATATAGGCAATGGGGTATAGAAATGTATCTTGCCCTACAAGAAAATAAGGGGAAAGGCGATTGGGGCGGGGGAAGTGGGGTGACAGAAGGGAGGGCTGACTGGAGAATGGGGCAATCAGAATACGTGCCATCTTGGAGTGGGCAGGAGGGTAGAAATGGGGAGAAATTTCGTAACTCAAAATCTTATGGAAATCAATGTGGAAAACTGAAAATATTAAATAATTTTTAAAAAGAAAACATTTTTTTTGACAAGCCTACATGGAAAATTAGACCAAGCAACCAATATAGAAGTTCTTACCAATACATTTCAATGCACTAATGAAATCAAAAAAAATGACTGTGATTGCTGCCATGAGAGATGGTTTGAGGTTTATCAAATATGTAGATCATGATGCCCACGTGTTCCTTCACTACAATAAAAAGCTGGATTTGAACCAGTCCCATATTCAGAATGAAGTGCAGTTTATGGTGGCTCCTGATATGATACCTGCCCAAAGAAATCATGCTACTCAGATTAAAAAGCTTCCTAATGGCATGGTATCATTCCACACTCATTCAGATCATTGGTTTGTTGGCACTGTAGAGAAAGAATCCACTTTTGTCAATCCCAAAACGACTAGTCCAAATAAAGGCAAAGAAAACAAGACTAAAATGGAAGTATTATGTATGATGACTGTGTGAAACTGACCATTGTATATGAAGTCAATGTACCTGGAAGGTTCCACTCCTCAGATAGGAGATATGGTTGAATTTAGTGTAAGTAAAGAAAAGAGGATTCATCAGTAGACAACAACTTGTGGCTGACTTTTAGGTTTTGATTCCAATGCCAAGAGGCTCTTCGGTTATGTGGCAACCCTGAAGGATAATTTTGGATTTATTGAAATAACTAATTATGACAATTATATCTTTTTTTTCTATTACAATGAGTTCTCTGATGATGTCAATAGCTTGGAACTGGGGGTGTGATCAAATATAGCTTGTCAAAAAGCAAAGGCAACAAAGTAAGCACACAAAAGGTGAACAAAATACATTCAGTTAATGGCAGGACTTGAGGAAGCTGATCCAACCATCTACTTGGGTCAAGTCATCTGTGTCCCTCAGGAGTGATACTAGAGTATCTCTAGATAATTCCAGTGCTCCTCACTAATGGTTCTTCAACAGCCAAGGGGATCAGAAAAGTCAATGGGATTTAGTGCAGAAAGATCCATCGAGCTTGTGTCATTGACTAATGCCATCTACAGAACACAACACTTAACCAGATATGATCTAGGTGGGGGTGGTAGGGGTATTCTGGTGAAGGGTTTCGAATATCCCTCCCGAAATCTGGAATACTTATTCTATGGAGCTCCTATACTAGTTTTAACACCTTCTTCATGTTATGTTTAAAAATAAAAAATAAATTTAAGAAAACCATTTTAAAATTATGCACAGTTGTAGCCTGGAAGACTTAAGTTGGCACCTTATAGTATTAATTTTAGAAGCTTTATTTGGTGCAATTGGTAAATGCAAAATTTGTCAATGTAAGTGAAAAATATAGACAGTTATCTGGTCAACCTTATGAAATTCTGCACTTAATATTTATTATATTCTCTACCTTCATTAATTCTGGCAAGGTGTTCTGCCTTGGCTCTCAATTGCATTCTTTTCCTGTCATTTACTATTCATTATGCATTAATTCTGAGGACCATATAAGGATACATTATACTACTTATTTTTTTAATAACATTTGTGTAAGCATTTAAACCATTTCCTTAAGTTGATGGCCAAATGATAAAATGCAATTTTTTCATATCTCATTTATAATGTTGTCACAGTCCACTTAGCAAAGTTGTTAGATTTCAGTGAGAAGTATCTTCCAGAGCATATCTAAGTTTTTTTTTTTAACTTTGCTGTGATTAGTATGTATGGCACATAATTTCGTTTGGATGAGGTGTGTCATCACTGTGTGATAATTTGAACATTTTTTTAAAATGATGCACAAACTTGCTGTTTAGGACACTGCAGCTTCTAGATGCCAGTTTCTTTTACTGATTTAAAAACAAAAACAAAATCTTACAAGAAAAGAAAATGAATCTTTTTGTCTTTATAAGCAACTGCCCTATGCCCAGGGCCTTGTAAGAGACTGACACCCTGGCCTCGTGTGTCTGCCAGACTGGCACCCAGGAAGCTGGATGGTCCCCAGGGTCTCCACTCCATGTCTATATCCTCCTCCTCAGCAGCCCCTGTGCCCAGGGAGGTAGGAAAGGCCCAAGGGTAACTGAGCTTGCTGGCATTGTGAGGGGGGGTACCTCACACCCATTGTCTTCCCTACCTTCTGTTTTGAAGTTATGGTGTGATCTGAGAGACAAGGCCATGTTTATCTTTGTAAACATGAAACACTTTTTGTTTTCTCCAATTTTCTGTTAATGGCACAAGAATGGAATGGGATAAAATTTTACTGATTTTGAGAGAGAAAAAAAACATATTATCAAGGAAAACTTAAATATTTTAGAACCAGAGGGTAAAATAGACATTGAAAGAATCCACCAATCACTCCTTGAAAGAGACCCCAAAATGCAAACTTCTAAGAGTATTTTAGCTAAATTCCAGAGCTCTCAGATGAAGGAGAAAATATTGTAACGAAGCAGAAAGAAACATTTCCAATATTATAGAATCATAGTCATGATCCCACAAGATTTAGCAGCTTTCACCTTAAAGAGTGAAGGATTTGGAATGGGATGTCCCTGAAGGTAAAGGAGCTAGGATTACAACCAAGAATCTTTTATGCAGCAAAACTGAATATCATCCTTCTAGGGAAAAAATGGATATTTATTGAATAGAAATTTTTCAAGCATTCCTGACAAAAAAAAAACAAGAGTTGAATAAAAAATTTAACATTTAAACACAAGATTCAGTGTAGAATAATAGAAAGGTAAACTTGAAAGTGTAATCATAAGGGACTCCAGAAAGTTAAACTGTTTACATTCCAATATGGGAACATGATATAGGTAATACTTAAGAACTTTGTCATTAGTAAGGCAGTTAGAAGGAATTGATTATGTTGGAATGATCTCTTTTTCAAAAAAAAATGAAAGAATGAGAAAGAGGGATTCATGGCAGGTAGAGGGAAGGGATAGGTAGAATGGGGAAAATTTTCTCACATAAAAGAGACATGTATAGAAGAACGTTTATAGTGGAGGGGAAAATGGTGATGACAGCAGGTAAAACTTGAACTTCATTCTCATTGGAATTGTTTCAAAGAGAGAATATATGTTACACACACATATGTATATATGTACATATAACATGCATATATGTATGTATGTAAGGGGAAATAGGAGGGGAAGGGAATAAGAGATATAGGTGCGGAGATGATAAAAGGAAAGATGAATTAAAAAAAAAGCAGTGGTCAAAAGCAAAGCAGACTTTTGAGGAGGGACAGGACAAAAAGAAAGAAATAGATAAATAGAAGAAAATAGGATGGAAGGAAATACATGGTTGTCAATCATAACTGAACACGAATGGGATATGCTAACCTATAAAAGGGAAGTGGATAGCATGAAGTATGAGAAACCAGAATCCAACAATATGTTGTCTACAAGAGACATACTTAGAAAAGAAAGACACATACAAAGTTAAAAGGGCTGAAGCGGAATCTATTACACTTCATCTGAAACTGAAAAGTTAGGGGCAGCAATCATGATCTCAGATGAAGCAAAAGTAAAAAGACCTAATTAAAAGAGATAATGAGGGAAAGTGATTTTTTTTATCCTTAAAAGGTACCAAAGGCAACGAATTAATAAAAAAAAAGGGCAAATTTCTCTGATAAAAACCTCATTTCTCAAATACATAGAGAATAGAGTCAAATTTATAAAATGAGTTATTCCCCAGTTGATAAATTATCAAAGGACATGAAGAGGCAGTTTTCAAAAAAGCTATCTACAGTCATGTGAAAAATGCTCTAAATCACTATTTATTAGAGAAATGCTAATTAAAACAACTCTGGTGTATCACCTCGCACCTATCAGAAATGACAAATGTTGGAGAGAATGATGGAAAATAAGTAAACTGACAAAATTCTGGTGGAGTTGTAACCTGGTCCAATCATTCTAATGAACAATTTATAGCCCAAAGAGCTGTAAAACTGAGCATGACTTTCCACCCAGAAATACCACTACTAGGTCTATATGACAAAGAGATCAAAGAAAAAAGGAAAAAGACCTCCATGTACAAAAATATTTATAACAGCTCTTTTCATGCTGCCAGGGAATTGGAAATTGAGGAGATGCTTATTAATTGGGGAATGTCTAGCTAAACCAATTGTACCATATGATTGTGATGGAATACTGCTGTGCTATGAGAAATGATAGGGGAGAAGCTTTCAACAAAACAGGAAGACCTATGTGAACTGATCCAAAGCAAGTGAGAAGAACCAGGACATCATCACACATAGTAAAAGCACTGTTGTAATGATGATTGATTGTGAAAGATTTGGGCTACTCTGAAAAATACCATGATCCAAGACCATTCCAAAGGAGTAATGATGAAAAATATTCTATCTACCTCCAGAGAGAAAACTGATGAACTCTCAGTACAAATTGAAATGTAATTTTTCCTCTTTATTTTCTTGCTATTCTGTGACAGGGTTAATAATGAAATTATGTTTTACATGATTTCATATGTATAATTGGTAGCATTTTGGTGGCCTTCTCAGTGGGTGGTGGAGGGATGAGACATTAAGAGAGAATTTGGAACTCAAAATTTAAAAAGAAAAAATGTTAAAAATGAATAATAACTTTTAATAAAGTAAATGTACTTAGCTCTTAAAAAACAACAACAAAGAAATGTGGTCTCCTGAGGAATGAACGATTTAAATGATCACCAGAAAATGGATATATTCTAAAAAGTATTGAACTAAGATTAGTGAATTAAAACTTGAAGTTGACTTGGAAGCCAGGTAGTCCAAACTCTTTCCTTTACAGATAATGAAAACTCAGTCTAGAAAGGGAAAAATAACTCCTTCCAGGTAGAACTTATACTACAGCCCTCTGACGTAAAATCCAGCTATCATTCCACTGTACCACCACACAGGAGGATTATCAGAGGCTACAGTGGAAAGTGAAGACAGAAGAGGATAAGAACAGGATAAGAGCTGGTGAAGAATTTCCATGTAGAGGCAGTGATGGTGGAAGCCCACAATGCCATTGGACAGCTACCTTCATCAATGACCTCCCCCACCTTCATCAATTTACTCTGCATTAATTCCAGAAGTCTCAAGTGGCATATGTGTCCAGTCCAGGAAGCTTCTTTGGAGGTTGGATATTATGCTCTGTCCCTCCTTATTATGAAGGTAGTCTGGAATGGAATGTGTTAGATATAGGAAGTTGGCGTGTATATGGGACTGGCAGCCAAGGCTATGTAAGAAACCTCAAAATGCCAGGTATTTGCCATTTGGGGATTGCAACAGGAGACATATCCCTTGAGGGAAAGATTGATGTCCTTCAAGATATCAGAATGTTGAATAATCTTGATCATCTCATGCCAGCTCCAGCTCTGTTAAGAGTATAATGTTCAGTTCTTAGTGTCATATTTGGGGCAGGACAGACAAATTACAGTGTTTTCAGAGTACGGTGGCCATGATGGAGAAAGGACTAAAGATTATGCTTAGTGAACACTCTAGCCAAACTAGCCTGCTTGCGGTTAGCACAAGTCTTCATTCTATCTTCCACGACCACGTTTTTGCACAAGCTGCTCCTCATTCCTGGCATATAGTTCATCCTCATCTTAAACTCTTAGAAACCCTAGCTTCTTTTAAATTTCAGTTCATGTGCCAATTCCTATGGGAAGTCTTTCTAATCTATCCTCATCAACACCCCCAAACTCAGGTATAAGTATTCTCTTATTTCTTCACCTAGTAAATAATTGTTTCCATTTTGTACCTTCTCAGTAGAATCTGAACACCTAAAATTTCCATTCTTTCTTTTGACTTTGTACCCCCAGTATCCAGCACAGTGTCACATAATAGGAGTTGAATAAATGCTTGTTGTCCTTTGTCTTGGAACTGGTGTTGCTTAAACCACAGAAGAGGAAAGAGGCAGAGGCATGGTAGTCATCTTAGAATTGAAAGAGCTGTCATTTGGAGGAAGGATTAAGCTTGTTCTGCTTGACCCTAGGAGATACAACCAGAAGCAGTGAATAGAAATTGCTAATAGTCAGATTTAGGCTGGATGTAAGGAAATAACTTTACAAGAATTCAAGATGCCTAATACTAGGTTGGCCTGTCTCAGGAAGCAGTGTTACCCACCACTCAAAGTCACAGTGGAAGAGCCAATTTTTAGGGCTATTGTGGAGGGCATTCCTATTAAGATATAGGTTGGGACCAAGTGACCTGTGAGATCCATTTCAGGTCTAAAAATTTGGTGATTTGTAATTTGAGAAATTAAAATGTAAAGTAAGAAAGTTAGTAAATCTACACTGCCCTCAAGTAATAAAATAGGAGTCTTCTCCACAGACCGAATAGGAACATTTCTCTTTCAAGAAACACTGATTGGTTCCTTCTAATTCTCAGAGTAGAGGAGATAAGAGCATGTGAAATCATTCAAGGATGCTAAAACATCAAAAAAGTAATACCATGGGAGGTACATATGTCACCTACTTAATATCTATGCCATAAATGCATAACTGGGTTTTATATTGACATTATAGAATTTGCATTCTTTTCATATTTAGGAAGGAATTATCATGGGTTATGAATCCGAGGACAGAGTTCTCTATTTTAGTGGAAATCTTTTGAATTATTCTTTAAGTATGAACAGGATAGCAAATATCATTAGAGGAAGAGGTGGCGCTTCCCCATGCCCAGCTGAACATATGGAGAGAAAATATCAGGACAGTTAGGGCAAGAAGAGAGCAATATCTATTTGAATACACAGAAATTAAAAGTGTTGGGAAACCTATTTCTAGCTTGATGACCAGAGGGCACTCTGGTCTGAGAACTCAGAACTTTGATGAAATTTATTAATAATTTGTATTTTAAAATGCTTATCTTCTTAGAACCTATGTGAGACTGGGCAAATTAGCCTCTACACTAAAACTGGATTATTTAACCATAGACTAGAAAAAAAATGTCTACCCTATGAAGAGAACAAAAGGCAGAAGGGAGTAAGAGTACGATCAGAGAAAAGATTATAACCAATGCCAAGTCTAGAGGCAAAGTCAGGAGTGGTCTGGTAGGAATAAGTCTTTATATTTCCATAAAAGAAAGGGAAAATCCTCCTTAACCAAACTTTGTTTTCTATTGCTGTAGCTACTGATTAGACATTCAACTAATATGAGGTATAAAATGCAAGACATTACAGAGAGCCAAGAACATGAGTGAAAGAAAGAGAGGTGGTTGAGGAATGAAAAGGTAGCAATAAAAAAAAGGAAGAGCAGGAAAATAAAAGGAATGAGGGAGAGTGGGAAGATGATCAAAGAATATTCTTAAGGAAGATACACAATAAGGGGAAGAGAGCAAAATGGACCCAAAGCTAAGAGAAAGAAAGGAACGGGAAGAGTTTCATTAAACTCTGAATTGCATTAGTCAGTGATCAGTTCTTATGATGTATTGCTCACTTGTTCTGTGGTTTTGAGCCAATTTATTATAATCTTTTGACATTTGTATTCATGGTTAAACAGTTGCTATACCTTTATTTTCAAACTCCAAAGTACACTTTTGGATTTGTTTTATTTTTGAATGAAGTTCTAACGTTAGAAATAGATACAGTTTTATGAGTTTATTTTAGAATGGTAACTGTATCTTTACATAGCTGTTCTCTGAAAATGCCTTTGCAATTTGATGCAAACAGTCCCTATGAGTTGACTTTATCTTTGTCTTGAGTTGTGTTCTCTCCTTTTTAAAGATTGTCTGAAGGTTGCATTTAGAACTTCATTATTCTGAACCTTAAAACAAATCAAATTATTCTTATGCATTAGATATACACACATATAAAAATAATGTATATATACATATGTGAATACATATATACTTATTTATGTGCTAATATAAATATATGCACATATGGAGAGGAATTGTGGTTGTTAGGAAGCCCTGGGTTCAAATACCACTTCTGACATATTCAGTGTGTGACTCTTGGCAAATAATTCAACCTCTCAGTACCCTAAGTAATGCTGAAAAATCATAAGTTACAGAGCAGTTGCTGATCTCCATAAAGAGTTTTCTCATAGTAAAGCTATTTACACTGATAAGATTTCAGACGAACACCAAAATATATTAAAAATCTAGAATTGGGAAAATATGGCTAGGCCATCACCAGAACTAAAGGTGTCACTCCTATCCTTTTCCAGTAAGGAAGTCCTGCCACTTTAAATCTCGGAATACAGTCAGATCAGATTCAGTCCTGGGAGGTATTGCTTCCAATGTGGTGGGTTAGGATCCTTTATTTTCTCACAATCTTCGGGTCATTAGGAACTCCATCCTGGCTCACTAGGGATGATTTTGCTTACGGTTAACATTTAGGGCCTCTTACAAAAAGGAGGGTAAAAAAGAAAAAAAGGCATGTTGTACAATATAAATCAGTTAAGGAAATTGGAATTTATTTCTATACAGAAAAGGAATGGTAACCAGAGGATATTCACAAGTATGCATCTGATAAAAACAAGTTAAAATAGAATCCATTACTTTACATCGTAACTACTGTTACAATCTGCTGGAATGCTGATGTTTAAACTTCAACAGAATATAAATCAGTCTCCAAGATTGCTAATTAAGCATTTAAAATTTTACCTCCACACTTCATTGTAAAACACTACTTCCAGTGCATTTGATGACGAAGCAGCTGCATTTTAGCCAAACTTCTTGTTGTTGGTAATTTCTGATACAAAAGTTGGTTTTTTTTCCTTCCACAAGCCTACTCTGTTTCTCAATCACTTTGGTCATTAGACCCAACCTTTGGACCTCTGGGACTTAAAAAGGTCATCTCCGAGCATAAACACATCCACTTGAGAACTGTATCCCACTCATGAAAAGAAACATAAAATAGAATAGGGCTAGCAGAAGCCCAGGATCAAGACTGACTAGTTGAGTTCATGTTCCATGTGTGTATATGCGTGGGTGGGGGGAGGGGCAGGAGCAGCAGCTGGATATATGAAAGAACACCGGCCATCACCCAAACCCCTGCCCACTTTAGGAAGACCTTACTATTTTTCACAGAGGAGAATAAAAGCCAAAAGGATCAGTCAGAAGCTGTCTTTTCAATTGATAAAATGTCTTCCCCTCCTCTAGTCCCTGGTACAGACACACAGCAGGAGAATACCACAGGACCATTCAGGGTTCACTACATCATATTAAATGAATTTCAGTGCTAGGTCACCACATAGATTGAAGCAGACCCCAAAACTCCCATATAATCACCATAAGCAGAAATGGAGACTCCGTGCATGCTTCATTGGGAGAATGTCCCCACTACATACAGGTAGATAGATATAGATTAATAGAGCTATATAGACAGAGATAAGTATCAGATAATCAGGTCTACAAATCATACATACATACATATATACATATATATATATATAACATATGCATATATAATAAAAATACACATATACACATATATGTGAGTGTGGGTGTATGTGCATTCATACAAACTCACATTATTGTTTTGATGAGAATAATGTGAAACCATATAAAGTTGGGGAGAGGGAAAAAAACCAACCTCAGCTCTACAGCCCTTCTTACCAATTCTCTATAACCTATGACCTGAATGAAATGCACAATTTTAAACTTAGTTTTGGTACTACGAAGCCCAGGAATAAACAAAAGTCCCTTCCCTTCCCCTTCCTCCCACCAACCAGATAGTTTTAAGTCACTCTCTTGAATTGGAGAGGGAGATAGGACATATACTCTAGCTTGATTAGGGTTCTTACAGTAGTATCTACCATATTTCCCCATGTATAAGATGCACCCTTTTTCAAAAAATTTGGGGTCTAAAAACTGGGTGCATCTTATACAGTGGCTGTAGATTTTTGTACTTGTATTTCCTGCTTTTTCCCACTTGTCTTTGCACTCATTGTTTCACATTTGTTACCAGTGTATTAGGTTACATTTTGCCACATTCTACCCAGAAATGGCTTAGAAAAGATTTTCCTACAGTGCTGAATTCAAGTTAAAAGTGATCCAGTTTGCAGAAGTGAATGGAAATCACGCTGCTGAACGTAAGTTTCGTCCTCCTCCAACTGAGAAAACAATCTGAGACTGGCTATGGGAAGAAGAAACCCTACTGAAAATGCCAGGGCAGAAGAAGGCCATGAGAGGCAAGTCAGCAAAATGGCCTGATTTAGAGAGGGAATTGAAGATATGGATTGAAGAGCAAAGGGCAATTGGAATTCCTGTGTCCACAAAGATGGTTCAGCATGAGGCAAGAAGAATTGCAGATGAAAAAGAAGTTACTGATTTCCAAGGAGGACACAATTGGTGCTTTAGTTTCATGAAACGGAATGGATTAAGCACATACCAGACTTGCCCAAAAGATTCCTGAAAGCTATGAGCAGATGAATAAAACTTGAGTTCAATAACTTTATGTAATACATTTTTTTTCAAATTTTGGGCCCCAAAATTAAGGTGTGTCTTATACATGGCAAAATACGGTATATCCAGCGAGGTTTTCTGCTGACCAGTTGAGGGGAAAGGGCCTTTTTTTTTTTCAACCTCCTGGGTTTGCCCTGTGAAGATGTTATTTCTCTCTAGCTATGAACTGGAACCACACAGTTATGTCTGGCAACTTTCATTTGAGCTTTTTTTTTTTGGCAAGATTCTTCTTATTCAGAAAAGAAACGTGTAGTAATTGAAAAAAATCCAATATTTTGACTGCTAAGATATCATCATCTTCCACGAATATTAATGGGGTACCTATTATGCAAATAAGTATCTGAATCTCAGACAGTTCTTATTAGTTGATACTTTGGGGAGTGATTACAGCAAATAGTTGAAAAAATCATGAAGACAATATAAAGAAGTTTTCATTTTGTCTCAAAAATACTCTTAATAATGAAATGTAAATAATTATACATAATGGTAAAGTTTGTTTTTTTCTTCAGATAGTCAGGCCTATAAATCTTATGAACACCTATATAGTCTTTGGGGTGCTACTCCGTACTAGTGGGGCCACCAGAAAATAATATTTCAGGTTTAAAGTAATCTATGGTTCTTCATTCATACACATCCATATCATATTAGTCCTCATTGATGTATTTACTTTTACTGGTCATACATTATCACAAGTAGTTTGAAGCAAAGACATTTTGTGAATTAGCGCAGTAACATAGTAGTGAAAAATTTCCCTGTTTACCATCTACCTACCATCTACTATGCATTCGCCATCACTGGAACATATCTATGGAACAGATTTTAAGGCCCATAAATGTAGAAACCATGTTTGTCAAGGAAGAATATGACAAATGGAAAATAAAATGTTGACACTTCAGGACTATAAACGTCTTCTTGCAATGTTATCAAGCTGCTGGTTTTAACATTTACTCTCATAAATTTGTTGTTCCTTAGTTGTTTCAGTTATATCCTACTCTTCCTAACCCCATTTGGTGTTTTCTTGGCAAAGTTTCCAGAGTGATTAGCCATTTCCTTCTCTTGCTCATTTTACAGATGAGGAAACTGAGGCAAACAGGGTTAAGTGACTTGCCCAAGATCACATAGCTAGAAAGTATCTGAAGCCAGATTTGAACTCAGGAAGATGAATCTCCTTCACTTCAAGCCTGGCACTCTATCCACTGTGCCACCTAACTGCCCTCTTTCATAAATAGAGTCCCGTAAATCTCACCACCTGCTTGTCTTGTTTTACGAGATGGATGGCGGTTCAGTAGATAAAATGCTGGGCCTTAAGGCAGGAAGACCTGAGTTCAAATATGGTCTCAGATAATTACCAGATGTATGATACTAGGCAAGTTGCTTAACTTTTGCTTGCTTCAGTTTTCTCATCTATAAAATTGGAATAAAAATAGCACCTGCTTTGCAGGGTTGTTGTAAGAATCAAATGAGATATTTGGGGAAAAATCTTAGCACAGTGTTTGGCACATAGTAGGCACTACACAATTACATATTTCCTTCCCTTGTGTGGTCTGGCTGACTGGTACTCTGCTTTATTTCATGATCTCAGGCTTTTTCCACAGGCTCCATGACTTCCTGGCTTCTCACTACTTTCAGCTTCTGGCCTTCATTTCTCAGAACACCTGATGGCAGTCACACTTTTATCTATTGTACAAGGGTACAGTGACAACAATGCCTCTTCTTGAAAAGGGCAGACTGACAGCTTTTTAGTCACAGCTAAGGCTCTGGGTACATCTTTGCAAAGGGCAAAACCAAGAAGCACAGCCTTAGGCTAATGGTCTGTCTTTTGAGTTCAGTTTCTTCTCCTAGCATGATTAAGTCCTTATTCCAAGCCTTTAATCTCACTGGATAGAAAGTTTTTGTAATATTCATCTCACCCCGTTGTGGGGATTCTGTTTCCTTAAATTCATTTCAGGGGGCTCTACCCCCACCCCCTCACCCAGGACAGTGGTTTGAACCACTGTGTGTGTGTGTTCCAAGCCAATAATGTTTTGTGTCCTTCCTTTCAATTGTTTCTGAGTGAGCACCATGTCATGGTCCAAGCTTGACTCAGAACACTCCCTTGGTAGTCTGGGTCTGATATTAGAACAAAATGAGACATTGCAGACCATTCATCAGTTAACAATAACAGGTTGGCTTAAGTATAGAATTAAATAGATACTCAACAAGAACATAATAGTTTGAGTAGATGTGCCTCTGCTAGTCTCCTCATGTAATTGAGGTTGATCAGGGTTGTAGGCTGTAATTACTTAGATAGTCTTGGAACATCAGCCAGATATGAAGGACTCCATATGGCCAGGCCTTTTTATGACTGGTAAGCCAATTCTATATGGCTCAGGGACACCAGAAAGTTCAATCAATGGTAGTTTGTCTTGTGCTTTGGTCTGCTGGATGAACCAAGTCTCAAAGACGGCTTCTTTACCTTTTGTGGAAGGCAATGGGAGAAATCCTGATAGATACTGATCCCCTCAGTTGCCAAAAGCTAAGAGGCCAAGGTAATCGCCCAATTCCCTATACTTCCTACTGACTTTTGTTTGTCTAAGTTGACAATAAAAAGCCTCTCACTCTGAGTTATACTGTACCTTGTCATCCAGCACCTCTCCTTTTATTCCTTCGTCACCAGTAATATTTAGCTAGAGGGGGCTGACTCTGAATCTGGTGCTAGTGAGAACTTATTTATATCTACAAAGTAATCAGCCCTGTTTGGGATGATTTCATATTTGGGCTCTTTCTTAGGAAACAACATACTTGAATTGCCTTTAGAGAAACAGAGATTTAAGAATTGCTGTGGAGTTGGGTCTTCAGAGGGGAAAAATATCCTGAGGCTAATATTTTAGGTTGGATTTTAAATCTTCAGAAACTAGTGGGTTGTGAAAGATGTGTGCGAGAGACTTCAGCTCTCATGGTGATACCAAGGAAGTGATGACCGAAAGAGAACTGAAGCTCTATGAAACATTTCAAAGGATTTATTGACGAAACACAAGGAATACAAATGGAAAAGGATAAAATGATGATACTGTTTGATGTCTGCTATCTTTGATGTTTGATGGAATCATCTCAAAACCAGGCCCTCTCTAATGAGGATGTGAGAGAGCTAGGATTGTTTAACCTAGAGAAGAGAAGAGAGAAGGTGATGTAGTTGGAGGGGAGGAAGGAGGAGATATGACATCTGCCTTCAAATAGGTAAGGGGTGGTCATGTGGAGTTCTTAGAATTATTCTGCTTGGCTCCAGAGGGCTGTACTAAGAACTGTGGGAGGAGGTGCCGAGAAGTAGATTTCAGCTCTATATAAGGGAAATTTTCCTAAAAATCAAAGGGAAAGTGAGTCTCTATAGGATCTCCTTTACTGGAGGTTTTTGAGCAGAGGCTATATAGACCCACTAGTGAGGGATTTTTAGGGAAGATTTCTGCTTCTGTTATGAGTTAGTGGTATGGTTTCAGAGGACCCTTCAATCTCTGGGCTACTCTAATTCTCTTATTTTGATATTAAGTACTATACAACATTAAATTTTCACCCTTGCAGTACCCTACCCTACCCCCCAAAAACAAGCAGTAAATGAAAGCTAGG
>CM053625.1:177174194-177189601 GCA_028646595.1 Phalanger gymnotis
GAAGGAAGGAAGGAAGGAAGGAAGGAAGGAAGGAAGGAAGGAAGGAAGGAAGGAGAGAGAAGAGAGAGCGAGCACAGTGATAACTTTGGAAACTATTCTCATAGATGGTTTTTGAGAGAAGCAGAGAAACTCAGCTTGAAGCAAATCTGGGATGCTTCCTGTGATTCAAATCCTGACTTTTCTGTCTCAGAACTCTGGTTATTGCTACCTAGTATCATCAGTTTGGAACTGAAAAGGAGTCCTGATGCTGCCTAGTCCAACTTTTACATTTTACTAATGAGGAAACAGGGCTAGAGAGGCCAAGTGACCTGTTCATGGCCAAACAGCTGCTTAAGTGTCACAGACAAGACTTGAACCCATATGTCCTGACTCCAATTCCAGTACTCTATTTCTTGTGCTGTATTGCCTTTTCAATGTTCACCATATAACCACCCCAGGTAAACTATGAGTTAGTACAAAGGTACACAACTTGCAGCCTGGCCCTAACTCTCTCTAGTCACCCTATCACGTTATTCTTTCCCAACACCCCATTACCTGAAGTCCAACCTGTGCAAGCAACCCATCCCTAAACTTATGCTCCATTTGCAGGTATGTTATTAGTTCTCCAGAGTGTGTATGTGAAACTTGACCTGATCCTTCCTCTGGAACAATTACCTGTTACTAATACTCTAATTCAGACCATTTAGGTTTAGATGTTGTCAGTAACTTTATTGGTAGCAATGCTTTTGACAGGGTTGGTCAGAGGGTTACTGATGATGGGAAGCCTAACTGCAATGATTGCTAGTCCCGTGGAAGCCTTGTCATGTAAGAGTATCTCCTTCCCCCTACCCCCAAGAGCCTTAGTAGAGTTATTTATGCTGTTAGTAACTGTCTCAAGAACCATAAAACTATTTTCTAAAAAAATGCCTTGAAATTCAGGACAGAGACTGTAATTTTCATTGAAAGTCACCCCTCAAAAGAAATCTCAAGTCTGTGTGTAAATGGAAGTAGATGAGACATTTGTCTTAATGGTCAAGTAGTGATCTACTTGTAGATACTGGCAATGATTAGATTGGGGGATTATCAAGAAATGATACTTCCAGAACTGCTACTGGAAAAACAAGTGGACCTAAAAATAAATTCAATATGGCTACTTCAGTGCAAAATAATAGGTTGAGAGAAAATACAAGCAATGTTCCACCAGCAGCCAAACAATTCTAGTGATTGAAAGGGCTCAAAAAACACCACCAGGAAGAGCCTATGACCTACTTTCTGTTGCAGACACAGTTGCACATACTACGTCAATGATATTTGAGTTTTTCAGTTACCTATGTATTCAGTTACCTATATATTTGTTTATACTATACCTCTACTATTGAAAGTCTTCTAAGACTTTGGAATAATTTGAGGAAACCAGGCAGGCAGCCTATGCCAGAAGGTATTCAGAAATAGAACCCCAGAGCAACTAGAGCTAGATGATAGAAGTGTAGCAAGCTTGTGGGTTTGTAGTATAAGATTTCAGAGCAAGAGCGGGTTCAAGTGATCATAGTGTCCCTGTACAGGATAATGAATAGACCCATTAAGGCTACCAGAGATCTGGGAGAGAAAAGACATAGGTTGGCTCTGGAGATATATTTCGTACTGCCTTTAAGTAGACTTCCTCTGTTCTTTTGCAGACCGAATGGGAATATAGTATTTATAGACTCTAGTCTTCATTACTCTCTTTGTGTCTGTGAGTCTGTCTCCTTTTCTGTTTTTTTTCTTCCCTTCCTTTCCTCTTAGTTTCTATCTCCTCCTCTTTCTATCCTCTCCTCTCTCTCTGTCTCTCAACCAACAGAACCTATGGAGAGGAAAACCTCAAACCAGAGAAGGTATAGGGTGAAATGTGACACAAATTGTAGTGCGTTTCTCTATTGTAAACCTTTATTTAAATTTAGGGCACTTTCATGCATTTCTTTTCATTTGAGAGATTAAAAACAAACTTTAATTGAGTCTAGTATGACTTAATCTCATGGTTATCTTTTACACAGGCCTGGTATATTGTGCTGTAGTCTCTAACATTGGATGGATATAATTGGGACATGTAAACATTGCATTTCTGATGGCCACATAAAGCTCAAAGAAAAACTCTCAATGTTCCCAAAGCCCCCCAGTCCGTATGCCTAATGACAAATGAAGACTTTGCTCCCTTGACGCTGTCATGAATTTTTAAAAAATACTTATGAGTGAATGGAGGTGTTATACCAACACGGAAAAAAGATAAAAGTTAAGCCAAAAGAATAACTAGCAGAACCAGCAGATTCTCTTTGCAGACCAGATGTCTTGCATACATTAGATTCAATGGCTTGTTCTGATTTTCTGAAGTCATTTCATTTAGGAACAAAATGAATGCCCATCAGTTGGAGCATAGCTAAACAAACCTTGGAGTGGTAAGGAGAATAACTATGATACCGCTCAATAAGAATTGACAAATGTAAGACATCAGAAAACTGTCGGAAGTGTCATGTGAATAAATGCAGAGCAAAGCAAGCAGAATGAGAGCTCCCCTCCTCTGATCCCATTAATTATCTGGATGAGATAACTAAGACCAAGACAGAGGAAGCCATTTGCCTGTGCTTATATAGATGGGAAGTGGCAGAGCTGGGATTTGAACCTGGATACTCTGACTCCAAGGCCAGCCCTCTTTCCACTCTACTCCCAGTGCGTTCTAATACAACTTTCGGAAAAGTCTGTCATCTGGAATAGAGAAGCTGTGTTTTGTATTTCTGACCAAATTGTTGAGGGGGAACAGACTTCTGAGGGATGGTGATACCCATAATATTAATAATAACTCATACAATGCCTTAAGTTTTGTGAAGGGCTATCCATACATCATCTCTGTTGTTCTTCATAATAATGCTGCAAGTCATATCTTATTTGCATTTTGCAGATGAGAAAACTGAGGCTCAGAATAGTTAACTGATTTACCTAAGGTCTCACCGCCAGAACCAGAGGCATGATTTAGACTCAAAACTTTCTTATTCCTGCAGCAGCAAATTTATGAAGAGCTTTACTGATACATGGGATATTTCTGATTACAACCAAAGAAGAAAACCAAATATAAAACATCACAAAGTAGAAATAATTCAGTCATGAGTCAATTCCTGTTGCTGTGGTCCTCTGGAAGGGAAAGCAGCTGCTACTGTATTTGACTAGATTTTGATATAAACATTGTATTTGTTATACCAATTATTTCTGGCTCTGACTGAAGGTCTCCTTGACAATGCTAAAGTCAGTTTCTTCAGCAAGTTCCTGTTACTTTCCTCCCTTCTTTCGTTTCCCCTCAGCTCCCCAACTCCTAAAAGGAATAATCAGCTCTCAGAAGCTCCCCGTTGCCGAGATTCAGTCCTTCAGTCTCTAGGCCCCTGAGCTCTGCTGACATGGCATTGTTTCTCATTCTTCTCATTCTGCTCACACCTAATTTTATTTTCTTACTTCCCCTCTACAATTTTGCCACGTTGTGATAATCATCAGGTAGATAATCCTCAAAGATATTCATAGTATAATATCAGTTGTCATTTTTGTTTTTAAAGAGGAATTTGTACTTATCCAGAAATTATACAAAATCATTCAAATGATGATATCCTTAGACCTGGAGATTCTGTTCTTAGGCACAAAATACAAGAAGGTCAGAGTTACAAAGAAAGTCCCATATGTAGGTATGTATGTGTGTATATGTATGTATGTATATATGCATGTATGTGTATACACACATGTACATGTGTATACATGTGGTTTATATATGTACATGTATGTATATGTATATGTGCATATGTATGTATGCATATATAACAATATATAAGTAGTAGCATTTTTTTATAATAGAAAAAAGTAAAACCAAAAACTTACCAATCTGTAAACACTGTGTGAGTTTTCATATATTAGAGAAAAGTGATGGAATATTTTCAGTGGCGTAAGAAATGAAAAGTTAGAGTCAATCAGAGAAATATGGGGAAAAGTTGAATGGAATATTTTAATTTTTTCTTGTATCTCTAGTTCTTAATGAAATGCCTGGCACAAAATAGAAACTTAGTAAATACTTATTCATGGCTATGTGGCATTGTGGATGAATACTGGACTTGAAGTCAGGAAAACCGTAGTTCAAATTCTCCCTCAGACACTGATTTGCTTTGTGACCCTTGGCAGGTCACTTGGCCTCTCTCAGCCTCAGTTTCCTCATTTGTAAAGTGGAGAAAATAATAACACACTCCTCACAGACCTGTGATATAACATGTGAAATGTTTTGCAAGCCTTAAAGCGCTACATAGCTGATATAGCATGTAAAGTACTTGGTGAACCTTAAAGCACCATATAAATTCTACCTCTTATTACTCTTATTTTTGAACTGCTGCCCCCTGAAGCAGAATCAGGAAAACAATATATGTCAACAAAGTAATGTCAGTAAAAATATCTCTAAAAGGCAGCCTGACTCAGATAAATGCCAGTGACCAATTTGTTCTCAGAAAACATGTGAAACATATGTTCCTTCTCTAACTAGAAAGATGAGGGGCAAGGGTAACAGAATAATGTAAGTTCTGACATTTTCTAATGGCCTTTTCTCAAATCCCATCCTGCTTGGACTGTTTGTAGTATTTGATACTATTGATTACCTCCTAGTCCTCGACACTCTATCTTCTCTGGGATTTCGTGACACAGATTTTTCCTTCCTTTTCTTTTACGTATCTGACCACTCCTTATCATGTGCTGGATTTTCATCCAGATTGTGCCCTCTTCCTATGAATGTTCCCTAGGGCTCTGTCCTGTGGCCTTTTCTTTTTCAATCCTCTCTCTTTCTGTTTCTGTCTCTGTTTCTCTCCATCTCTTCTCTCTGCCTCTGTCTCTCTTTTTCTCTATCTCCTCTCCTCTTCTCTCCTCCTCTCACTTTTCTTTCCTCTTTTCTTTTCTCTTCTCCTCTCTTCTTCTGCCCTCAAGGATTTAGTTATGTTTTCTATGTAGATGACTACCACTACAATACTTCCTAATTTGGTTCCCCACCTTATCTCTCCCTCTTTCAATCTGTCTTCCATATAGCTGCCAATGCGATTTAACAGGGGTGGGGAACCTGCAGCCTCCAGGCTACATGTGGCTTTCTAAGTCCTTGGCTATGGTCCTTTGACTGAGTCAAAGTTTTAAAGAACAAATCTTTTTATTAAGGGGATTTTTCTTGGAAGTTTGGATTTAGTCAAAGGGCCACACTTGGGAGCCCAGAAGGCCACATGTGGCCTCAAGACCACAGGTTCCCCACTCCTGAAAGTATAGGTCTAACAGAGTCAGTTCCCTAATCAAAAAAAAAAGCTGTAGCATACACAGTGGACACACCCTGGCTATACCAGGTTAAGGGTAACTAACAGACCTCAAACCCATTGGTGAGTTATGGGGAATGTCTTTTCCCAGCAGGTGGAGACTCCCCTCAGTGGAATGAGCAGATGAGAACAATTCGTTCTAACAGTCACGTACACAGTTGAAGCAGGCCCTGTTTAGTGCTAAGAGCCTGACCAGACATCAGAGATGCTGTGGTCATCCCCTGAATCTTGGACCATCACCAGTCATCTCGGTTTTTTTTCTTGCCAGTAGACTTCAATGACTCTGGAAGAAAGAGTAAGACTGACCACTTGGTGCTTATCTGCCTCACTTAAATCCAATTCACACACAAGGCAAGACACCACCCTCTATTGTCATTGGTCCTCTTCAAAAACAAAGGACCACTGACAATAACAACAACTCAGTAAACTAAAGTGGCTTCTTCTAGGATCAAATATATACTGCTTTTTTATTTAAAGTCCTTCGTAACCTAGACTGGATGTCCCTTTCCAAATTTGTTAAACATTTCTCCCTTTACACACTCTCAAATTGGTCCCCCTACTATTTCTCAGCATCCTCACACATAACAACGTGTCTTTTAATTCTGTGCTTTGCACCGGCTTTCAACCATATTTGAAAGGTGCTTCCTCCTCACCTCTAACTCTTAGAGTCTGTTTATTTTTTAAGAGTAAAATAAAGCCCCAAATCCACATGGTTCCTTTCATGATTCATGTCCCCATGCATACACTTTCTAGTGTATTTTTATTCATTACCTTATATTTATTTTAACGTAATTTCTATGAACATGTACTTTAAAGTCAGAGGCTGTGTCACTTTTGTCTTTGTGTAACCAGCACCTAACAGATTACCTAAATGCATATTTATTTATTGAGGATACCAGATAGAAAGCATTTATTAAGTAATTACTGTGTGCTGAATACTGTAGCAAGTGCTAGATAACCTACACACTCCAAAGAAGCAGCAACAACAACAAAATTGTCCTTTTCCTTGAAGACTTTACATTGTAATGAGGAAGATAGCATGTAAACGTTGGGTAAGTAGAAGATATATACAAATGTAACAACAATGCTGCTTGTAGCTGCTGCAGAGGTGTAAGGCCAACAACACCCAGCACATAGGAAGGCTACTAGCACAGATTCTTTGATCTGCTTTTCTAAGGAAAACAACTTTTACAATCTCACTTTAATTAAACATACATATATCATTCACTTAGTTCAGTGGAAAAAGTCAGCACCTTGAACTTCAGGGAAAACACAAACAGAAATTACCAATAGAAATTATATAAACAGAGAAAATAACACAAATCATCAGACAGGGCTTCTAGTGTCTGTCCATAGCAATACATACATAGTTACCAGAGAGAGAGAGAAGCACCAACATCTGAGTTTTTCAAAGCCAGTGGGCTCCTTAATGGCTATCCAGAGTCTCCTCTAGCCAAATTACATGAATACTCTTCCAATGAGTGAGCCCCCAAGCAAAATGCTAACCTCTGAGTATATATACAGACTTCTTCAGGGTCAGAGGACATCACAATCATATGACTCAAACTCCTGTGAATTAGGCTTTCTTGCGACTTTAGCAGGTCGTCAGCAGTATCAAAATCTGCAGACATGAAGAAGCATGAACATTAAGAAAGGATAATTATATTTAATAATTAAGAAATCATGGATAACTTTAGAAAAGGTAGTTTCAGCTGAAGGATAAAAGTAGAAGTCATATCACAAAAAGTTTAAAAGACAGTAGGAGGAAAGCAAGTAGAGGCACCTAGACTAGATAACTTTCTCAAGAAGTTTAGCTGAGAAGGTGAAGAGTTATTGACTGGTAAAAGATTATGAGCAGATAAAGGAATTTTAGAGTTTGTGACTGTGGAGGTGACAGTACATCTAAGGAAAAGTAGAAGGTATGTCATGGGAACTGAGGAACCAGGAAATTAGGACATTTGAAGTACATTAAAGTTCACGAGTATGATGGCAGAAGTTTGAGATGAGAGAAAGGGTGTGAGCCAGATATGGAACTCATTGAGGAAGACCAGGGAATATCATGTAATTTGATAGATGACAGCATTAAGTTCTGAATGAGTCAGTAAGTATGGATACCATGAACCTTAAAGGAAGATAAATTATTTAGTAAAGGTTATAGAGGGAGAGTCTGGAGATTGCAATGAGGAGCAAGGAGTATTCTTATTCCTCCATTTCAAGCAGTGAGGAAGGAGATATGAGAGAAAAGATGGTAAATTCTGGAAAAGGTGGCAAGGAAAGTGGTATCATCAGGAGGGAGTCAGGTCTTAGTGAAGGCAAGAATAATGGCAGAGGTTCAATATCTAAGAAGTTTATTAATTACGGAGCAAATTCCAAAGGTTGCCGTAAAATGGGCATAATGATATGGATTGGGAAATGGGAGGTGGGGAGTAGGGTTGACCTTGAGAACACTAAGGGAATGGACAATTGAGGATAGAAAATTCATACATTGGCAGGTAGAGGTTCAGAATCACTGGGGATGGTATGGATATAAGGGATGGAAGTACACTAATCATTGCAGAGTGATTCTAGGCAGAATATCGGAGGATGGAGAGAGGTCTGTTGAGGAAGGCACATGATTAGAGATCCACCTTTGTGTTTTGGCCTCATGGCAAGTGGTGATACCATGTCCTGTGAGGCCTACTTCATAACAGGCAGGAGCTGGTGGAGACTGGGGCCCTGGTCATAAGTTGGGGGTATCTTATAAGCATTAGAGAAGACTGTTGGGATAGGAAGTGGCAGATGCCTTATCCTTAGAGAGTGTCCGAGTGCTGGAAATAGTACTGGAGTAGGACCAAAAGAAAGTTAACAATCTCCGGCAGTCAGGGTATTATTCCCTTGTATTTGGTCTGGCACAAGAGATAGCCTTTGCATAGCAATTTTGGGAGTGGCTTTTGCTTTTGTTATCACTGTCATTATGAGAAGGATTTATGGTGTGGTATCAGTGTGCATAGAAAAGACTGGTATTTTTAAAAGACTCTAATACATAATAAGTTCTAGTACACATTACTGTAATACCAAAACTGGTTGTTTCTGATGAGGGTAAGAAACTCCTGACAATTTCATCTTCTCTCAAAGAGTTTTCTGCCCAGTAATATCTCAATTAGGTCAGTTCCATAAATTAGAACATATCAGTGAGATTACCAAAGTTGAGCTTCAGAAATCAGTATATTTGCTGACTGCATCTAACTTTCATATGAGAATAATTATGAAAGTTCTCTAAAAATGATGCATTGCTTTAAAATAAATGAAAAGCTGGAGATTGATCCCTTGGCTATTAATTTTCTTTCCTTACACTTAATTTTTATCACCAGACTGAATGAAGTTCCAGAGTAATGTTCTCATCATAACAATTTTCTCTAAGCCTATTCTTTACTCCACCCTTCACCCACATACTCCCTTGCTTAATTTTTAGAAATATCGAATGAAGATACTAGAGATTTTAGCTTAGCTCAGGCTACGGTCACTCTTCTCTGGCACCACATCAGACTATTTCCTGAAAAGATCTCAAAATTCCTTTAAGGTCCTGTTTGGGATAGCTGCATAAACCCATTTGTCCTGGTTGGTTATGTTTCATGGTCTGGTGACCAAGTTTCTCTGAATTCTACATATTGACCACTTCTCTCAGTGCAATGATATTATACTGCACTCAAATCTTCTCTCTCTCTCTCTCTCTCTCTCTCTCTCTCTCTCTCTCTCACACACACACACACACACACACAGACACAGACACAGACACACACACACACACACACACACACAGAATCTCTTTCAGGCTACAGTTTTCTTATCCTTAAAATGAGAGCGTTAGACTAGGGAGCCTTTAAGATTCCTTCTAACAGGAGATGTTTGCCTTAGTCTTTGACCTCCACTTGGCCTGTACTCCATAATTTTATATAACATTTCAGGTTGATGGGACTGAAATATCTGTTATCATTGTCAATCAGGAAAAAATGAGGCCTCACAAGACCTGACCCAAGTATCTGTGGGTAATTCACCTAAATTTGAGTCCCTTTACTCCTCATCAAGGAAGATACAGAGATGACTAAGGTATGGTCACTGTTCCCAAAGATCTTTTAAACTGGTAGGGAGACATAAGAAATATTAATAGAGAAATGTAATAAAAATAGCATTGCTTAGTACATTGGCTTCCTGGCACATAGGAAGTGCCTGTTGAATTGAATTGAATTTGTTAAATGCATCCAAGAGATACAAGGCACCAGAAGATTATAGAAGAGGCATTCATGGGATATGGAAGTTTCTTTGAGAAGGTCATATTTGAGCTGAGGCTTCAATAGATCATTAAATAGGGGCTCAGGAAACCATGTTAGGGATACCATGAAGGATGGGAGAGGGGAGACAGTTGAAAAATCGCTGCATTTTCAGTTTCAGTATTGTGAGTTCTTTCTTGAGGGACTCTGATGATAAATTATTATGAAGAGATAGTTTCCTCATTCTAGTTTAATGACCTCAGGCAGTGCATTAGAGTATTCTACAATAAGAATTCAAAATAGATTCCATTTTTACCAATGAGTGAGTTTATCCACAAAAGGCAACATTTTAGAATTTCATTATTTAATCCTTGAACTTGGATTTTTTTCTGAGTTTTGTAAGGTAGATATATTCTACATATTTTTCAACCCATTTCTCTCCCTTCTCACTTCACGGAGTCATTGTAGTATTGAGGTAACACTGCACATGAAGTTTCTAAAAACCATCAGTGGAGATCAGACACAGGCCATGGTATTCATTCTTTCGTGTAACACATATTTACTGATGCCAAGGCTCTGTGCTAGATGTGGTATATGTACAAGGTCTGGCCACAGAGCTAGATAAATTCCATTTCACTACCACACATCTAGCCATCTGGATTTAATTTAAGCATCTTGAGCATGGGACTAGATCAGGAAGCCCAATTTAGTAAGTAACTAGGTGGCACAGTGGATAGAGTACCGAACCTAGAGTCAGAAAGACCTGAGCTTATATCTGGTCTCAGATACTTACTAGTTCTGTGACCCTGGGCAGATAATTTAACCTCTGTCTGCCTCAGTTTCCTGAGGGAAGGAGAAAAATAATAGTGCCTGCCTCCCAGGGCAGGTGAGAATAAAATAAGACAATATTTATAAATTGATTTGCAAATGATAAACATTAAGAATGCTCGCTATGGTTATTATTGCTATTATTAGTAGTATTAGTGTATCTATTAGAAAACTTCAAATCGTTATCTGGTAAGTTTCCAAAACATTGCAGCTCATCTCTCTTTCTCCCACTCTCTTCTTTACTTTGGACATTATTCTTTATTATATATTGTCTCATTATGCCCATCATCTGAGCTAACTGAATTATAGACCTTTGAATTATCAGATCTTCTGATCTAGAGGTCACCAAACTGCAGTCTACAGGCCAAATATGGCTAGCCACCGGTTATGTATAGCTGTTGATTGAAGAATGTTTATTTTTCTTTACGTTTTCCAATACAATAAAATCCTATCTACAAATATAAAAAACATTCTTAGCTCACTGGCTACATGAAAACTACTAATAGGAGGAATTGGCCTGGGGGCTATACTTTGCAGATCCCTGAATTCCAGACCCAACCTTGCATTTTACAGAAAATGAAGCTAAAGCCCAGAGAAAGGAAGCAACTTCATCATATGCACACAGAAAATTAAGGGCAGAACCAGGCTGAGAGCCCAGATCCCCTCCTTCTTCTGATGACACCAAATTGCCTTTCATTTTCCATATAAGCTACCAGCCAAGCCAGTACCCTCCTATTCTGTGCTTATATAATAGATTTTTTTGGCTCTTAAACATAAGACTTTATTCTTGTTAAATTTCATCTTGTTAGCTTCATCCCTGTGTTACAGCCTGTCAAGATTGAATTTCATTTCTCTCATCTATTATATTAGTCATCCCTTCCAGCTTTGTGTCATCTATATCTTTGATAAGCACACCTTCTACATTTTCACCCTAATTGTAGTTTATGATATTGGTCAAGCCCATTGGCGCATAATAGTTCAGACTTCAAATCTAAGGTATTAGGTGTCTTGAGATATAATTCATCTGTCAGCTGAAGTCAAGTGTCAAACTGTATTTATTAAAAATCTACCAGCTACAAGGCCCTGTGTTCAGTATAGGGGATATAAAGATAAAAAATGACAGTCCCTGACCTCAAGGCAATTCAGAGAAAGGTAGAATGAGGGGCTATATGTATATATGTACATATATATATACATATATATGTACATATAAATATACATATATATGTACATATATGGAAAAATATAATGCAAGGTAGGAAGTGATAGGGCAAAGGAGCGGTGCAGATTAAAAATGATGGAAAGAAGAAATTTATCTGAGAGATAGGGAATCAGGAAAAGTTTCATTGATAAAAAAAATGAGTAAGACTTGTCCAAAATATGGACTAGTCCCTAAAGCCATGATTTGCTTCTTCCTATTTCCTCCAATTCCAATAATATCTTAGAAGTATCATTGATTTAGCAGCATCTTTACGATCACACTTCAAAGATATGCTCTGGACCTACACCCACCACTAGATGGCGGTTTCCCCATGCACAGCTTTGTTGTGAAGAGTCTGACACAGAAACAAGGGCGACATCTTTATGACTTTCCCTATATATGTACTTTCAGTCGGTCTTGACTTCCCTAGTGAAATAGACAGATAGACCTATTATTAATGATGAGAAATGGCCCTCCAAACATAACATCTTGACATCTGGATTAGAAAAGACACATAGGATCAAAGATTGAGAGCCTGGGGGACCTCAACAGCCATCCAGTCACCTATGACTAGTCACCTCTCTGGGTACAGGATCATAAATATGGAGCTGGAGGAGATCTCAGTGACCAGCTAGGCTGACTTCATCATTCTATATATGAGGAAACTAAAGGCCAAGGAAGTTTAATGGGAGGAAGTAATTGTCAGACATGGGATGTAAACCCAGGATTATGTGACTCCAGAGTCAGTGTTCTTTTCATTGTACCAAATTATCTCCAATATGGTTCCTGGACAGGTATTTAACCTTGAATCTCCATATCGTATTTTCTGTATTTAGTGTACCCAAAGGATTTTATAGGGACATATTGTGCCAGAAATCCACTCTCTGCAAAACCACATTATGTATTCTTAAAGCTACATATTAAATACCCTGATAAAGAAGCAGAGAGAGACATATATCATCATCACTAGTTTTAGGTTTATTTTTTAGGATAAAAGACTCAAGCACAGTGTTTGTAGCTTTTCTCATAGGTTGCATTGCTGAAATACAAGGCTATTTTTTGTGATCTCCAGAGTTTGTGGCATGTTACTTAACTTCTTTGCCTTAGTTTCCTCATCTGTAAAATGGGCATGATAATAGCACTTACCTCCTGGGATTGTTATGAAGAGGAAATGAAAAAAAAGTTTATAATGTGCTTCAAAAACCTCAAAGTACTATACAAATATTAACTAGTAGTATGTCATAGAGGCAGCTAGGTGGCACAGTGGATAAAATGCTGGGCCTGGAGTGAGGAAGACTCATCTTCCTGAGTTCAAATCTGGTCTCAGGCACTTCCTAGCTATGTGATCCTAGGCAAGTCACCTAATCCTGTTTGTCTCTGTTTCCTCATCTGCAAAATATGCCAAAGATTAGTTGCACAATAGATAATCAAAGAGCATAAATAGTAAATTGAACCATGTAAAAATTAGAGAAGTTATTAAAAATAGTGATTGAACTCTTTCATTAGGATTGAGATGAGAGAGAGACAGAGACAAAAAGAGAGAAAGAAAGTCAGAGACAGAGTCAAAGTCAGAGTTCCTGAAATTACCCAAAGTATCTGGGGAGACAAGCCATAAATCAGGGATACATCAAGGCCCTGGCTTCTCCAGGTGTCTGCTGTTTCCTAAAGTCTTTTTCTCTCTCCATGCATCCCTTCCTGAAAAGAGACTGGAACCATATGTGTCCTCTCTCAGAGCCAGCAGCAATATAAAGTCTCTCTTCTCCCAAGCACACATCAACTCCTCCCTCAGATAAACATAAAATATTAGGTAATTTATCTCTCCACCAATGAGAAGAGTCCAATGCAAGCTTGAACCCTGTGTTATAGGGTTCTAAAAACCTAAAGGACATAGCATAATTAAAAACTTTATCATGAATTAAACCATCTACCTTCTGTGCCTCTGGATTTCAGATATGACTACTGAGTAGAAGTACCAATGAAAATATGTTTTTCCAGCATAAAAACCTTGACCCTCTACTGGTCTGGACAAATTGGACAAAATGAGGTTCCTTCTCTAATAACAGGAAAACTGAGGCCAATAGAAGAAAAGTGAAGTTACTTAGCAGCTCAGTAGAGGAAACTATGCTGGAACTCTCAGAACCAGAAATGTAGCCCTTGTTCCAATCTGCAAACTGCCTATCTCTGACATCAGCTTTAAAAAACAAGTTGGCTTCAAAATGGCTTATTAGAGAGAAAATTATTCCCTCTTTTGCAACTCTTTCCATCTGAGTTCATCTGCAAGTCTGAAAGTCCAAGCAGGTGCCAGAGTCATTCCTGCAACTGGCACCAAATTACATTGAGAAAGTACAATTAGCACTTGGTTAATGTGTCTGGGAATGGGATAATCTACACATTACACAAAGGCAGCTCTAGGACCCACTACACTTTGCCTTAATGTGCCAGCTGACAAGATAAGCAGATGATTACACTGACAGTTCCATAGGCATATTTAGCAGTGCCAAAAAGTAGGAAAGCTGCTGGTACACATTCGATCGTGGTAAATGTGGAAACTAACCGTTATCTGGTGAGATCAAGGAAATGAGTGAAGAGTGCACCATTTGGCATGCCAATATTGTGGAGTAAATTGTAGGAGGAGCAGTGGAAGCTAGAAGGGACAGGGCAATGGTACCTCCAGGGTTTTGCTTTGAATCTTCTTCACTCATATTTCATCATGTTGAGTATAGTTGGTTCAGGACTGTCTGTATTGGTTGGGATTTATTGCTGAGGTACTGAGGTGTATACTGGTTTGGATAAGGAAATAATTATCACGCTTAGATAACATATGCATCTATGTGCCATTTGTTTGAATTAGCTGAGATGCTCCTGGCTCTGTTCCCAAGAGAAAGATGCTTGAAGGACATCTAAAAACTTCTATTATCGGCTGTTGTTTGCTGAAAAGAAGAGAGGAGGAAAAGTGATATCCATTCTATTCTCCCAGAGTACTCTGGATGGGTCCAAGGCATCTTCTTTTAACCGAGTCTTCCCTCTTGGAGCAGAAGAGTGTAAATGGATGGAAGCAGCAAAAAGATTAATTTAGCTTCAATGTCAAGCACTTCCTAACAACAGGAGCTGATCCAAAGTGGCTCTGAAGGGGGTGTCTCAGTAACTACTGGAGTCCCCTTCCTTGGAGCTCATCAAGGTGGGACTGTATGAACATTTGTTGGGCATATGTAACAACAATGTTGCTAGTAGCTACTGTGGCTGTGTAAGACGAGTAACACCAGCACACAGAAGGGCTGCTAACAAAGGTTCTTTGATCTGTTTTTCTAAGGAAAGCAACTTTAAGGGATTAACAATCTTATTTTAATTAAACATCATTCACTTAGTTCAGGGGAAAAAAGTCAACACCCTGAATTTCAGAGCAAATACAAACAGAAATTGCAAACAGATTACAGACAAATGGGCTTTTGTCTGATCAAGACACCACATACATACCTACCAGAGAGAAGCACCAACGTCTGAGTTTTTCAAAGCTTGGGGGGGGGCGGAGCCAAGATGGCGGCTGAGAAGCAGTGACTGGCGTGAGCTCCCCACCAAGTTCCTCCAAAAACCTATGAAAAAATGGCTCTGAACCAATTTTAGAGCTGCAGAACCCACAAAGTGGCAGAGGGAAGCAGGGCTCCACCGCAGGACAGCCTGGATGGTCCCTGGGTAAGGTCGGTCCCACATGGACCTCCCAGCCCCCAGCCGAGGGGAGCGGAGCTGAGCGCAGCGTGCACGGCGCGAACAGACCAGACGCGGACCTACCAGACCAGGAGACGAGCGGAAAGT
>CM053625.1:177190101-177215818 GCA_028646595.1 Phalanger gymnotis
GAAAATTTGTAATTCAAACGCCTGTGAAAATCAATGCTGAAAACCAAACATGTCAAAAATAAATTTAAACTGCATTTTTATAAAAAAAAAAAAAAGCTTAGGGGAACTTCAATGGGCTACACAGAGTCTCATCACCAATATTCTTTCAGTGAGTGCACCACCAAAGGTGAAACACTAACCTTCCAGTACATTTAACCTGCTCAGAGCCCTGAGTGCATGGGGCCCACTGTCTAGGGTGTGGCAAAGTTCCTCAACCTCTAGCACCACATCATATACAAATAAATGACTCCTGATTGCCTTAGTGCTGAGAAACACTCCAAAACAAAAAGATCCCACATTACCTGCCCCATTCAAACAAAGGCAAGACTCATTAAAGGCACTTGGTTGCCTTAGCACTCAAAAGAGAACAGCAGAAAAAGTCCTGCCCTGATTACCATTACAGAATGTTAAAGTAGGTATCCCTTTTGGTTATAGATTGGAATAGATAATTTCTAAGGTCCCTTCTAACAATAAAATTATATGATTCTGTGAATCATATATGCTCTGTGTTGGAAGGGAAATCAATGATCAGCTAGTGCTAGTCTGACCGATGCCTGAAAAAAATGCTTCCTACACATATCTGGTAAGTGATCATCTGAACTTTTTTGAAGACCCGGAATCATGTAGTTTAGATTTGGGGAAAGGGAGGCCTTCAAAGAGGAATTAATATGTCTAAAGTTACAAAGGTGGTTCAGAGACTCTGGCTATCCAGGACTAGAGTTATAGTTTGATACATCTCTTAAAAATTATCAGTAGGCAAATAATCAGTAGGCAATCTCCCTTAAGGAGGGAGATTGAAGAGAAAGGGAGGAAGGCTTGACAGGAAGCTGAGCCATTTTTCTTTGAGTCTCCCAGGACTCCTAAATGAAAAGGTCAAGATTCCATAACTCTTTCCTCCTCATTTTTATGAGTGTGGTCCTGTTTCTCTTGCAGTGACTTTGACTCAAAGAGAAAAAAAAAGAAATTGGACTTCACCAAGGCCATGTCTTTGGTGAACCATTCCTTTGTATCTCAAACAAGGGCAATTCTGTGATGAGCCATTCCACTGTCAATGGCTATCCCATTAAATGACCTCATACCACATCCTTGAATGCTCACCAGTATCAGGGTAAGGTAACCCGGTGCCAAGATTAGAGAACTAGGAAGAAGACTGGGTATGACCCATGGGGCATGAGAACGGTGGCCTCCTGGGTCAGTATGTCCATGGCATCCTCTTCTCTTGTCTCTTGTCTGTCCGTCTGTCTGTCTGTCTCTCATCACATAAATGTTGGTTATGATGTTGGTTATGCCTGGACAACAATCAACACCCTTGAGCTATGATTTAGAAGACTTACGGTGTTCAAAAGTGGAGGGGGCACCCACACTTATTAAATCGCAAATGCTTGAAATAATGACTCAATATTCTGCTATGAATTGCTTTGCCATTTCTCTTACCAGCAAAAATATTCCCTGTAAGCATAATTATGCTAGAGAAATAGAAGACATCATACCCTCAGCAGTTTTTCACATCATTCATATCAGATTGTGGTTTTTTATTTCTTTGGGTTCTTTTTGCAAATTCAGTGAATTAATTGTGAAGTACCCAATGGGGCTCCAGCAAGAATTGATTTTTCTCTTTCACTCAAATCCTTCACTTTCTAATTCAATCCTAGTGACTATCCACTGAGACTAAAGTTTGAACTTTGCCAAGGGCTAATTACAACAAAATTGCTGATGTTCCCTATCTTTCCCAGGAGGAACATATTTCAGTTTCCACAATAAATGAATTCTTTCCCCCCAATCTTTTTACTCAAATAGCTGTTCGTGGAGACTACTGATGTCAGCGGCAAAACCATTGAGGGACCTGTCTCTCTGGATGTCATCGTGATTGATCAGAATGACAACAGACCCATTTTTAAGGAAGGACCATACGTCGGTCATGTCATGGAAGGGTCTCCTACCGGTAGGTCTTTCTGTCTTATCTATTACAGTCACATTAGGGAAAAACACCTTCAAAGTAATGTTGGATGAATTTTTTTGTGGATTCCTGGAAAATTGTGTGTGTGTGAGTGTATATGTCTCCTAAGCTGTAATTTGACACGGTATTGTTATTTATCTACACAACCAAACAAAATTAAGCTGAATGATGGAATTTAATAGAATTGTTATTGTTCTTTCTCTCAGTTTCTTCTAAGATACTGTGAACTCTAATTATAGTACCTAGTGATAGAAGAACAATAGTTGGCAAAAGAATCCCAGATCAATCTTGTTAACCTGAAGACTAATGTGTATTATTGACACGAGAGGGTCTTATAACATTGAACAGACCATCAAGTCCACAGTCTATTTCACTGAAAGTTGTCTTAATGGGATTGCTTAGGGCTGTTTATTTGTTTATTTACTTCTCTCATGGAAATTCAGCCTGAAAATTTTTGTCATTGATTAAAGGTACATTTTTAAATATGTGTAGAAATACACAACCTAGTTGTTGTCACAGAACTTTAAAGAGCCCTTCCTCTGTGGATCATTTCCACTAATGGAAGTTTTAGTGTTGGGAGCTCAACTTCTGAGTTATATATGCTAATTATGTCACCAGCAGAAGCCATAGCAGCATAATTCTACCGTTGGATGCTTGTGTTAAAAAATAATAATAATAATAAATGTTCGTTCGCATGAATCAGAGCTTTGATTTTAGAATATTAAAATGTAGATGTCATTGAAATCATACTATGTTATGGGTTCTTAAATTATGTCCAAATAGATAATATAAAGGATACAAAGCAATTAATTCCAAACAATAACTCCAACTCATTTTTTGCTTTCTTTTTTTTTTAAAAAAAAAGAAAATTTATTTTGCAAATTTTGACTAGGTACTTCAGAGGACTCTGTTATTAGAACTAAACATATGCCTTAAAATGCTTTCCATTAGAATTATTAAACTTCCAGGTGAGTAACCTGAGGTTATACTGAAGATCTCTCTAGTTTCTAGTAGATCTGGTGTCTCTGCCTGCCTTCTTCATCCACCTATTGTGTGGGAAAGTAGCTTTATCTTTCTGTAAGTAGTTAGTAGTTCTGTAAGTAGTTGGAGCAGGAGGAGGAGGTGATATTTTCAGTAAGTATAATCTCATGTTAGTCATGAAGGCATCTCTGTAGTACAGGGACTAGATTATCTTCCCTCAGATACTTACTAGTTGTATGACCCTGGGCAAGTCACTGAACTTCTCAGCCTCAATTTCCTCATCTGTTAAATGGGGATAATAAAGAATGCTTTACTCACAGGGTCGTGAGGATCACATGAAATGAAATCAAATGTAAAGAATTTGGCAAACTTTCAAATGCTATGTAAATATTAATTACAATAATTGAGGAATCATTTAATTCAAGATCATAATTTTAGAGGTGTAAAGGAGAACCAATTCCATTTAGTCCAAACTTTGATTTTACAGGTGAGGTAACTGGGCGGAGGAAGGGCCCAATGAAGGAGAAATGAAACATACTACTATATCCCAATGTGTGGGGCAGCGAGGTGAAGCGGTGGATAGAGTACTGTGCCTGAAGTCAGGAACACAAATTTGACCTTGGACACTTACTAGCTGTGTGACTCTGGGCGAGTCATTTAACTCTGTTTGCCTCAGTTTCCTCATCTGTAAAGTGAGCTAGAGAAGGAAATGGCAAATCACTCCAGTATCTCTGTAGAGAAAAGGGTAAAGGTGGGGGTCACAAAGAGTCAGACACAAATGAAATGACTAAACAACACTAGCATGGTCTAGGCACTGTACTAGGCAATTTAAAAATAGTATTTGAAAGTAACACATTTATGCAATCACCATCAAAAGTGCAATTGAACCCCTATCCTCTGGCTCCAGAGCCAGAATTTTCACTTAAACATACTGCCTCCTTATTAAATGTTTGTTATGTATAGTAGTTGGTATTTGGCTATGCAGTGAAGATATTGAGACAAAAAAAATGAAATCATTTTTGCCCTCAGGAATCACATATCCATTGGGAAAACAACATGTAAAAGCGAATGATGATTTTAATTTTTTTTCTAATATCTCCCTCAACCTGCTGGATAAAATAAGGTAGAGAAGCTTCATATGAAGGTACTAAGGGACTGGAGTTGGATGATAGCAGAAAAATTTGTTTCTGCTGTTATAAGTCTAAGATTCCATGGCTGTGGGGCAAAGTAAACTAGGAAGTAAAATGCAGTGGGGCCCTATTCTGAGCACAGAGATAGTAGCTATGTTCTTGGAAGCTGGGAGCATGCATATGTCTGCATTGGCTATTTGTGATAAGAAGGCATCCAATTTTCCTGCTAGTGCTCACTTCTTTCAATTTTAGGGAAGAATAGATTTCAAATTTAATAGCCTTGCATCTGCCATATTTTGTTTCAAAAATGGAACTTTTGGCACACTGGATTTCTAAAAGCATAAAACATTTTTGTTATTGTTTGTGTTGTTAAATCTCTAGCAAAATGCAAAGCACTTCAAAATCCTACTTGTGATTGATATTGTGCCATAAAAAATACATTGTTTGTTGTCTGCGTGAGGCAACTGTGTCCAGACATGCTGTATTCTTTGGCCTGAATCAATGTTTTATTTCACTTGATTGCATGGTAAGAATCAAAAATGGCTTAGAAAATACTTTGGGTGAGAGATACAACATTGTATGGGTTTGTCTTAGCCAGTCAAATAATGGCTGCAGATTGTCTAGTGTTACCTTGTCAGATTTCATCTTAGGGCTCTTTGGTCAGTGATGAGGTCTTTAAAATCCATCCAGTGGATTAATAGTGCCATCTCTACCCCAACCCACACCCAGGCAATGTAAGAGAATTGTACAACAGTCAACACTATAAGACAAATAGACTTTGAGCTCAACATTGGATTTATGTGAGATGTTAGAAAATATAACATCTTCCGCATAAATACTGTTTTGTTCCTTGGTAGAACATGCGTGTGACAACCTATGTACTACCTCAAAGATAATGCAAACTCATTGAAGATAGAAAGAGTTAAGATTTCATTTTTGTTTTCCTTACCACCTAGTGCCAATGCTTGGCACATAGTAAATGATTAATGTTTGATAACTAACAATGAACATCACTCACTATTTGCCCTCTTTTCTGGGCCTAACTCAGAAACTGATGAGGGATGAGAACTTAAAGAGATGCCTTTCCTAAAATACCACCTGCTATCATGTGGTTCTTTAGATAGTCGTCATAAACTGCTAGTAGGGAAAAAGCTTAGGGGCCATTCTATCATGATCTGATCAGTAACGCCGAGCAGACTGTGACTTACTAATTAGATCAAGAAGTCCAAATCTCTGGCTTTAGGAAACCCATGGTGAGCAGATTCTGTCAGCATCTTTAAGCATGCAGCCAGTGAAGTTTCCTTTGCTACCCCAGTCCTTTCTCCAGAGGGTAGCCAGCTAGTTAGGAGGAGTGGCGCAAAGAGGTGGTCAGGATTTTCAGAAAAAAATCAAGCACGTCAAACACTCCAAAAGTTCATCTCCCTAAAAGAAAAATATCTTTGTCTTTGTCAAGTGTATTTGAAGGTTGCTGACTAGGATCCATTCCCCTGTGAAGGTTACACATATTTATCAGTAATTTCAGACAAGGTACCTTTTAGATCTGTGTGTTGCTAAACACAGAGGTATTCTTTCATCCTCATTACTGGATAAAGGGAAACCAATGAAGAAAAAATGACTATTTGAACTTTAACAATACTGCAGTGTTCCTTCTCACTTTATCCATTTATTTTCCTCTGATAAATAACCAAAATGTGTATGTGTATTAATATAAATATGTTATGTTATACACATGCATCTACACACATACATACACACATATATAATATATGCAAAATCATTCTATACATCTATTTATCATATCTTTCTCTGAATGCAAATAGCATCTTCCTCCATAGGTCCTTTATAGTTAATTTGGGAATTTATAGTAGTCAAAATGACCTAGTCTTTCAAGGTTATCTTTAAAACAATATTGCTGTTACTGTATGCAACATTCTTTTGATTCTGCTCATTTCAACTCTTCATTATCTCATGCAACTTTAGCTGTGGCTTTTGTTTTTCATCATTGAGCTCGTCATTTATCATAGCACAGTAGTTTGTATTCCATCACAATCATATATCCTAACTTTACCAAACTGGATCTAGAATTTTTTTTAAGCTAGAGAGAAATGTTTCCTTTAGGAAAACGATAGTAAAGAACATGTGCTCAAACACTTTTACTTTACACATGGGAAAACTGAAGCAGGGAATTCATTTGTTCAATGCCATAGGTAGCTTGGAATCAGGTAGACTCATCTTCCTGAGATCAAATCTGGCCTCAGACCCTTGTCTGGCTAAGTTCATCATCTGTAAAGGGATCTGGAAAAGGAAATGGCAAACCTTTCCAGTATCTTTGCCAAGAAAACTCCAAAATTGGGTCACAAAGAGTCAGACATGAATGAAATGACTCAACAATAGCAACCATATAGGGTCCCCAGAGTCATAGGATTATAGATTTAGAGGTAAAAGGAAGTAGAGCTCTTCTATTTCAACACCCTAAATTTATAGATGTAGAAACTGAGGTTTAGAGAGGGTAAGTGACTTGGCTAAAGTCACATAGACAAATGAGTGGCAAACTCAGAATTTAAACCAAGGTCCTTTGAAGGGATTCCTTCCATCGTAATGTTCTGCATCTCAAGGTTGCACTAGCTACTGTGAGATGCAGGACTAGAACCCAGGTTTGTAACATCTTTGACAATGCTTGTGCCCAGGGAGCAAAATCTCTGATTAGTTACTAAAACTGATTATCCATGTCCTTCCTGAACCCCAAGGAGTGCTTAGAGTCCCAGATGCATGATGATACTTTGGGTACTTGAAAGTCTGACATGGGCCCAGGAGGCATAGATGCAAGAACTACACTGTGTCTCTTTGGCAGAGACTTCCTGGGGTTATCCACCATTGGACCATGGTGGGAAAATTTGGATTACATTGAACTGATGCTGCATGAGTGCATGCTTTGTTCCCATTGCTTTCCATTATCAGTTCTGAGAGTACTACAGGCACATGTTGGCCCTCCGAATCCTCTCTCATCCTATTGTAATATCACTAAAGCTTTGCTTTCCCTTGATTGGAGGCAGGTACAGACAGGGAGAGCTAGCCAGGCAGGAAGGCCTCTGTGTCTGTTCCTCTGATGTGTGCAAGGGGCTGTCAGTCCCATTACAGAGCCCACAGAAGGAAACAGTGCTGTTGATAGATGACAGCTGAATGTGGGGTGATGGGAGGAAGATATATGATCCTGCAAATGCGTGCTTGGGAGACAGAGGATATTATCTTCAGCAGTGACATTTCTGTTTAGAAAGACGGTAGACCCCATGAGGGAAATATTCTTATTCTCTTGAGCTGTGTAGAGGATGTGATCTGCTGAAGACTGCATAGCAAGTCAGCTGCTGACCTGGAATTGAATCCTAATGTCCTACCTCTATTTCAGCTCTCTTTCTGTCCTTATTATTACCAGATTAATCAGCACTTACATCATGGGCATTAGACAAGTCTGTTCTGATCATCTGCTGTGGAGGTAAAACCCTTACTGGTTGGGTGATAGATGTGTATCCCGAAGGACAGCTTTCTGAATGGAAGCCTTTGTTCTCTAAAGCACATTCCATAAATGACTGGCATTGAATTGGCCACATTGTCTGTCCCAGAAGGGATAATGGTTACTAATTTCCTGATACCCATCCAGCCTTCAAACCCAAGCCTCCTCAAGTTCCTCTTTCAAGGAGATTTAACTTTTCTTCTCTGTCTCTTTTTGGCTAGTCAATAAACATCTGTTAAGCACCTGCTATGTGCCAGGTACTTTGTTAAATGCTGAGGATACAAAAAAAGGCAAAAGACAGTCCTTGCCTTCAAGGAACTCACAATCTAATGAGGGGGACAACAAATAACCAAATATATACAAACAAGCTATATGAAAGATAAATAGGAAATAATTGAGAGTGAGGGCATTAGAGTTAACAGGTGATGGGAAAGGTTTCCTGTTGAAGAAAGGATCTTAATTGGGACTTAGATGCAAAGCAGAGAGTATAATGGATAGAACCATAGGATCTGAGAGTTCAAAGAAGCCCTCTGTTCGAACCCATACCAGGAAGGAATCTCTACTAAAATATATCCAATAAGGAGTCATCCATCCTCTGCCAGCTCTACCCACTCCACAGAGGGAATTCCCCCCACCTCTCAAGCAGGCCCATTCCCCTTTGGGATTGCTCTGATTGTTAGGAAGTGATTTACCCCATCACATCAAAACCAAACATATCTCTTTGAAAGTTCTATTGATAGATGATCCTGGTTGTGCTCTTCCAGGGCAGGGAGGGTCAGGAAGGGGTGGAGAACAGGTCGAGTCTCATCCCTTTGCCATCACTCCAAATATTTGGAGACACCTTTCATGTCACCCTCAAGTTTTCTCTTTTCCAGGCTGAATGTGAAGGCCCTTCACTATCCTGCTTGTCTCTATTTGGATCAACTTGCTGATAGAATCTATCACCACTTTACCCCTAGAGAGAATTGTTGTAGTGGTTGTTTTCTGAGATTGCTAGGCTTCAGCACTTAGAATGGGATGGCATTCTTTAGCTTATACCTAAAAACTAATTTGACAAGGTAATATGACTTTATGTGTCTATTCCTCAGTAACAATACAGCATTGTTCTTTGATACCCACAGTATTATTTTTGTCTCCCTTTACGTTCTTCTCCCACACCTGTCGTCAATCCAGTTTCTCTGTGTATTCCTTTCTTATAGGAATTTTCAGCAGCAGCTACTATGTTTTAAATGACCATGACTCATTCTTTTGTTTATACCACAGGCTTTATATTTCAGCCTAAATTATACTTTCAGTCCCATGAAGTATAGAATTTTGGACAAACAAACGCTCCTAGGATGTACATAGTTTTTTTTTTTTGGTTCCTCGTTTGACATTGCTATTGACTTGTCTGAGGAATATTTCACAGGATCTATTTTTCCCACTCAGTAATTGTTGAGATGGAGAAAAGAGGTGAACTTGATATGAGCTGCATACTGACTGCAAGAGGAATCACCCAGTTTTACATTCTGGAAGCCATAGTGCATGGAAGCCAATATGAAAATGCCTATAGGACTTATAAAAAAGTCCCATGTATGGGACTGCAAAACTGTGGGTCTCTTTCTAAAGTAAGTCAATCAATACCTTCAAGATGTTACTGGTGGAGCAAGCAGAGAGAAGCTATGCAAATAGTAATAGCATGCTGCATCAAGTACAAAACAGAGTAATTCATTCATTAAGGAAGTGAAAGGAAAGAAAGACAATTAGCATTCGTACAGTGCCTGCTACATATTAGGGATGTACCAAGCACTTTTTTTTTCTAAATAATATCTCATGTAATCTTTATAAAAACCCTGAAAGATAGGTGCTGATATTATTCCCATTACACAGTTGAGGAAACTGAGGTAACTTGTCAGTCACACAGTAAGTTCCTGAGGCAGGATGTGAATTCAGGTCTTCCTTACTCCAAACCTAGAATTCCATCCATTGCAGTACCAGCTGACTGCTTGCTCAATAAACAAGTCTTCTGACTCTGATTAATTTACCAAGTGTTCTTATCTAACAAAAGTAATCCCTTTTAAATAACTGGGATATTCAGTGGGGTTTCTCTCTTACACTTGGATCATAGTAAATACTTGGCATATAGTGTCCACTTATTTTTTTATACATTCTTCATAGACCTAGATTTTTAAGGTACCCAGAAGCGACTTAATCTGCTCCCTCATTATTATTATTTTTATCATTAGGTTTTTCCCAAGCAATTATGTAACTAAGATGGTACATGGCATTTAATTTTACATCTTATTTGGTGGGACATTTACAATAATTGCCATGTTGATCATGGCCATTCTAATGTTAGGTTCAATCCCGTGTTTAACCAGAATGCACCCATGATATCTGGAAGCAGCTAACTTCTATTGCACAAAGTGATTTTTGTTGGGCTCATCTTACTGGACAAACTTCCACTCTACTGACTTCTCGGTGACTTCTCGGGGTTGTTCTATGTGACTGGAACTATCTTCTAAGAGATACTGAAATGTCTATGATACATCAATAGTTGATACTAATATTGTCCATATCAGATCTAGTTAAGGTCATGTCTCTACATTTCAGTAAATTCAGCATAGTAAATTCAGATGTAGTTTAAGATAACAAAAGATTCCCTATCTTAACAGTTCAGGTGATACACTCCATTGATATAAATTTAAACCCCTTCATACCTTAGTAGGGGCAGCTGGGTGGTATAGGAATTCCTGGCATCAGGAATATCTGAGTTCAAATCCAGCCTCAGACATTTATTAACTTTGTGACCCTGAACAAGTCACTACACTCTGCCTCAGTTTTATTCATCTATAAAATGAACTGGAGAAGGAAATGGCAAAGCATTCTAGTATCTTTGCCAAGAAAATTCCAGATGGGGTCACAAAAAGTCAGACATAATGAAAAATGACTAAACAACCATAATATGCCTTGGTATATGGTCTTTATACATAGCTGTGACCAATAAATTGATCCTTTGACCAACTTCTTAGTGAGTCTTTCCACAATCAATGAAGATGATTTTCAATAGTAGATACATATTTTATTACTATATCCATACCTGAAAATTTTAGCTTAGTAGAATATATTTTACACTAGCATGATCTTCCAGAAACTAGGATCAGCTCTCTTGCCTCACTAAGACACCTGAATACAAATTTAGTAGAGGGAAATCTATAATTGCATATACCATTTTTTAAACAGTTCTTTAAATTTGTTAAAAGATTCTCCCTCAGAAAAAAATCTCATTAATATATTCAGTTACTATGCATGCTAAAAAAACATAATTTATAAAAATTGAACTTATACTTGATTTTCATAGAACAATGAAGAATTATCTTTTTCATCAGTAAAATGGGCATAAGCAATGCACTTACCTGCCAAAGTTATTGTGAAGAATGCAATTCACAAGCTGGGGAGGATAATGCAAATGGCAGCAGATAGTATCCATCCTAAATACTCAGTTCCTTTAGAGGAACAGCAATTGTTTATTTCTCTTTTGTATGCCATTGCACCTAGCAATGGAGCCCTATACCATTTAGATACTTAAAATATGTTTATGGAACTGAAATAAACACATTTGGTACCTCTGGTGAGGTGTACCTATATGGAATTCTACTGTCATATGCAATTGTAAAATAAGTTAGAAATTAGAGTTTCTAGAAACATGGATATATATTCTACGGCACCATTTCCATAGCTCATCTTCCTTCTTAAATGAAAGGCTATTTTAAAAATCACCTTTCCGAAGATTTTATATAAGTTGTTCCAAACAAATGCCTATGTGACTGACACTCTAGCATTCTTAGCCTCTTGAAATAGCACTTTACTCTTCATGATTGGATAGTGGGGCTTCTGAGTTGAGAACACTTACAGAAACCTTGAAATGATATAACATTTTATTTAAGGAGTAGAAAAACCTGCAATTTAACCTTGTAAATACTTAACGGAAGGATCTCTATTCATGGTCCAATTCAAACCATTTATCACGTCTTGATAAGATGAAGGTTATGCTTCAGATGTTGACTGTCTTTTTTGAATGAGTGTCCTATATTTGAAAGGAATATGATAGACAGAGTGAGTCACAGCATATCAGGTATTAACATAGCTTTGGGGAATGGAGTGGGCAATGGGCTTTGAGTAAGGGGAGACTTAGGTTTGAATCCTGCCTCCATTGCTTTCTTTGCAAAAATCGGGACGTGATTGAGTCACAGGATCTCAGAATAGGTGGGGCCCTCAGCTGCTTTTTAGTCCATCTGATGTCCAAAGAATAAACTACTCTGTAACACTCTTAACAAGTAGTCATACAACCCATGTTTGAAGACTTTTTAGGAAGGGAAAACCCACTATTTCCTAAAGAAGTCTATTCTGCTTTGGCACATTACTAATTATTAAGATATTTTACCCTAACCTCGAGTCTAAATTGAGTGCTTCTCAGATCTCAGCTAGGTGACAGTGTGTGTAAGAGCGCTGAGTCTGTATTCAAGAAGACTCGACTTCAGATCCAACCTCAGACACTAGCTGTGTGACTGTGTGACACCAGCTGGGCAAGTCATTTAACCTCTGCTTAGTTTCATCAAATGTAAAATACGAGTAACAATATCACCATCTCCCAGGGTTGATCAAATAAGATAATATTTGTAAAGTGCTTAATATTGGAGCAATGTAGGTGCTTATTAAATTCTTGTTCCCCCCCCAGTTCTATAGAAATACTAGTAATTAATAATAGTAATGAACATTTACATAGTGCTTTTATAACAATGTATAGCATTTATATGGCCAGTGGAGTGTCTTGCATGAAGAGTAAGTATGACAGTATTACTTGATCAAAAAGTGTAAGGCAAGGGTAGAGTTTAAGGTATAAAAAGATTAGAAAGCTGGAAAGGGGAAAAGCTTTGGAGGACTTTAAAAACCAAGGTAAAGGTTTTATATTTGAGCCACTTGGGAGCCACTAGATTTAAGTAAGTGGGATGGCAGGTAGGGTGTGTATGACATGGTCAGAGTTGTGTTTTTAGAAGATCAGTTTGACATCTGAGTGAAGGATAGACTAAAGTAGGGAGAGGCTTGAGGCAGGAAGACCATCCATAGTCTGATGACATTGTCTACATATGAAGTGATGTTTGATAGAAAATTCTATGCAAAATTTAACATGCTATGTAAATGTGAAGAACTATTAGGTACACTAGTAATAGCAGCTATTTAAGTGATCGGATGAGTGATATAAATGCTATAGAAGTTCTGAGAAGGGAGGGATTGGTCATTGTGACTGGAGTGGTCAGGTAAAACTTTATGATGGAAATAGATGAACCTCAAAAATGGATAGGACTTGGAAAGTCAAAGTAAGAGAGAAAGGCTTTCTCGGCAGAAAGGATAGCGCAATGAAGTGTTCCAACATTGGAGTTTGTGGGGATTATTTCAGGGCAGAGAGGAAAGTATCCTATATAGAGCAGAGGCTTTAGGTTATGGAATAGTGAAGAAGCTTCAACAGAGGCCACGAAAGGCTAGAATTAGGAAAGGTTTATATAGAAGACTAAGCAGCTGAATCAATACTAAGTCATTGAAGGTCTCTGAATAGAGGAGCAGCATGCCTTAAAAACAATGATCTCTCAACCAATTAGAAAAGGATATCCAGAATCTCAAGGAGGAAAATGACACCTTGAAAACTAGAATTCAGCAAAGGAAAGCCAGTGAAATTATAAGAGATCAAGAAACAATTAAACAAAACATGAATAAAGAAAAAACAGGAGAGAAAGTGAAATATAAGAAAAACAACAGATTTGGAGAATAGATCAAGAAGAGAAAACATAAAAATAATCTGAATAACTGAAAGTTATGATCATAAAAAGAATCTTGATACAATAATACAAGAAATAATTAAAGAAAACTGTCCTGAAGCTTTAGAACAAGGCAGGGGAGTAGAAATAGAGAAAATTCAGTGAACACCACTTAAAAGAGATCCTATGAGGAAAACTCATAGGAATATCATAGTCAAATTCCAAAACCCCCAGATCAAGGACAAAATATTAAAAGCATCAAGATTAAAACAAATTAAATATGATGGTGCTACAATTAGAATTACACAAGACCTAGCAGCAGAGACATTAAAGGACTGCAGGTCTTGGAACAAAATACATCGAAGAGCAAAAGACCTAGGGCTCTGGCTGAAAATATCATACCCTTCAAATTTAAGTATTTCTTGAATGAAAAAAATGGACATTTGACAAACTCTCAGACTTTCAAGTCTTTATGTTAAAAAATCCTCAACTTAATAGATTTGACATACAAGAACCAAGAGAAACATAAAGTACATACTGAAGACTGAGTATAAAGGATTCATAAAGACAGACCGTTTACCTTTTATATAACATAAAATGTAAAATGTATGTCTGAGATTCTTATTAATAATTGTCGAGCTCATAAGAAAGAGAGGGATAAACCTGACTATGATATGAATTTAAAAAGTAAAACCATTTAGAAATAGCTAAAAGAAGAGTAACTATTTTATATGAAGGAGGTACAAGAGGAAGAAAGGATATAGAGGATTTAGATGGAGGAGCAGGGCTGGTAGTTCTGGTAACCTGCTTTCATCGGGAATAGGTTTAAGAGAGAATGATACATATATATTTAGAAGAGTATAAAAGTCTTCTAAATTTAGAAGAAATAAAATGGTAGGGGTATAGCGAAGGGGGAGAGGACAAGGGAGGGATTAGGATAAGGAAGGGATTTTTAGAGGGGAGAATGAGGGAATAGGTAAAGGGAGTTTAGATTAATGGGAATGGGAAGAGGGATCCTTAGAGGGGGGAAGGCAAGTAATAAGAGGGTAGGATGGTTAGTAGAAGAGGTAAGCAAGTAATAGGAAGGCGATGTAGCAGGTAGAAGTAAAGTAGAGGAGGCAGGAGGGATAGGAAACAAAAGATAAGTGCAAATATAAAAAACAATGATCAGGAGTAGAGTATGTTTGGGAAAGTATATGTCTATATACACATGTATGTATGTAAAAGTGCACATATATATCTATATGTGTATGTATATATCAGGAAACATATCTAAATTATATTGTAGCCTTTGGGGGAGATGGGAGGGGGGAAAAAAGAACAAAGTTAAAAAGTGCACAGCAGAGAACAAAAGAAAACACAAGGCAGCAAAGAAAAGATGGACAATTCTCAACACAAGGTGTATTATTTATCATACAGGCTTTCTTGAAATGAAAATTTATTGTTACATATTTTGAATCCTCTCCTATATTCTGTTATGCACATGACATGCTTTTTTCCCTTTCTTACTTTATATTTAAGTTTATGATATATTTTTGTTTCTTTTCTCTATTTTGTATTTGTGTTCTGGTAAAATACAATAAAAAAAACTTTAAAAAAAACAATGATCTGTCAGTATATAGAAGATGGATTGGAGAAGGGAGATTAGTGGCAAGAGATTGGTTAGGAGGCTCTTAAAACATGATGTGATGCCTTCTTAGTATTCCTCCCTTATGATAGAGTGAAAAGCATGATAAATACAGAGTCACGAGATAGTAGGATAATAGTTTGGAACGGGAAGGAACCAATCAAATCTCACCCCTTTATTTTACTAATAAGGAAATATAAGCTCATGCAGGTTAAATTTTTTGTTGAAAGTCACACAGGAAGTTAGAAATGGAAATTTAATTTGATTCAGTTTTTCTAATTTCAAATCCAGTGCTTTATGTACTAACTTATTTTGATGGGTTATTGTGAGGATTAAATGGATTTATTTGTTAAGTAAAAATTAAAGTGCTTAGCACAGTGCCTGAAACAGGAGTAGGTATTATATAAAATGCTTCTTCCTTCCCCTTTCCCTAACCACATTGCCTCAGGAGACTTCAATTTTACTGTAAGCTTCACCATTTACTAGCTACATGAGCTGAAGTCACTTAACTTCTTCATACACAGTTCTAGAAACAGATCTTAGGGAGGGAAGTTATGTGTTTATTATGGCTTCAAACTGAAATCAAGGACTCCTAAAGAGACAGGTAGATAACAACTGGATAAGAAGATGATATGTGAGAACGGAATTTGGATTTCTGAACCATGATTTAAAATATAGGAATAATGAGCTCCTGGTCATTAGTCAATGAGTTCTTGTGTGTTCGTCATGCTTTCCATAGAAACATGCATGTTTTAATTTCCATAGTGTATTGAAATTAGGATGCAGTTGACATTGAAAAGAAAAAGGAAAAAAAAGATCAGAGAAGAAACAGGTATGACATAGAGGGAATATCAATGACTTGAAAAAATGTATGAACTAATGAAGTAATGACTCAAATCAAATCATCGAGTATTTATTAAGCACTTTTTATGAGTCAGGCATTGTGCTAAGTACTGAGGTTACAAAGAGAGGAAAAAAAACAGTCCCTTCTTTTAAGGAGCTCAGGATCTAACAGGGGAGAGAACATGTGAACTACTACGTACAAACAAATTATGTACAGATTAATTAGAGATGAATCACAGAAGAAAGGGGCATCCTGAAAGGCTTCTTGTAAAAAAAAAATATATTTTAGCTGATACTTGAAAGAAGTCAATGAAGATAGGGATGCAAGGAGACAGGAGAAGAGAGGAAATGAGTGAATAAATGAACAAATTCATGCATTTAGCTAACTATTTTGTGCTAGGCACTGTAATAGGACCTGCTAATTATATGACAAAAACGGAAATATCCCTGCCTTCAAAGAGCTAGTTTTTTCTAATAGGAAGATGCAATGTATAGAAGGGAATGGTGGCAGGGAAGATAATTAGGTTTTTGTTGTCGTTTTAAACAGCTGGAGAGTCACAGGAATGGTGAATAGAGTAATAGGGCAGTCTTTGTCATGCCCTTTTTAATGGTACAATTAATTTGTTTACTGTTCCCAGAGGAGGCACTGAGGAATATGCTTTAGAGCATAGTAGATGGTAAGATATCCCAAGTTACCCAGGGTGGATGGTTATGAAACATAGTATGTCTAGCTAAAGTGAGTTTGTACTCACTTAATAATCAAGATCTGCCCCAGAATAGGGTTCTAAGTTAAGTAGATTAACTCATGCAAGGTAAAAGAAAGTCATGGAAACAAAGGAGTTTTCTTACATCCAAGAGACCAATTCAACCTCATAAATGGTCTAAGACTTTTGTTGTTGTTAGTCATTTCAGTCATGTACAATTCTTTGTGACCCCATTTGGGGTTTTCTTGGTAAAGATGTCAGAGTAGTTTCCCATTTCCTTTTCCAGATCACTTTACAGATAAGGAACTGAGGCAAACAGGATGAAGTAACTTGTCCATGGTCACACAGCTAGTCTGAGGCTGGATTTGAACTCAGGAAGATGAGTCTTCTTGACTTCAGACCCGGCACTCTATCCACTTTATTATATAACTATGGAAGAGACTGCTTTATTAAAAAATAAAACAAAACAGAATTGATATAGGGGAAGCAAAATGGAGTTGGGTATTGAGATCTGAAACATATGAGGAAATCTACAAACATTAGGAAAGAAACACAGTAAAGAGCATTCGAATAAGGATCAATGGAAGGAGAAACAGAAATGATATTGTTGTGGGAATGTATTATAGATCACCTAGACAGCATGAGGAAATGGGGAATTCAGGAAATAGATCACACACCTTGTACAGAGGCATGACGTAGTCCCTATGACAGACTTCAATTATCCAGGCATCTGCTTGTACTCTCTTTTTCTGCTGAAAGCGAAACAGTTGATAAATCCTTAGCTTGCCTTAATGACCATCTAATTCTTCAATGGTTGAAAAAAGCAGTGAGGAGGGGCTGCTATTCTAGACATAATTTGGACACAAAAGGTAAATATTAAACAAAGTATAAATAATGGAAATTTCCTCCCCCGAACTTCTCCACGTCAAACAATGACTGATTTTGGCTATAAAATTTTAGAGAAGTTCAGGGGGGGAAATAGGTAGGACCACATTCTGTAATATTCTACAAATGAAGTTGGCCAAAAGAAATTCTCTAGAATGAAACTCATACTCAAGGACAAATAATTTCTGCTTAGTTCATTTATTAAACTCATACTACATGCAGTTAGAACATCAAATTGTTAAAGTAAAGATCAAAACCAATCACAAATTTAAAAAAGAATAAAAATAAATCAGGATAGGACTGGTACTATAATGTTAAACTTAACATACATTTTAAAACAAGCTGCATGCAATACAGATTCACAGTTACAAACACAATACTCTTTTATTTCCTTTGTAAATTGAAATGTTTGTGTTTGTTATATTCATAATCAAAAAGAAAATTAGAAAAATAAAAAGGAAGGAAAGAAGGAAGTAGAATGTACAACTGTGGCAACTCATTTCAACCAGCTGTTGAAGGTAACAAATAGAAAATGGATAAAATAACAAATATTGGCTGACTAGGTTGTTACCACATTGCAGCAGAATAAGTTAATATATGAGACAGAGGTCTAAATGCACACTCTGCTATGTACTACCTTTGTGAGTCTGATCAAGTGACTTTAGCCACTCTTTCTCATCTAAAAGATGAAAGGATTAGTCTAGTGGACCTATAGGGTGCCTTCATGCTCTGTGTCTATGATTCTAAAATTATTATTGATAGTAGTAATAACAGCTAACATTTATGTAATGCTTACTGTATACCAGGCACTGTGCTCAGCATTTAAAAAATTATCCCTTTTGATATTCATAATAAGACTGGCATATACGTCCTATCATTTCCCTCATTTTACAGTTGAGGAAACTGAGGCAAACAGATTAAGTGACTTGATTAGGGTTACACAGCTATTAAGTTTCCAAGGCTGGATTTGAAAGGAAGGAGTATATATTAAGAGGCTACAATATTCAAGACACTATGCTAAGTGATAGGTTACAAAGAAAGGCAAAATTCAATCTCTGACCACAAGGAGCTCACATTGCTATGACAGAGACAAATATATAATTAGGCTTATCTGTCATTAACAAAGGAACTCTCCCAGAAGTTTTTGTTATTATCACAAGGCTACCTTTTTGATAATTTTTGGCTGGTTTTCATCATTCCAGAAGACAAAGGCCAAAGGCTTATTCATATTTTTGGATTTCATGAATTCACTCACTGAGGCATATGGATGTTTTAAAATAAAATTAAAAATCCACACGTTCACCTGAGGTCAGTTACTTAATTGTAATTTAATTTTTTTTGAAGCTTCCACTGAAGGGCTTTTTAATGAATATTTGTTAGATTACCTGTCATGTGTTCCAAAGAGTTAAAATTCCAATAACATAATGAGGGGGTATTGTTAGCAAACCCATTAACAGCAGCACTGTGTTTTCCATTATGCACAATAGCAAAGAGACATTAAATTCCAGCTGTGGAGCCCTAAAGCAAAGCTAATGGAAAATCTCAGTAAATAATTACTTTTAAAAAACTGAGTAAAGTAAAACAGCATTAAGCCATCCTATATTCACCAGATCTAATCTAATTGTGTGTGTGTGTGTGTGTGTGTGTGTGTGTGTGTGTGTGTGTGTGTGTGTGTGTGAGGATTCTGGATTTCCTTCCTGAAAGTCAAGAGGAAATTTGGCTTCTCTCTGATATACCTGTGTGGATACTGCCCTACTCCCATACAATTTATTCCCTGAATAACCAGGCAAGAAACACTCAGTACACCCACAAGTTAGTGCTGAACTCAACAATCTATGCCTCTGAGAATAACAATACTCCTTCATAAGGTTGTACACACATGGTGTGTGTGTGTGTGTGTGTGTGTGTGTGTGAGAGAGAGAGAGAGAGAGAGAGAGAGAGAGAGAGAGAGAGAGAGAGAGAGCGGAAAAGTCTTTGCTACTCGTCATATATTACTGACTATGTTGTACAACCTTATGAAGGAGTATTGATATTCTCAGAGGCATAGATTGTTGAGTTTGACACTAACTTGTGGGTATACTGAGAGTTCCTTGCCTAGTTATTCAGGAAATAAATTGTATGGGAGTAGGGCAGTATCCACATAGGTATATCAGAGAGAAGACAAATTTTTTCTCGACTTTTAGGAAGGAAAACCAGAATCCTCATGATTTCATGGACTTCATTAATTTATTTCAATGTTTCCCAGCCATTGAGAGCAGTGACATAGTTGTAAAAATGCAGAACCATAAAAGGATATCATTATGTACACTCCCCATCAATGCCTACGCAACACTAGCCATCTAATTCCCAACCAATTCAGACACCTATCCATACAGACCTCACATTCCCAACTATTTACAAGACACAAGTCAATGATGTGTCATCCTTAATGAGTAAATAATTCCCAGGAAGTCAATGCCAAAATTACTTTATCTTAAAGCAGTCTTTCCAAGTTTTATCACATTCTAATCTGCCTTAATAAGGTATATATACTGAATATATCACTCATGTTACAATATCTTAACTAGAATCAGTTATTATAATGTGATGTGGTTATTTGTAAAATTGGCATGAATCTCCTTTCACCTCAGGAAATATTCACAGGGCTTGCTTTTTAATGATTCTTTGAGGTCATCTTGATTTCTTGTCTTCTCATAAGAGTAGAGTTGAATACACATGTGGGTGTGCGCACACACACACACACACACAATCTTCTGAGGCATCTAGCATAGATATCTTTCTATAAATGAAATTATTGAATCAATCTGAAGCAGCCTTCTCCAAATTGTGTTATTGCTCTCAACGAAATCATCATCTTCTCAATCTAGATCAGTACCTCTTGGCAAGTTTACAATATTCAGAACATCATTTCTCAACATCAGTAACTATTTGAACTTTCTAGTGAGGTCCCTCTCTGCTGAGGTAAAGCAGCTTTCCTACTGATTTTTATAATATGACCAATAAAGATTATTAAATGTTGGGTCATCTACTATACAATGAATGGAAATAAATGTAAATTTAATTAATATAGAGAACTTTTAATGGCCCTTATTAAAGTAGTGGTATATCTTCTCTGGAACTTAAAGTCTAGTGCAAGGTTTGACAAAGCATGGTCCAGGGGCAAAATTCAGGATACTACGAGTATTGATATAGCCTAAGAGCTAAGAACGCTAATTTTTAAAGTGGTTATTGATTTTATTTTTAAATTTTATTATTTATTTATTTATTTTAAAAATTTTCTTTCAATTTTGAGCTCAAAATTCTCTCACCACCTCTCCCCCACTCACCAATAAGGCTAGCAATATGATATCAGTTATACAATTAAAATCATGTAAAGCATTTTTTTTCTATATTAGCCATGTCACACAAAAGTAAAAAAAAGTGAGAAAATTAGACTTCAGTCAACATTTAGAGTTCGTCAGTTCTTTCTCTGGAGGCAGACAACTCTTTTATCATGGATCATTTGGAACTTTCTTGGATCATTGTCTTGATCTGAGTATCTTTCCCTCATTCTCTCTAGCATTCATCATTTCTGATGGGTATGAAATGGTAACTCAGAGTTGTTTTAATTCACATTTCTCTAATCAATAATGACTTAGAGCAACAAAATAGATAGCTTTGTTTCCTTCTTCTGAAAACTACCTTTTTATATCCTTTGACCATTTTTCAATAGGAGTAGAGCTCTTATTTTTTACAAATTTGACTCATTTCCCTATGTATTAGAAAAATGAGACCTTTATCGGAGAAATTTTCCATAAATTTTTTTTTAATATTACTTCATTGTCTGTGATTGTTGTTGTTCAGTCATTTCAGTTACGTCCTCTTAATTATTCCACTTGAGGATTTCTTGGCAAAGATGTGGAGTGGTTTGCCATTTCCTTCTTCAGCTCATTTTACAGATGAGGAAACTGAAACAAACAGGATTAAATGACTTGCCCAGGGTCACACAGTTAGTAAGTGTCTGATGCTCGGGAAATTAGTCTTTCTGACTACAGGCCTGGCACTCTATCCACTGTGCCACCTAATGACCCCACCTTTAGGCCAAATGTAGTTTCTCCATTACCTGCTTAGGAATTTTTTTTTGCAATTATGTTTACATTCATATCATGCAATGTTTACATTATGTCATATATTTATGTTATCATAATTTGTGTTTATTTTATGTTTTACATTTAAGTTTATATAAATTTTATTTCTATTTGTTATGTTTTATATTTTTGTTTACATAAATGTAAAAACAATTCTTGTCTCTCAGGCTGTGCAAAAACAGGAAGTGAGCTGTAGTTTGCTCACCCCTAGTCTAGAAGCTATGAGGGCTTATGTGATTTGCCCAGGGTCACAAAGCCAGAATGTGTCAGAGGTGGGGCTTAAACCTAAGTGGTCCTGGCTTCAAGGCCTGCCCTTTGTTAATTACACCATGCTTCCTCTCTTTCTGCCTCTCTCTGTCACCGCATAGATATCTGTACATATCTATATCTATCTATCTATCTATCTATCTATCTATCTATCTATCTATCTATCTATCTATCTATCTGTATATGTATATATATGTGTATATATATATACCACACACATATGTTATGTAGATTTCTATATGCATGTATTTGTGTGTGTGTGTGTGTGTCTATGTGTATGTGGGTGTCAATGTGGAGATATATGTGTGTGGACATATAGATAGATAAGCAGACAGATTGATCATGTACATATATGTGTATGTGTATATGTATGTGTACATGTATATGTATATGTACATGTATATGTGTATGTATATGTATATGTATATGTGAGAGAGAGAAAGAGAAGAGGAGAGGTTAAGAGAGACAGAAATCAGAAAGAGAGAGGGAAGCAGCTGCTGTTGATGTAATGGATGGAGTTCTGGCCTTGGATTCAGGACTACCTGACTTCAAATATGGCTTCAAATACTTACTGTGTGACATTGGGTAAGCCATTTAACCTCTGTCTGCCTCAGTTTGCTCAATTGCAAAATGAAAGTAATGATAGAACCTACCTCAAAGGATCACAATACCTGGCATTCTTCCGTGTGTGTGTGTGCGCGCGCACGCGCGTGTGTGTGTGGACTGGGCCTATGATTTTACTGGTACAGGGAACTCTCTGATGAGGAAAATTTTATTAGTGTAAGTCACCCCCTCTACATATCAGTGTAAGTACTGGAATCCACCACACTGTTTCACGTACACACAAATAGATACACACACACACACACACACAAATATATCAGCTATTTGCCATGACTTCAGGTTCTATGGGTTAACTAACAATGCTGAGTACAGGAAGCGGTTCCTCTTTGGAAAGCACAGTTTATGTGAGAAAGTTCTTACACTGTTTATGAGTCAAAGTATCTTAATTACAGGTAAGAAGTAAAGTTTCTTTCTAGAAGAATTAAAATGAAAGGAGTCACATAACAGAAATGAAAGGATTTAAATGAAGGAATAAAACAGTGTTTAACAACTACCGAAAGTTCAATTTAAAAGGAATTAGTGGCGTATAATTCATGCTCCCCACTACCGATGATGTTTGGAGACTGAAACAACATCAAAAGCAATCTTCACTACATGTTTAACAACACTTTATAATGAGGCTCATATCATTAGGAATTCTTGTGATGTTCGTGTAATGCTCCTAATTATGAAACCCTCTGTTTTGAGGAGGTCATGTTCGATGCATTCTGAGATTCGATGGGGAGGTCTCTAGGCTTATTTAATTTTTAGAAGCAGTGGAGGAAATTGGCACCATTTCGCTTTTTACTATTACACTGAAGAGAAGCTCTCTCTACCTTGTTGGAATTTTGATCATGTTAGAGACATGGACAAAATGCAGTAATCCCTCTAAATTGGGCACAAATTAAAATATGGAGGATTCAAACAGGACTGGATATGAAATTTGGGAAGGTAACCCATTGTCATTTAAATATCACAGCCATCAGTGACCCCAAGACCATCCAATTGCCTTGTGCCTCAAACATTTGGAAGCTGGTATAAATATAATGGACTTGCTCAATTTCCAGACTGAGTAGATAGATTTATGGATTCTGGGAAGAAAAGTATCTTCCATCCAATATTTTTCTGAGAGGAAAATTTAATTATGATCATTTTAAAACTTTATGGGATGATTTATTTATTTCTCTAGTATGTTCATTAGTTTAGCATAATATGCTTCACGTAATAGTACCTTAATGAATGATTGCTGATCGAATGATTTTAAATACAGCCTACATCTATCCAATTTGATCAATTGCCTGCTCTGTTGAAGGCTCTTACATATCTTTGGGGATAAAAAGATAGATGGGAGACAGTAAAGGAGCTTGCAATCTAAGGGGGAGGGCAGGCATATATGAAGGAGGAAAGGAGGAGCATCAACAGACAGCCTTGTGGATAAAGTCCATTTGATATATGAGAAACAACATAATAATGATAATAATTCACATATGTGTATGTTGCACATATTCATACACATGTAATTAAGATTAAATAAGTCCTTTCCTCAGCACCATCCTTCATGATAGGCATTACATGAAATATTATACCCATTTTATAAATGAGGAAATTCAGGGTCAGAGAGATGAAATAGCTCATTCAAAATCACATAGCTAGTAAGTATCAGGGCTGGTCTCTTTATTCTAAGTCTAGCATTTTCCCCATTATACTATACTTCCTTCCAGCATGAGGAAGAGTATGGCTCTAGGAAAGGACAAGACAAATCCCCTCCCCCAAAAGCAAATAGTCCAATTTGGCTGGAACATAGGTAGTATGAAAAGAGATAATAGAAAACAAAATGATATAAAATAATCACTAGTTTGTAAATTGGAGCAAGATAGTAGAGGTCCCTAAATAGAAAAAATTCTAGTTATTTATAGACAACAAGAACTCAAAGAAAGATCTGTTTTTTTGTTAGGGTTGTGAGATTAAGTCATAAGGTCACATAGAGATGAAAGGGAGCAGCTTCTAAGACCATCTAACCCAATTCTTTCATTTTAAAGATGAGGAAACTGACACTCAGGCTAAACGACTTAAATAATAATTACTTAATTGTGGCAGAATGATTAAATGGGGTACGGCATCCACCTGAACAAAGGGAATGGAGGCACAGTTCAAGTGCAAAACCTGAAAGTGTTCATTGAGCTAGTACAGCACACATGTGAGAGAATAATAGATCCTAGTCTGGGCTGCTCCAAAAACTGGGTTTTAGGAAGTGGTTTGTATGGTTTTACAGCAAAGGAAGGTATGAGGTTCTGGAGATGCTTTCATGGTATTCTGGGGAGGAGAGTTCCAGGAATTGGGTGGAGTATAGGAGTGCAGAGTACCCAGAACCAGGATGCTTGTGCAAGTTCTGTCCCTTTGGGGCCAGGATGAACCAGTTTGAGCTGGCCCTGTGGTTCCTGGCACAGCAGAAGTGTTCCTGGTTTACCCAATGGAAACCACAAAGGATCACCAACATGTCAAACTTGAGCAACACTCATTCCATGTCCTGATTGGCTGATTCTCAGTCCCATGTTATTTCAGCCTCTCCTGGATAATAAAAGAGCTCAAGGAAATCAAGGTGATCAGTAAACTCATTATTCATTGCATTTCCACATAAGTAGAATTTGAGATCAGATCTTCTGACTTTATAGCCACTTTCCTTTCATGGATGCTACATTGCTTCCATGGTTAGATTTGTGCCTTGAAAGATTCCTGAGGTAGTCAGTTATATGAAGGATGGATTAGAGATAGTATGGACTAGAGGCTTCACAAGTAATTGTGAGATTATTTTAATAGTCCATGTGGAAGCTGGAAGTAGGTCTAATATGATAGCAGAGACCTTTTTCCCCTCGGGCATAGCTGATGATCCTACAAGTCAAAAAATTTCCACAACTATAGGGAACAGAGCAGGTGACCTATGGGTCATGTCTGTGCCATATTTCATTCTGTGATTCACCAAGAAGTATCATAGAAGGTGCATAGGCTTTGGAGTCAAAAAAAAAAAAGGAAAGAAGAATAAAAGGAGAGAAGGTAGGAAGGAAGGAAAGAAGGAAGGAAGGATCTTCTGAGGGGGCGGAGTCAAGATGGCGGCTGGGAAGCAGTGACTGGCATGAGCTCCCCACCAAGTTCCTCCAAAAACCTATAGAACAATGGCTCTGAACCAATTCTAGAGCAGCAGAACCCACAAAGTGGCAGAGGGAAGCAGGGACCCACCCCAGGACAGCCTGGATGGT
>CM053625.1:177216318-177261940 GCA_028646595.1 Phalanger gymnotis
GGCCTGGGGCCAGACACAGCTGCAGCCTATTTCTAAAGCTGCCCCACCTCTGCTGCCCCAGGGGCAAATGGCCGGAACCGCAAACTCAGTCACACAGCTTTTCCCACTAACCTTCTCTGCTGTCTTTGCTCTTTGTGGGTTGAGAGGTCTGGTACATGCCACAGCTCGATATTTCGGGATGCCTGGGCACTTTCCGCTCCTCTCCTGGTCTGGTAGGTCCGCGTCTGCTCTGTTCGGGCCGTGCACGCTGCGCTCAGCTCCGCTCCCCTCGGCTGGGGGCTGGGAGGTCCATGTGGGACCCACCTTACCCAGGGACCATCCAGGCTGTCCTGCGTGGAGCCCTGCTTCCCTCTGCCACTTTGTGGGTTCTGCTGCTCTAAAATTAGGTCAGAGCCATTGTTTTATAGGTTTTTGGAGGAACTTGGTGGGGAGCTCACGCCAGTCACTGCTTCCCAGCCGCCATCTTCAACACGATTGTTTTTAACAAACAAATTAGCCACCCTTCCAAAGGCTTTAAATAATTAAACCCTAAATGAGTTTCACAACTGGAAAAATTAAAATCCAAGAGCTGCCAATGTATCAGACTTCTTGGGGCAGTGGAGGTGGGGAGAAGGGAGTTGCTTTCTCCCAACCCCCTCCCCCATATTCCATTGGATATGTAGATTCAAGTACTTAGAAGATCACCTGTCTAGAGCTGGAAAGGACCTCAGGAGACCTAGTCTAACATGTACATTTTACTGATAACACTCTTAGGTTAATTGACTTGCCCAAGTTCACTTAAGGAATATTCTAGAGTTCAGACTCAGATGCTGCGACTCCACATTCAGCATTTTTTTTCTCATTGTACCATGCACCCTAGACCAGAACTCATTTCAAGATAAACCCTTATATTTTGCTGTCATTAAATAGGAATAATCCTTCAATTGCCCTTATCCTTCCACCTTTCAATAATGTTAAACTTTCTTTCTTGAAAATGTCACCTAAAATCCTATTACCTATGAAAATCAAGCAACTCAACAAACTGAAATGATCAACAAGATGGCTTTAGGAAGTGGGGTGGGAAATACGTATGTGGCATATCCCTCCTTCCCCTAATAAATTCAGAGCTACCTGTTTTCTCCATTATAATTTTTGAAATATGTTTTCTAGCCTTGTTCCTTCAGCAATACTTTTGACCAAATCTCACATGGTATCTTCATGGATAAGATGGAGAGATGAGAGCTAGCTAAATGATCATACATCTGAATGGCTTTAGAAATGGACTAAATGATTAGATACAAAGAGCAGGCGTCAACTAGGCAATATTAACTTAAAGGGTGGTTTTTAGTGGCTTGCTCAAGGATTTCCTTTTAAAAAATATGTAATCATGAATTTAGAATCTCAAAACGTCTTAGAAAATATCTAGTCAACTTTGTTCATTTTTTTAGATGATAAGGAAATTAAGGCCAAGTGAGGTGAATTGACTAGCTCACTATTATACAACTCCGGCCATTTATCAATTACTTAGATAAAGGCATTACTGATGTACTTTTCCCATTTGCAGATTACTCAAAGCTACTAGGGTTATTAACCCAGAGTAAGGAAATCAAAAGATCTTGATGAGCCAAAACACTGGACCTCGCCTCCTAAGAAAAAAGTAAATACAGAAAATAATAAGTTTTACATTTGAATTCATTATCACAAAGATCAGGCAGAAAAAGCATGTCTAAATAGCAATTTGTGGATAATTTGCTGGTCTTAGTAGACTGCAAACTGTATTATGAGTCATTAGTATGATTCGGGAGCCAAAAGAAAAATAAATGAAATAAAGAAAATTCAGTCTGTAGCGATAGTAGAAGAGGAATCATATCTAGAAGGAGATGAGAGTCTTGCCATACTCTATCCTGGCTAGGTGACATCTAAAGTATTTTGTTCAAATTTAGGCATCAAATTGAAAAAAGATAAGGTGAAGAGAGTTCAGAAGTGACTGGAATAATGAAAATTCTGGATGTAATGATTGATTGGAGGAGATGGGAATGTTCAGCCTATAAAAGAGAAAATTCAAAGGAAACGTAATTGTCTTCAAGTATCTGAAGGGCTACCATGTGGACGAGGGCTTAAATGTGTTTTACCTGGCCACCGAAAATAATACTAGGACCAATGGGTAGAAGTTGCAGAGAAACAAACTTTAATTCAATGTAAGTGGAAAAAAAACAACAAAACAAAATTTTAAAATTGTTAATAATAACCTTACCCAAAAGTGAAATGGATTATCTAAGAATATAGTGGTTCCTTTAAGTGGTCCTGGATTAATAGTTTTTGGAGAAATAGAAAAGAAGATTCTTCAGGTAGAAATTGTGCTGGATTACTCTTTCCTTCCAATGATGAAACTTCATTTCTCTTTAGTATTTATGACAAAGAATTCTACCACAATCAAAAGAAATATAGATGTGTTTCACAGCTCTTTCCCCACAGTCGGCAAGTGATGCTGCTGAGACTTCTTGTTCCTTCTGTTTAGATATATAGAATGCTGATCTCATGTCCATCATTTAGTTCTCATTAGTACCATCTTCCCTTGGGTTGCTAGTGAAGCTCACCAGAACTGCTCTTTTATTTTTTTTTTCTATTCTCAAACTCATGATGTTGTAAGACCTCAGCAAAAGTGGTGCTGGTATATCAGCACTTGTGAGAGTGGGAGGTGTAATGGTTCATGAAATTGTACACATTAGGATGGTAATGCTGTGCAAATATATATTTTTGTAAACATTTTGCTTTGGTAGAAATATAAAGTCAGATTTCAAACTTCTTTAAATATATGTTGGGAAACAGTAGCTCAAATTATAAGGTGTCGTTTTTATTAAACAATGACAAATTTTGCGATGCAAACATCTTATTTATAGGTAATTCTGACAACCAACTTCCATTTGGCAAGTACAGAATATTGTCATTTTCAAAAGATGGAGAAATTCAGTGAAAATGAGTGACCTGTTTTCACAGCTGTGAGATCCTTGTCCCCATTTTTCCAAACTCATTACTACAAATGTATCATCATCACCCTTTCCAGGACTATTCCTTCCTGTTGCTATCTATTTCAGGTACTCAAAGGAAAAAAAGGAACATGGAGTACTATCAGTCCACTGTTTTCTCCAGATCTGTCTTTCTAAGCCACCTGGGCAGCAGATTGCAATGCTGGTGGGTTAGCCCTCATGCATGCCCTTTTCCTTGTGATAGGAACAGCTGTGCCCTGCAGGGTAGGGTACAGGTGCTCGGCCTTGGACATCTTCTTAATGGAATGTGCCTGGGTTGTTTCTGAGATAGCTGGTTTTTTCTCTGAGAGTAGAAAACCATTAGAAATTGGCCAGACGGTTCTTTTCCCCTTCATTAGGAACTAATTGCAAGTGGTAGGTCTCAGCTCACCCTGGGTTGTTTACAGCTTTCCAAAACCTAGGGGTGCTTAGGGGCATTGGGAATCTAGCACATGGTGCTGGGAGTGAGTGATTGCTCCTGGGTATGCGTTATTGATTTGGCCAAAGGAGAGGAAAAGATGCTTCTGAGAATGGCCACACTGGATATTTTAAAACCCAAAGTAAATGAAATCAACAAAACTTCCCTTTAAATATTGCTCAGTTGGCTCTGGAGCCAAAGAGCTAAGAACTGTGCAAAGGATGCATTGAAAGATCCAGAAATGGCTTGCATGTTGCCCTGAATTGTACTTTCCTTCAACTCTTACTCACTTCAGCTGTAGACTTGCCCTTGAAATGCTTGAGAATGTCTGACCTATTGTCTTGTAAGTAGACAGTAAGGGCCAGTTTTGAAGTGGTCTTTGGAATCTATATCCTCATTGCCACCAGTAAGTTTTATGATCTCTTTATCAGCTTTTGGATACAGCATTTACATATAATGGAAAACTGCTAACTAAAGAAAGAGAATTTTCATAATTTCATTAACTGGAAGGAGGCAATAAGTGTTCAGGAATTTCAGTGTTTTAAAAATCGAGACAAGAGTCATTGGATAGCAATTGACCTAAACTATTCTAAAGAGTTTTTAATCATCACTGACATAGGAAAAAATCCTAATCCAAAGCCAAGGAATCGTTTTTTGTCCCCTTCCCTGGACTCCCATCTCTGTTCTCTAAGATGTCCTGACAGCACCACTATCCTTACTAACATTAAGCATTCGATAGCATGTAGTTGCTCCTCCCCTCACCCCTGGAGATTGGAAAGGGTTGTGATTTTAGAATCACATTAGCAGATAAAGACCCCAGAAACTCCAGTTTCTCTTTGAAACTGGAACCAGCAGTGTTCCCACTTAGTTGTTGGTTTGTTTTTTGATAAGATATCCAGCCTTGCTGGAAGGAAGCTTCTCCCTAATACTTCTATCAGAGGGACTTTCTCAGACTAGAGAAATTTTCCCTAGCAAAATCCTTTCACAGTGTGCATTCCGATTTCTGATAAAAGTGATGTATGTGTGTGGCTCAGCAGAGATTTAGGAAACCTGAAGCACTCAAACAAATCTTCCTGGGATGGGTCCTAAAACTTTGGGAATTATAAAAAGAATTCTCAGTTTCTTAAGCCAATGCAATCAATTCTGTGCATGTCCAAGGGCACCAATTATATGTAAAGACAAATTTTAACATTCATTTTTTTTAAAAAAAATAGGGACTCTGTAAGTGCTTACATTGCTCTTTGGGCTTGAGGGAGGCTACTGGGTACATTGAATACTGAAGGAATGGACTTCATGTAAGTTACCAGTCGATTCTACACACAGTACATGCTTCACCTTGCTTGAATGAAAGCTTTAAAGATATATAACATAAATGAGAATGAATTCAGTTTTGCAAATAATGCAATTCTTATAAGTTAAATTATCATCCTAACCTAAGTATTTTCCCCAAGTTCTGAAGTCCTATCTGGATTTCTTCATTCCAAAATAAGCATTTGCTTCCAAGTTATGTAGCTATGTAGACTTTAAGCTCTGTGAGGACAGTGGGCATGTCTTAGCCTCTTCATCTCCTAGGGCATTGAGCACAGTTGTGAATGAGGGGAACCAGCCAGATAGCTGTTCAAGGAAGCCCCAAAATTCCCACAGCTGCTCCCAATGCTAATTGCCCCTGGATCATGGAAGCGCATGAAGAGATTTTTCTTGACACTGGCAATCATTGACATAGCTGTGCGTGATCAAGCATGTAGGTTTGCTTTTGATAGAATGTGGAGAGGTGACTGAATGATTGAAGTAAACTGGCTTCTAGCCATAATAAATAGAGAAAGAAAGAAGGCAGGGAGAGGGAGAAAAAGAAGTAAAAGGAGCAGGAGTCAGACAGAGATAATGTCTTGTGGAGTAGCATCGAGGGTGTATGAAACAGAGTTGGATGCTAGAGATTCCTTGTAAGGAATGACAGGTTCACAAGTCCTAGCATGAACCCAAGAGAAGGGAAAGAATGGGACACTGGACAAAAGAGAGGAAGCAAAGGCATGCTTCTGCTGTTTAACAGCTCCAGGTGAAAGCAAACTCAGGTCAGAGTAAGGCTAGTAGGGAGGCTTAGTGTTGTCCTTGGTTCTCCAGAAGACCTCAGCAGCAACAGCAGCAACGATAACGACAACAGCTACTAGAGCTACAGCAACAACTACTACAACAACAATAGAAATAGATACTTTTCCTTGACCCTCCTGGCCAGTAGGGAAGAGTACCAGTAGCACAGTCAAGGGCTGAACTCCAGAAGCTCTGCCTACATTTCCAGTTAAAGGTGACAGGCTCAGTCCTGTGCTCCTCCTCAGCTTCATCTACTAGAATGAGGCCATGCCTACATACATTGAAAGCCCTCTAGTCTTGAGAGCTACAGGCTAGAGTCTAGAAGGTAGTGAGTTTGTAAGGAGGGATGTGTAATGACCATTAAATGAAGACATCCTCTTCCCTCCACCTTCTGGTCCCTAGAACTGAATCAGAATGGTCCTAACCTATGTGATATCCTTGAAGGAAGGGCTTATTTAATACTTGTTTATGCATCCCCACTCTCTGGCACAGTATCTGACACATGGTAGACACTTAAATAACAAGCACTTATTAATTGCTTACTATGTGCCAGACCATATACTAAGTGATGGCAATACAAAGCTAAAAGAAAAACAAAGAAGTAAAACCAGCCCCTGAACTCAAGAAACTGATGCTTACATATAATGCTCAATTGACTGATTGCTATCCAATAATAGGAAGATGCTCTCTCAACCCATGACTCATTGGAGATTATTCCTTTACTTTATGGCTAGGAGCTAAGCTAGAGAGAGCCAGGTTCTTCTACCATCCTCATTCAAATAGCCAGAAGGTGATAGCTTCTAACCAGGCTCTTAGGAGGGATAGTGGCAATCAGAGGACATAGCAATGAGGTTTTGGTAACTATGACATTACCAAGCAAAAAAGGGCAGGGTGCACAAAGACCAACTCATAGTTTATATAAAAGGTGCTTAGTAATTGTTTGCTGAACTGAATTCAGTATTTTGAACATAGGTTACTCTACTAATTTGTGGTCACTAATTTTCCACAATGCTGAAGAGACTTCAGTGATCATCCAATCCAATTCATACCTGAACTCTAATTCAGTATCACAGAGAAGCAGTCCTTGAAGACCTCCAGTGAGGGAAACTCATTCCCTCTTGAGGCAGTCCATTATACTTTTGGATGATTTTCATTATTTTCTTAAAATTTTAATTTATGGAATAAAACAAGCATATACATATATATATATATAGATACATATGTATGTATCTATATATATACACATATATATACATATATGTATATATATGCAACACATATATGTATGTATGTATATACACATATATGAATGTATATATATATACACACATATATATACACATGTAAAATTGTTCTATACATACTTCTATTAATTCCTTTTCTGGATGCAGATAGTCTTTCTTCACGTATCCTTTGTAGTTATTTTGAGTATTTATACTAGTCAAAATAACTTATTCACTCAAAGTCATTCTTAAAACGATATCACCATTACTATGTACAATGCTGACTACTTGAATCAGTTCTTGAATAGAATGGTCTCAGTCACAGAATCTCCAGCCTCTCTGTGTCGTTCTGTATCAGGCAAAGACTTACACATTGGCTACAGTCAAATTCAGAATCAAAATGATTGATTCAGAATTTTTGCCAGCCCCCCCCCATTTTTTATTCATCTAAGTTTTTTAATAGACTAGCAATCAATTGTTTTTAGCATCTTACCTTTGTTCAGGGCATGGTAGGGGGTATGGGGATCACTCAATGTGATTAGAGTTCAGCTGGGAAGGTAGAACTGACATTTATGGAACAACTCATGAATAATACAAAATATTAAATATTTGTGTGACATAACAGAACAGTAGGACAGTCAGGATTCATATAGGCCCCTAGGTGAAGGATCTTTTGTATTCCATGCCCCACAGACAGTGGCTAATACTGCTTCAAAACCCACTAGTGCAGGTTTTATCAAAGCCATTGATTATAAATTGTCACCCAATCTGTCCCCAGTGATATGATTCTAAGCCAGTCATTGTAACACTGGCTCTAAATTTCAGGCTTTGCAAAACATAGACATTCCTGTTCCACTAGTTCTTGACTGTTACTTGCTACTATTCCTCTGTTCTCTTATTCAAACCGAGTTGACTCTTACCATTCCCCTTATATGGCATTGCTGTCTATTTTTTGGCTTCTTAAAAGCTCAAGCTAATTTAGATTTCTAATGAGGCTTGACAAACTCTCCCAGGTGTCTTCCATATTAACAGATGATTCCTAGTCCTATTTTTATAGAGAAGCAGTGTGGTGGTATAGCAAAGCGAGTCCTGGACTTGGAGTCAAGAGAGAACTAAGTTTAAATCCTACCTTAGCCCAGCTGAATGACCTCTAGGCAAGACACATAATTTCTCTGAGAGTGTTTCTGAGTCTCACTTTCATCATCATTAAAATGAAGACATTATTGTCTATGACATCTTCCTCAAAAGATTGTTATCAGCATCTAATGAAGTAATGCATGCAAAGCACCTTGCAAATGATAATTTCTATGGAACCATATCCTTTTGCTGCCATTGTTTGTTGGTATACTCAGTTGTTCCAGACCTACCTTTGGCTCTCATCTTCCCACTAAGAAAGTGATTGTAGAACTCTGAAATTATATCTTAGACTGATCCTTTTAGTTCTAAGAGAAATTACTCTTGACCAACGGGTAACAAACTAAGTACTGTAGGAATTCAGAGCAAGGAGATGTCAATCAATGTGAATTAGAGACTTTTTTATGGAGTGAAGATTAGACCTAAAGTGGGCCTTGAAGGAGGAATGGAATTTGGAGAGGTGAATAGAAGTCTAGTAGGGCATGCCACCCAGGCAGATCACTTAAAACGAAGTCACAGATGAAGGAATAAGAGTAATATTTGTGGGGGAAAGTTATGAAGCTATAGTAATTAGAGTGAAATGTGTGTGTTTAAGTGAAGGTAGCAAATTTTAGAATAGATAGAGTAGGAATCACTGTGGAGGGCCTTGAAAAGTAGACCGAGGAGTCTGTGCTTTTTCTTCCTCTATAAAATGAAAACTGTCTCTGAGATCTGCTCCAATTCTGACATTCTGTAATTTGATGGATTTGTTATGACTCCTTGACATATGGAGTAAGGAGATGTTATCTTCTTTACAAGGAGAATGTTGTAAAACTTGCAGCATTACCTGAGCAGACTCATCAGAAACTTGTTGAGATACCCAGTGTGAAAAGGTCTCTTCTTTCCCTGGTTAACAGAGCCCACAATAGTCTATGTGCTGTTATCACCACTGGTCCAAAGCTCCAGGTAATGCATAGATTCTTGCACTGAGCTGGAGCTGAAAGCACATTTCTTCTGTCTCTGAATTTGAGGGGAGAGCAACCTCATGAAAGACTCTAAGATGATATTTGTTACCAGCTACCTGTGTCAGTGGAATTTTTTTTGTATATTTTCCTATTTGGTTGGTGTTTTCATTCCTTTCTGTGTCATTGTTGGCAGCAGCCATGTCTTCTTGTATGCCTATGGATTCAAGTCCAAACAGGGGCCTGTGCTTTTTGAAGATGAGTAGCATATGCATGTGTATGTTTCCTGTGACACACAAATATGCGGATGTGTTAGTGTATATGTGCCTATGTGGGAACAGGGTAGAGCATGGAGGTGCTACATAAGTAGCAACGTCCTAGTAAAATGGGAGAAGGGGATTAAAGGAAGAGTTTCCAGTAGCTTCCTCAAAGGACAGGAAAGCTTGTTTGATTTTTCCCCCTGGATCGTCATCCCCCAGTTGCCAAGTGTTGAATAAATCAACATATACAAGTTCAAGAAAAATGTAGCATGTAGGTCACTGCCTGGCACATAGTAGCACTTAATAAATGCTTCCTTCCTTCCTTTTCCCCTTCCTCCCTCCCTCTCTCTTTATCTTCCTTTCTCCCTTCCTTTCTTACTCCCTCTCTTCTTTCCTCCCTTCCTCCCTCTCTCTTTTTTCTTTCCCCTCCCTTCCGTTCGTCCTTCCTGTCTTGCCTCCCTCCCATTTTTCCTCCCTCCCATCTTTCCTCCCTCTCTTTTTTCTTTCTTCTATCTCTTCTTTTCTTCCTTTTCACCTTTCTTCCTTCCTTCCTTCTTCCCTCTCTTCCTTCTTTCTTTTCTCACTCTCTTTTCCTTCCTCCCTTCCTCCTACCTTCTTCCATTGCCCATCTCCCTTCTAGTTCAGACACCAGCTATATTTAGAAGCTATAGTGTAGTACATTTTCACAGTAGGTTTTCTCTGTAGGCCTGTGCACAGATGATTTACCAGTCTTGACAGAATAGAAACAGGGCTCAGGGTCAACTGAAATTGGGAGAAACTCCATTGAAGAGGTACAAATGATAGGATTGAGTTTGGCTCTCCTGTTGTTTACCTGTTTTCCTGGATAGGATGTGTTTTTTTCCAGGGTGGGGAGAATATTGTTCTTGCCTCTATGAAGGGTAGGAGAATATTCAGTTGTTGCCATGGGACTTTCAGTGTTTATACATACAGCCCTCTTTTACAATGACAAATACTTGTCTGGTGACTGAGCAAGCATGTCTTTATAATCGGTAGGCAGTCTCTCAGCTTTGCGAGATTTCTTTCAGATTTGCAGATTTCAGACTACCAGTTATCTTCTTTGAGCTTCTGGGACTCCGGAAGTACCAGTGTTACAAAAGAAATGATGGGGAGAAAAAGCCAAAGCTTAGGCAAACATCTGTGTTTAAGTAAAATTTGAACCATCTCTGGCACTCAAATCTTTGATTTAAATTAGGGGCTATTTCTCATCACAAATGATGGGGATAAATATACACATATTTCTATTCCCCCCTTTCTCCCTCTCTCCCCTTGATTTATCATGCATTTAGATTTGTATCTCCAGGTCAGCTCACATAGTCTAATTTTTAAGAAGGTAACAGCCAGAAAAGTGTAATTCATAAGTGAACATTCTTGTGGTCTAATGCGGGTTTTAGGAAGCAGAGTTGCTTTTGATATGCAAACTAATCCACAAGAAGCCGGAGCATTTTATAAAGGATGCATTATTCATTGGAATACAGTATATTGCATTTTAGAAAGGGGCTTTGCCAGTGTCAATTTAATACCACCAGAGTACTGCTTATGTAGGAGCTGGTTAAAGATACACTTGTAGCTTGAAGGTATTGCTCATTTGAATAAGTTAAAAGGAGTAAATTTCAGAAGGTACAATAGCCATGTGAAGCAAGAGAAGAGAATATTATTTATATATTATTTTTAATGCACATGTCCTTTCTTCCTTGCAAGAGTGTATTGATTTTTGAGAGAAGAATCATGTTGGGGTTTTTGTTTCTTTTATAATCACCCACAATGTCCATAATAGAGCTTGGCACATAGTAGGTGCTCATCTTTAGTTGTTTATGCCAGTGTTGAAATGTCTAAAACAAAGCTGAGTTAAGTTTGATTTTATTAATTGTACTCCCCCATTCATCAAGTAACGTATAAGCTCCTTGAGGGAAGGGACCGGTTTAGTTTAGTTTTGTTTTGTTGTCTTTGTATTCCAGAGTGCCTCACACATAATAAATGCTTAAAAATGCTTGGATTGCATTGAATTTTATGGATAGTTTTCTGTACTAGCCCTGACTTGGTTCTTATCATCTTTCACTCTGATGCTGCCATCAGATAGCTGCACCTTCAGAGAAACAGCAGAAACTAAACCCTTAGTGGGTGTTTGAAGTAGTAAATTTCATCTGAGGAGGATAGGTCTTTAGTCATGTATCTTGGCTACTTACCATACGCAGCCTCTCTTAGGTGTTGTCTGCCTCTTACAGAGTGATACCTAGTGTCAGAACAGAGATATGGAAGTGGCATTATAGACCGCTAAGCAGGTAGATCTTTTCTCCATCCCAACCTTTAAGAGAAAGGGGGTGGAAGTGAGACTTTAGACAGTGAGGATTCCATCAGAAAGGACAAAAAGATGCAGCACCATTTGAAGAAAACCAGACCAATTAAATAGATTGGGAAAACATAAGGAAAAAAATAAAAGTTTAAGAATATAGAGGGTCCTTCCCACAAAATAAAAGGATATACTGGACACAGCAGATAACGGTTTTGAGTTCCTTCTCAACTATTTTTGGAATAACTCTTGAATTATCATTTCTTCTCAGAACCTTCTCTGACTGGAAGGTAAGCAATACTTGCCTAGCAGATTATCCTAGGTAGACATGTTGCTTTTATAATCCTGCTCTGTCCAACATCATTCGGCTCATAATAATTATTTTGGGGTTATCTTGGTCTATGCTACACTATTTTTTTCTATGAGTTCAAAACTTTTTCATTTGTATTGTAGATATAGATACTGGAGATAGGATTGTTCATCTGTGGGTATATCATCTATAGACTTCCTTGTTGTTCCTACAGTGACCTTTTTGTAATGGAAGCCAAAAGATAAAATAAGCTATATCCATCCTGCCCCACCGGCACGACACAGAGAGGTGTCAGATAGTGGAGCCAGCTCCAGAGAGTTGATTGTTAAATTTTGAATGTGAGCATTTACACCTTAGAAATTGGCAAATGCTACAAAGCAGGACTTGATTTACTGTTGTCTACAATGTCTGGACTTAAGGAAGTGATAGAGAAAGATTTTAATAATGCAGATTAAATTTACAAGTATGTCAGCCAGAGAGCTGATTGTTAAATTTTTACCAGTATACCACTGGGAATCAGGGACTTTTTGAGAGGAATCAGAAAAGTCACAACCCAGCGCCAGCCCAGTAAGATTCCCTCTCATTACAACAAATTGACTATTCAGTATTTTCCCCATCCCCAACACTGGCAAATGATTTAGGCTCTAACCTGATATCATCCCTACCTGGAATTGAGCTTCATTTAAAATGAGTTTCACTGCATAATCCTCTCCATGGTTATGCATTTAATTTAGTACCTACCCTGAGGAAAGAGTGATATAACAATAATGTTCTGTCCAATATAGCACCTTTCCTCTGAAGTGTTTTGCAGATTTGATCATATTATATGATCTATGGTCTATGAATCTATTGTATGCCAGGAATGTTTCAGTTAAGCCAGATGTGGTTTTAGTACTCCAATTAATTTTTAAAAATCACTAAACCTTAATTATTTGCAGAAGATGGGATGAAATGTTGGAAGTAATTTGGGATTAGAATTTATATTTTACTATGTAATGGATGCTATTTAAACCAATAGCTTTTATGCGCCCACATAAATGATGCAGTTAACATTCAAAGTCATAGACTGTGCAAATACTTTCCATCCTAAAATGAATATGGGCAAAGATTTACACTATTGAAATCATGGTATTCATATTGCACACCATTTGGCCAAGCACTCTATCAATATGGGCAGTTCTCACCCTTACAGTAGGAATATGTGCAAAGAAAAGGCATTATAAGTCAAAATGATGTGCATTGAATCTTTTTCTTCTAGAAACACAGGCTTGTGTGCCTGATGAAAGGCCCATGGCTGATCTTTATACAGAAACGACTGTGAACATTATCTTTAACCAACAACAAATGAGAGAAGAAAGCATTTTATAAACCTTAAGACATGAAATAAATGTGAGCTACAATAATAACTGTTGTCATTACATATACAATAGGCACTTTTTTCAGTTTATGTGAATAAATGAACCAAGGAAAATTTTCCAAGGCTTCAGAATTTTGTGATTATATCAAGGGGTCCTTTCAAACAGCACAGGGTCCCCTCTAAATTTTAGCTTATAGATGTCATAATTCAGCATAGAATGCTAGAGACAATCTTGGAGTTGGTATTAGAAAGACCTAGGTGAAGATTCTGCCTATGATAGTTAATTACTGAGTTGTCTTAGGCAAGTCATTTAAATTGGCTGAGCCTCAACTGTTAAATACAGAAATTAATTCCTGTAAAATGTAACTCATAGGGTTACTTTGAGGATTGAATGAGATTGTATATATGTATATGTGTATGCCTATATGTGTATATGTAACTCATAGGGTTATTTTGAGGATCAAATGAGATTCTATGTGTGTATGATTATTTTACAAAACTTGAAGTACTATATTGATGACAGATATCTTCTTCCTTTCCCTTTTCTTCTTGTTCTTCTCCTTGTTCTTCTTCTCCTTCTCCTTCTTCATTCTTCAGTATAATCCCCTCAGATCCTTATACCACAGATACAGACTTCATTTAGGCTTAGAATTTAAGTTTTTCTCTTTTGGGTAGGACACTCCAGAGTTTACTCTCCACAGTTTTAAAGTACCTAAGGTCACCTCCAGGCCACAAGAAGATATCGAAAGAGACCTTGGGTAGAGGAACTTTAAAAATGTCATGTAAATGTCCAGAGGCAGGATGGATAAAGAGCCTTGAAGTCAGAAGGAGGTGGGTCCAAGTCTTTTCTGTAAAATGTAGTGCCTGTGTGACTCTGGACAAGTAACTCAATCTGTTAGAGGCCCAGACAACTCTCTAAGGCTCTAAGTTTCAGAGAGATGGCAGATCTGCATTGGGAGGTGAAATTTTTCACCAGGAATGCCATCCATTGATAAAATAACAGATATACTCAAATGCATGCATACATGTTGTTGTTGTTGTTGCTGTTTAGTCGTTCAGTTGTATCTGACGCTTTGTGATGCCATGGACCATAACACACCAGGCTCTTCTATCCTCCACTCTCCCACTCTCTCCTGAAGTCTATCCAAGCTCATGTGCATTGCTTCAGTGACACTTTCTGTCCATCTCATCCTCTGCTATCCCTTTTTCCTTTTGCCTTCAATCTTTTTCAATGTCAGGGTCTTTTCCAATGACTTCTGCATGTATACATACATACAAACATACATAACCATATATAAACTACTATTATAATCATCATGTTGGCAATGATTTTTGGTGTTGTTAAATAATATTTATCTATATCTCAGAAGAATCAAGATTTTGTGCAGCCTCAAGATAACGGACAAGTGGGTATAAATAGGCCAGAATATATTACCTAAAATGTTTTGCTTGAAAGAAATGCCTTAACAGATATCTTCTAGGACATGAATGCCTAGAAAAGGGGTGTGAACTGGTGATGAAGAAGCTAGAGTAAATGAAAACAATTGTTTAACTAGTGTTTCATTATATCTATAAATTAGAAGAATCATAGAACGGTCTCTATTATATTAGTAGATACACTATGGAGAAATTATGGAAGGACATTTATAAGAATGACGCTGGACAAGAAAGGATGGGTTAGTGTCTAGCTGGAGCAGTAAATGGAATAGCCATGCCAGTAAGAGCAATGAGCCATAAAGATCATCGAGTGACTCCTGATTCTAAGGGGAATATTCTTTTAATTCCTCCAAACTGGTGCCTAAGTATAGTGTATAATTAATATATTTTATTATTAGTGAAAATGGTGCTAATATTCAAACAATAACTACTTTGTGGGAACCATACTACCCTCAAAAATAAAATAAAATAATACAAACAACATTGCTGGTCGTGATCCTTCTGAGAAATGGTTTGCAGAGAGAGAGTCAGAGTACTACAAGGGCACTTGGATTTGGAATCAAACGACCTGAGTTTGATTTGAGGGACGTCTAGTTATCATTTCTGACATCAGAGACAAGATTTTTAACTTCTCTTTGCCACTGTTTCCTCATCTGCGATATGAGTTGGTTGGACTAGACTTCTGTGGACTCTTCCAATTCATAATGTAGGAAATTAATAAATTTTTTTCTCTTTTCTATTGCAAGCACATTTATACCCAATAAAGTAATGCATGTTTGCAATGGGATTTATTACACAGATTAAGATTTTCTTTAGTGGCATATTTTATTCACATTATTTAAAGAACAGATAAAACGACTCATCCTGCTTATGTTTGGTCATGTACCCCTCAAAAAAAGACGTAAAAACCATAAATGTAATCACATTAAAATAACATTTAAAGTTATAAATATGCTTGGATTGATCCATCTTTCTCCAAGTAATTCTTGATTATTCATGGCCTAGTTATCTAGTTTGTGTATTTTCTAGAGCCTTAGCATCATAGAATTTTAAAGTTGAAAGGGATCTTAAAAATCACCTGTAACAACCTCCTCCTTTATTGATTAAAAATGATAATAGCTAGTATTTATATGACATTTTAAGGTTTGCAAAGTACTTTGTAAATACGATCTCATTTTATCTTCACAGCAACTTTGGGATTTAGGCGCCATTATTACCCACATTTTACAGATTAGGAAACTGAAGTAAACAGGGGTTGAATGCCTTGGCCATAGTCACACAGCTAGTAAATGTCTGAGGCTGTATTTGAATTTAGATCTTGCTAATTCTAGGTCCTGTGCTCCATCACTGTACCACTCAGCTTCAATCATATAACAAATGAAATTAAACTCCTGAGAATTTGAAGGAATTGCAGGTGTCTAATTGTTCAGCATTAGAACCTGTGCCTAGTGATCCCCTTGACCTCAGTTTCTTCACATGTAGAACTAGAGGGTTGTACTAGATAATGGCTAAATTATCTTTCAGCATTAAATCTCTGATTGTAAATTATCTTTGCTGTGAGCACAATGCTTTTTGTACTTTCTCTCCCCACCTAGCCAGGAAGCTTTTGGCATCCAACAGGAACCAGTCATACTAATTTCCCTCTGCCACTGCATAACCTAGCATAAGAAAACCTACATATTGATTGACAGAGAAAATCTGCCAAAGTTATCAATTTGTGACTGCAGAGGGTGACAATTCAAGCAGTAGGGTTTATTTTTATTATACAAAATAAGCTATGTATTTTGTATTCCTAATAACTTATGTGCATGTTCTATGTACCGGAGGAAGCTGGATTCATTGAGTAGGTCACAACATCTAGAGGGAGGAAGAGTTTGGCTGGGCATCCATAAATGGGGCATTTTCTTCTAGTGCTTCAGTGCTGTGTTGCCCTCATAATTAATCAACAAGGATTTACTAAACACCTACTATGAGCCAAGTGTCTTGTTAGGCAAAGTTGTCCCAGAAAGCATTTTCACCTTGACGCTTGCTCTCAGTATAATTAATAGCAAAGAAAGTGCAATGTCACTTTGACACCTTCTGGCTCATTCTCGTTAACAGAATCCAGTGCTATATCATTTTGCAGATTTTTGACATCTGTGACCTGTAAAGTTCAAAGCTGATACACCCATTACATTAAAAGCTCCTTGAGGGCAAGAACTGTCTTTGGCCTCTTTTTGTATCCCCAGTGCTTAGCACAGTACCTGGAACTTAATAAATGTTGATTAATTGTTTGATCCACTAGAGCAGGGGTGGGGAACTTATGATCCTCAAGGCCACATGTGGCCCTCTAGGTCCTCAAGTGTGGCTCTTTGACTGAATCCAAACTTCACAGAACAAATCCTCTTAATAAAAGGATATGTTCTGTAAAACTTAGACTCAGTCAAAAGGCTGCACTCAAGAACCTAGAAGGCCACATATGGCCTCAAAGCCACAGGTTCCTCACCCTTGGATTAATGTATTAACCCCCCCCCCCCCAAACTAAATTTGTCTTTGTGTTGACTTGAAGGTACATTTTGTAAAGATTATCCTGGGCAATCAAATTACCAGTTGTTGCTTTGCCCCAAGCCACCACTGATTCAGGGTCTTCTCAGGGTCTATATTCAGCTTCTTGAACTATCATCCACAGCCTCTCTGACTTGTCCTGGTCCTTTCTAGCAGGCTAGTATAGTGATCACCAACTTCAACCTTACTCTGTTATGAGTTTAAACAGCAATATTCCTAAGAACATAATAATTAGTAGTTTCCTCATGGTGGTTGGCCAGCCACAGCTATACCCTAAGGATCCTCCCCTCAAAGTGTCTGCATGTGAGCAGTTGGTTAACCTAAATTCTGATGCCAGGAAAGGGCATTGCCTGCTTCACTGATCCACATGGAAGAAAATGACTGCTTTTTATACACAGGTTTCCCTTCATTTTCTCTGCTGTTGCTGAAGATAGAGCTTTTGCCTCTTCCACTATTCCTTTTGCCAGCATATTGATGTGTGAATCTATCCCTTCCTTTCAACTCACTCTGTCCTACTTCAGTTTCTCACCACCTATTATTGGTGGAGGATTCTGCACTTAGAGTAATTCTAGTCATCCAGGTTCACAGACTTTGAAGCATACTGACAGAAATTCAGGGAATTGACATCGTGAACAACTTCCTAACAGCTACAGCTTTTGAAAATTGGAATGAGCTGACTCAAAAGGTTGTGGGTTCCTCTTGTTCGGAGGTCTTAAAGCAGAGGCTGCATAACCACTTGTTGGCTATTTTTAGAGTAGGTTGGACTATGTGTGGGTTAGACTAGAAGGCTACTGAGGGCCTCTTCCCATTCTCAATTTCTGTGGTTCTGCTTCAGTTGCTTTTCCTTCTCTCTCAGTTCCCCACATCCAAAAGGTTAACGAGGGTTGTTGTTTTACCTCCATAAATGTCTCACATCTCTCTTTTTCTCTGTATCTATTGGGCCATGGTCTGAATCTCAGCCCTTATTTATTATCTAGGCCATTGGATTAGCATCTTACTTCATCTCCCTGATTCTAGGCTCTCCTTAATCCATCCTCTGGACAGATCATAATTATGGTGCTGAAAATGATAATAACTGTATTCCAGGCACTGTGTTTAGTGCTTTACTATTATTATCTCATTTGATGCTAACAACAATGCTGGACAGAAGGTTGGTGCTTTATTATCCTCATTGTACAGATGTGGAAACTGAGGCAAACACAGATTAGGTGACTTGATCAGGGTCACAGAGCTAGTAAGCAGGTGGCTCCAGATTTGACTTCTGACTCCAAGCATAGCACTTTCTCCATTGTCACCTAGCTGACCCTAGCAGCCACAAAATCTTCCTAATGCAAACATATGATCATGTCGCAACTGCTAAAGTTTCACTCAGAGCTTCCTTTTTACTCTAGGACAAAGCCAGATTCTTCAGCCTCACCTTTAAAGCCCTCTACAGTCTGCCTTTGAGCTAACATTTTGGTTTATTTCATGTTAATCCCTTTTCCATATTCTGCTTTGGCCAAGCTGGCCTTAAGGAGTTTTCTAAAGTCAGTATCTCACTGTCCAGTTCTTTGTCTTTGACATCTCCTTTCTCTGGCATATACTCCCTCCTCATTTCTGCTGCTCTGGCTTCTTGTCTTCAATTGTGGCTTACCTTATGTATTTTCCTTACTTAGATATTTACTCAGATGCTACCTCACATGTGAAACCTTCTTTGATATCCTCTCTCCCCAGTTTTCTAACATCCCTTGCTTTCTTAACTTGTCGTTGGTGTTCAGTCGTTTCAGTCACGTCTGACTCTTCGTGACTCTGGGGTTTTCTTGGCAAATATACTAAGGTGGTTTGCCGTTTCCTTCTCTAGCTTATTTTACAGTTGAAGAAAATGAGGCAAACATGGTTAAATGACTTGTCCAGGGTCACACATTTAGTAAGTATCTGAGGCCAGATTCGAACTTAGTTTTTAACAAATTGTCTGTGTACATGTTGATCTGTAGCCCTCCCCACTTCTTTCATTGTAAGTATTCAATCCATTATGTCTAATTTCAAGATTTTCTGAAATCCCCACAATAACATAAGGTTATTAGGGAAAGGAACATCTCTCTCTCTCTCTCTCTCTCTCTCTCTCTCTCTCTCTCTCTCTCACACTCTCTCTCTCTTTCTCTCTGTACCCAGCTCACTATCTTACACTTAACAGGTGCTTAATAAATGTGCATAGAATTGAAATGAATTGAATTGAGCCTGGGGTCTGATTGGATTGACAGGAGGAAAAAATTTAAATTACAGCTTAAGGTAAATTAAACTGAAGTGTATTGTTTCCCAGAAACCTTGAGAGTCACAGAGTTATAGTGTGTCAGAGCTGGTAGGAAGTTTAAAACAGTGAAAATAAAATATTACAGCTTGGGAGACATTTTTCGGTTTTTATGATTCTGTTTGTTTTTTATTTCATTAATCTAGTAGAGTGAATATTGGGCCTGGAGTCAGAGGCCCTGGGTTCCAATCACATCTTTGACCTTAATTGTGTGACCTTGAACAAGTCACTTAAATTCCCTTGGCCTTAATTATCTCATCAATACAATAAGGGGACTGACGCCTTACCAGCTTTTGATTAATGTTCCTATGAACACATCTTTTTCTTATACCAAGTTGTCTGGAAACAGTGAGAAGTTGGATGACTTGTCCATACTCATATAGATAGTAAATATTAGAATGAAGTCTGAAACACATCTCCTTCAAACTCTAAGGTTAATTTTCTATTGGCTGGCTACTTCTTGAGTCTTCCTTCAGAGGGATGTTAGAACAAAGAATGTTAGAGTTGGAAAAGACCTTTGGAACGTGCGCTTTTAGAGCTGAGGGACTATGGTGGGAACAGGAAGGGAGTAATCACGTAGCACCTACTATGGACCAGACTGTGCCAAGTGATTAAAAAAATCTTATTTGATCCTCACGACAATTCTGCAGAGTAGGCGCTCCCCATGTTACGGTTGAGGAAAATGACGCAGACAGAAGTAAAATGACATGACCAGAGTCACACAGCTAGTAAGAGCATGAGGTTGAATGCGAACTCAGGTCTTCTCTGACTACAGGCGCCATGATCCATCCACTGTACTGCCTAGGTCCCTCTGACCATAGAACATAGAATACCAGAAATGTCAACGATCATAGAACATAGAGCTGTAGGGATTTTAATACAGAGATTATCAAACACTGGAGCTGGAACAATCTTAGAATGTATAAAATGTTGGAGCTGGATAGGATCTGACCATCCAGGCTGAATTTTTCCCTGTATTTCATAGAGGGGCAGCTGTATCCTAAAGAAGTTATATGGCTTGCCCAAATTCATACAACTAGTGAGTCTCAGAATTAGGATTTCATCTCTGGCATCATAACTCCTAATCTACGTCTTTGGTAATTAGGTTCCAGAATATATACTTAAACAAGACTGGGATCAAGATGGTCATCACATCCAGTTGTTCCCAAATAACGGTCAAGCTCTCGATGGTGCTTTATCCCATTTCCATCTATCATTGCTGTTTAACTTTTCATGCCTTCCTGTTTGGTCTCTCTAACTAGATCATTAACTCCTTTAGGATAAGGTCTGCACATTGTAATTCTTTATATTGGTCCTAGTCCCTAGCGAAGTGCTGTGAACATAGCAGATGTTGAATAAATATTTGTGAAATCACCGTCTATCCCGGAAAACAGGACTCAGTCCTAGCTCCTCACATTAGGTTTTTTTTTGAGGGCTCAGGCTTCATCAGTAACATCTTGACATGTTCCCTGTTGTTTAATGAACATGATTAAAGGAATTCTAGAAGGTCGATGAAAAAGTTATGCTATTGTGTTTCAAATACACCCTGGGACCACCTAGCTTATTATAGCTTTTACTCAGAAAACGTTTTGGAATCACCTTGTAAACTCATTCTAAAATGCTGTAGGACTCATTAATCTCCATAGCCTACATCTGCAGACAGAATTTTCTCCAGCACATGCCCCAGGGATGGCAGGCAGTTCAGGAGAGCTTTATTTAAGTTGCAAATGAAATTAGTTTGTTCATTTTTAACTTAATTCCTAAAAGGCCATTTGATTTTGGAAACCTTACCTTCTCATTTGGTCTAAAATTTGCAATTTTAAAATACCATTTACTTTACATTTAAACTCCTTCCAAGGTTGCCACATGAAGTTTAAAAGCTCATCTGTTTTCTCCTTGTAATTGACTTCAAAATGTATCGCTGACTATGTATGGTCTAAACCTTTTCACATGTTTCTTATTTTCTTTCTGGATTTCAGGCTCTAAACCACCTTAGACAGAAGGCATTCCCACCTTCTCTCTCTCCTCCCCCACCTTGTGTGACCCTATACCATTTTTTGTCCTGAATGGGCCACATTGTCTATTCTCAACATTTTATAGGATCATGGAACCATAGATTTAGAGCTGGAAGAGATCTAAGAGGCCATCTTGTCCAATTTCTTCATTTTACACTTGAAGAAACTGAGGCCCGGGCAGCCTTAGTGCCCAAGGCACTAAAGGTAATATATAGGTATAAAGGTAGTGAAGATCAGAGGAAAAAATTGAACCTGGGTCCATTTCCACTCTCCTCTGCCATTTGGATTCTCTTTTCTATCCCACAATGTCATGTACCAAAGTACAGGAGGGCCTGTCTAAATAGGTGATGATTTACAGATGGATAATTATCCTAGTTAAACATTAGCATATTTGCCTTGAAATGTTCCTATGTCACTCCCATGCCATATGGAAAATTATTTCATTACAGTGATGTGATTCTAACAACATAATTGCTATCATAATTAAAATTACACACTACTTAAGGTTATTATTTACTTGACTAGCAATGAAGCTATATTTTTTTCTCCTTCTAACAGCAACATTGTCCAGGACTAGGGTGAAGAAACTTTAAAGTAGACAAAGATGTGGATACTGTTACCTCTTAAAGAAAGGAGTTCTAGGAATGCTTTTCTTTAAGGAAGGCAACTCTTAAATTTATATTGTTAGCTCAGATAGTAATAAGCTGCTATTAAGTGTCTCAAATGTAATGTAGCTGTCATGTGGAAAGGATGCTTGGAAGGATGACCGGTGAGATCCCACGTAGAAGACAATTGAAGCTAAGTTCGGCATATTGAATGAAATTCCTGGGGTCCGGATACCTCCATTAAATCCCATCTTACGGGCAAGTCACTTGCTCCAAACTTCGGTTTCTTAATCTGTATAATGGAGAAAATGCTTAAGCTGCTGACCTCACAGTGTTACAAGGAAAGCAATATTTAAATCCTATATTGTAGGAATCTCTGTTTTTAATATTTAAATACCTTAGAAATATGAGCTGATGTAATGACATATATTATTATTATTGCTATTTAAAAATATGACATATTGATTTTACTCTTTAATATTATAGAAAACATTTACATAGTATTTGCTTTGTTCCAGGCACTATGCTAAGTACTTTGCAAATATTATCTCATTTTGACCCTTGTAAAAATCTTGGGAGGGAGGTGCTATTATCCTGATTTTTAAAGATGAGAAAACTGAGGCAAACAGAGGTTAAGTGACTTGTATGTGGTCACAGAAATAGGAAATGTCTGAGGCTGAATTTGAACTCTTTTCTTCCAACTTCAGGCCTGGTACTCTACCACTGCATCACCAATTGTTGTTGTTGCTGTGATTTCATTAGGACAGAGAACTCCTCATTAAAAACTTCTTCTACCAATACATTTTATCACTTTCTTTGAAATTTATTTACTTTGAAAGTGGTCGGAGGTAATGAGAGTCTTAGTGACTTGCTTAGGGTCACACAGCCACTATAAAGCAGAGGATAGATTTGAGTCTAGGCCTTCCTTCCCAACTTCAAGGCAAGATCTCTTTACACTGTGCACTGCTCTCTCTTGAGCTATTATTATTGTTGTATAATCAGGAACCTCTGCAATCTATAAAAAAGGACATCTAGTCTGCTCTGTACAGCAAACACTGTTATCCAGGTACTCCATCCTATCCTTGTTCACCCGTACCAGGGATTCTCTTGTAACTATGCTCTCTAGATATTCAAATTCTACAGATGAGGAAACTGAAGCCCAGAGAGAATATATAATTTGCCCAAAGTCACACAACTAGCTAGGAGTGAAGCTAGAACTAGAACCAGGGTCTCCTGGCTCTTAGTCTTATATGCCTCTTCCAGTTCCAAATTGCTCTCATCAACTATATGTATAGATGATATATGGATCTATATGGATAAAGACAAATCCTTTTGTTATTCTGCTGCCATATAATCATGGCTTCCCAAAGGCAACTTATAACATTGTACTTATAGGCATGTTGTCATACCTAAAGGACCACAAGTTGATGCAATCAAAACAGCTAGCACTGGGGAAACAGAACACACACTGATGAAGAATAATGGTCAGGCAGCAAAGCACAGGCATCAGGGAGAGCATATCATAGAATCCCCAGGTTATAAGGGACCTCATTAGTCATCTACTCCAACCCATGCCTGAAAAGGAATCACCTCTGAAACATTTTTGAAAGATGGTCATCTACCCTTGGTTTGAAATTTTTCAATGACAGAGAGCTCCCTACTTAATTAAGCAGGCTACTCCATCTATGAATAGCTCAAATTTATAGAAAATATGTCTTATACTGAACCATAATCTCTCTCTCCCTCTCTCCCTCTCCTTCCCCTTCTCCCTCCCCCTCCTCTTCTCCTTCTCTCCTTCTTCCCTCCCCCTCCCCACTTCCCCATGTCTGTCTGTCTGTCTGTCTGTCTGTCTCTCTCTCTCTCTCTCTCTCTCTCTCTCTCTCTCTCTCTCTCTCTCCCTGTCTGTCTCCTGTCTCTCTTTTTCTTCAGTTACCCTAATTCTCTTGTTGGAGCAGCCTAGAAAGTCTTTTCTTTTCCACACAACTGAAGGGGAGTAACAGTAGCATGCAATGACTATTTGAAAGAGAAAGGCTTCTCTCCTTCAAAGTAAACACTCACCTAGGTACCATCAACAAATCATGGTCTGACATGATCTCAGGCTCCCCAACATCCTACTGCCATGCTTTGTATGTACTCCAAGTTGTCAGTGCTCTTCTGTTTGGCCAGGACAGAACACAACATACCTATTTCCTGCTTCATCCTGGATAGCACCCTGTCTTAAAATAATTTTAAATCATGTTGGCTTCTTTGGCTGCCTGGTCGCTCTTTTGTTTCATATTGAGCTTGTAGGCAGTGGAATTTGCATGATCTTTTTCACATGAACTATTTTCTAGCTATATACACTTCTTCTTCTTCCCTGCCCCCATACTATGAAACTGGTGATTTTTAATATATGGTTCATATTTATCTTTGTTAAATTTTATCATGTTGATGAATTCTCTCAATGATCAATATCATTTTCAAAACAGTGACTCCTACAACATAGGATTTAGAGCTGGAAGGGATCCTAGAGGTCTTTAAATCCAATAGTTCTCAATTTTTTTTTGGTGTTAGGACATTTTTACATTATTAAAAATTAATGAAGATTCCCTCAAAGAGCTTTGGTTTATGCAGGTTGTATCTACTGATATTTCCACATTAGAAATTTAAACTTTTATCGAAATATTTTTGACCTTGTTGACCCCCTCAAAGAGTCTCAAGAACTTTTAGGGGTCCCCATACCACACTTTGAGAATTGCTGATACTCGAACTCCCTTATTTCAGAAATGAGGAAATCAAATCTCAGAGAAGATAGGTAAATGGCCAAAGGTCAGGCAGGAAATCAAAACTAGGTCCTATGAACTCGAAGCTAAAGCATTATTTGCTATAGCATATTTTATTATTAGCATATCATATGAAATATTTCCATTTTATCAACGTGAATTTAATAGTCTTTTATTTGATGTTTTCATCTAAATAAATGATAAAAGTTTTGAAGAGAACAGCTCCAAGTATAATGTTCAATGGAATGCAATAAAAACCTTTCTTTCAATTTGGCACTCTTCAAATTTAGTTCTTTAGTCAAAATTTAAAAAAAAAGGAAATAATGTGAAATGATTATTGTAAATGAATTCATAATGGCCTCTAGTGATTATTGCTGTCTTTTCTGAATAACAATAATACCCCATTCATTTCATAATATATTCTAGAAAGTTATTAAGGATTAGTGTCAAGCTTGCTTATAACTAGTGTGTGGATTCCATCTCCCCCTCTTCTGAAAACTGGAACCCCAGTTACCTATTTTCCTTTTTCTGCATTTTCTCCACGCTCCATATTTCCTCAAAGGTTGTTGTTGGTTCAAAGATCACTTCAGCAATATGAAGTGCTATTTGTCTGAACCTCAAGTCTTGAACTAATTTAAAACTCATCAGTGCTCTCTTACTATCTCCTCCAGATGTACAACTATGATCCCGTGCACCTGATCTACCTTAAATTTCAGGTTCCTCATTACGTTGTTTATTCTCTCCTTTCCAATGTGAAGATTATTCTCATGGGCGAAGATGGAAATCAAATGAGGGACAAATAGTGCTGTCTTTTCTGTCACTAGGTAGTATCCACATGCATCTTCAAGCGTATTCAGATCACCTATCTTCCAAAAGCAGGTAGCTTCTCCCTTTTTTCCCTTTAAACAAACCTTTTCTGAGTCTTCCATTTGTTTTTCTATATATAAGGCCATTCTAGAGTTAAAAAAAAATCCTGTCCTATTGTTAGACATATATTCTACTTCTCAATTTTTTACCTCCATTAAAATGCCTGTGAGGAAAATCTCCAGGGTAAAAGAAGCCACCATTTCCTTTCTTTCTGGTTTTTTAGGTACTGGTAAAGCACACAGCTCAACGGGACTGGCCATTGAAATCCCTCTCCTGGCCTTCAAGGTGTATTGCTTCCCCCAGCTGAGATGTAGGTAGCTCCAGTATTCTACCAGATTATACAGTCTGGTATATAACAGAGATCATTTTGGATCTGCCATTTGTTAGCTGTGTGATCCTTGGAAAAGCATTTTGCCTCTTTAAGCACCAGTTTTCATATCTGTAAGGTATGATGGTAAATGGTAAATAGATTTCTAAAGCATTTATGTTTATGTCCCAGACATATGCTAAGCTCTGGGAACTCAGATACAAGCTAAAATAGAGATACACGCTGACTTCAAGAAGATTACATTCCAATAGGGGAAGACAAACCATAAAACTCAAAAAAAAGGTGGGGTAGGGGGAAAGGTGGAGAAGTCAAGGGCAGTAGTATCAAATTCAAAGGGAAATGGGCATCATTAAACCATATATAAGGATCCCTATGGGCCATATATTGACTTTGAGAATCACGCATATTTATATATTTATTTTGTTGTTAATACATCAATACAATTAAATCACATAGGGACTATATTTTCATCTGGTTCAGGATGTGCCATGGAGTGCTGTGGGCCACATTCCCTAGGTGTTTGACATTTCTGGTCTAAAGAGTCTGGAGTAGAGCTAAGGGTGGAGTGAGTATGGCTCACTTGGGCCCTTTCTGAATTGGCATTTCCAAGTAGGAACTCACCAACTGAAGGAGGAAGAAGATCTTCTATGAGAAAGTGGGGAGTTGGGACAGATAAAGACATCTAGATTTGGAATCAGGGCTTGTTTTCAAATTCTGCCTCTGATGCATATTAACTCTATCTCTGATGCATATTAACTATACTATCTTGGGAATGTTACTCCCCTTTTCCCCATCTCCATCCCCAGGCAATTTTTCCCTAGATAAAAATAACCCTCTCCCTTTTTATAATAGATTATCTGTATACCTACCCAGTTAATCCTCCTTCAACAATATTGTGTCATAACCTCAATCTACAGAGGCTTCAGTTGTTTCAAGCACAGATTAGGTAAATCACTTAATCTCTGTTTGCCTCAATCCCCTAGAGAAGGAAATGGCAAACCACTCCAGTACCTTTGCCAAGAATGGAAAGTATTGGTATGCTATTGTCCACAGGCTCAGGAAGAGTCAGACACAACTGAACAAATTAATAACAACAACAAATTAGTCAATCTCTTATTATGCTCCTAGCTACTCCCAACTGCCACTTACTGCACATTGTGTTCATCCACATCCTTAAGCCTTTAATAATGTTGTTCCTCCTACTTGAGATGTCCTCTTCATTATCCAAATTCTATCAATTGCATAAGGTTCTGTCCACAAAGCAATAAATGATATTCCTAGGAGAAACCAAAGGACTTTGTAGTTCTGGATAGTAAACGAACATCCAGGGCATAGGGTGAAGTTTTCTAATCTTTTTTTCAATCAAAACTTTTAACGTTGGAAGAAAAAAATCCATATTGCCCCCATGTCAACAATAACACCCCTGGATCTCTCTTTTAACTAACACCTCTAACACAATCACATAATTAGTATTTAAGATCATATAAGTCTTTGATAACAGTCACCTCTCCATTAAGCATTTTCTGACCTTTTTCTCAGTTTCCAATTTCTCTTCCTCCCCCAAAATTATATATATAATATATGTACACACACTACGTACATACACTTATATATGCATCTATATGTGTTTGTATGTATTTCATATCTACATATATGTATATGTAAATAAATTAATCAGAATACACTATTAAGTACATACTATGTGCCAGGAAGAAGTATGTACTTATATAAGTATGCGCAAAGGCTGCATTTATGCATATATCTCTTCTGATAGACTGTTGATGTAATTCAGTCATGTCCAGCTCTTTGTGACCCCATATGGAGTTTTCTTGGCAAAGATACTGGAGTTGTTTGCCATTTCCTTCTCCAATGGATTAAGGCAAATAAAGGTTAACTGACATCCATCGATCCACCTACCTTCCTCCAAAGCAAACAGTTGACTTGCCCAGGGTCACTCAGTAAGTATTTGAGGTTGACTTTGAACCCAGGTCTTCCTGATTTCAGTCCCAGTGCTCTCTCTACTCAGCCATCTAGCTACCCCATCTATCTTCTGATAGACTACCTTCGTTTTTTGAGGCAATTGGGGTTTAGTGACTTGCCCAGAGTCACACAGCTATTAAGTGTCTGAGGTCAGCTTTGAACTCAGGTCCTCCTGACTCCAAGCCCAGTGCTCTATCCTCTGTAGCACTTAGCTGCCCCAAATTACCTGCTTTTTAATGTTAGGGATCATTTCATTCTTTATATTTGTATCCCTACTGCATAGCATAATACCTGGCACCCAGTTGCTTATATTGATTGGATGAAGAACTGTTTGGTCCTTTTTTCTTTGTTTATTTCTTAATAATTTCCTAGTTTCCTATTTGTTCGCCACAAATAGATCCCAAGCTCCTTGTGATCAGGCTTCTTGACTCTTTTGTGTCACCCATAGTTATGTTTCAGGCACATGAAAAGGGCTTGAAAAATACTCATTGAACAGAATTGATTTATTGACTAGCTTTTGTCTCTGCTTCATTAGCTTATAGGTTTTGACTGCCCTTTTCTCCCTTGAAAATGACATTTCCAGCAGCTGGAAACTCCCATCTAGATTATTTATAGCATTATGTCAGGACTAGTGAGTTCATTCTGCATTCCCAAGAAACAGCGCAGTAAGTGGTACAATCTGGATCACACCATTTCTCAACAAGAACTGAAGGAATCTGCCTCTTGAAGCATTATTAAATTTAACTTATTTAAGCAGCTCCATCCAGAACCTGGCATATTTGGTTGCCCCTGGGTGTTGATATAATATATCTAAATTACAAACTAAAGGAAACTCTCCTGGAAATTTTTAAAGCCTCTTTAAACAGGTTTGCCATCTGTACATTTTGTTGGCATCCACCACTTTCAGGTTTTGCTTGACATGGGAATGTATGGTTCAAGTGAGTTTGTGAAGAGGTCTGTGGGAGTTCCAGGTACAAATCTTGTTAACAAGTAATATGACTGGGCAGGAAGATCTTGTATATCACATGGTTGTCAGTGAAAGTGAAGCATCAAACTGCCAAATTGCTAAAGGAATTTAGTGTCTATGTCTTTTTATGGATTTGTAAATAGACAAAGTTCACTGCTATCCAAATTACTGGCAAAATCTAAGCTTCATCCAAGTGCTGGCTGACATATTTATATCTCACCTTTTTTTTTAACCCAGGTTTAAAAAAAGGCTTTTTGCTTTCAAGCCTGGTATCATTTATACTGCAATTTTCTTCCATCTTCTCAAGACACAAGGAAATGAGCTCAGTGTTGCATATGGGAGAGTCTAGAATCTATGGTCTGAGACATTACTGGTTTGTAATTGCAGTATTTATGAGAATACAGGTTTTTGACAAATGACCCATTGAAAATGAGGGCAAACAAAGTGCTAAATGCAATCTGGGACTCCCTTAGAAACTAAGCTTGGGAGTCCTATCCATAAAGAGGTTTTGCTTTGTGTTGCGGAAGAAAAATCATATTCTTCCTTATAGTCTTATTTTTATAGGTTGTTTAATGTATCATTGCCTTCATGTGCTATTAGGTAGGGGTCCTTTCTTGGACTAGTCTCAGTCTTTTGAAAGATATTCCAAGGAAGACTGTACGATCTCGTTTGAGTGATGGGGTGGACTGACTCTCCAGTGCCAACAATGTAGCTATGTTCACAGTGAATTCTGCCATGATGGCTGAGTGCCCAGTAGTTGATTGAATTGTGAATATTTAATTTACTTCATCTTATTAGCTGCAGCAGTAAAATGTACTCCAGTTATTTTGATCCCTTTAACATGAGAATTGGACTACCCATTTGTGATCCAATCAACCTCTTAACCCTTGAAAGGTATCACTGTTCTCCAGTAACATGGTGTAATGGAAGGGGCACAGGGCATTGAGTCTGAGTACTAGATCCAACTTGGCCATTTTCTTGCAATAGGAACATGAGCATGTTGATTCCATTTCCCCTTTTAAGCCTCAGGATCCTCTTCTATAATAGAGAAAAACTAGTGTCTGCACTACCTATTTCCAGTTGTTTAGAGAAAAAAGCTTTTAAAATCAGAAAGCACCATAAAAATGTGAGTTGTTGTCCTTGTTATTATTCATGGAGCAGTGCAAGTCCCACTTCTTCCTCGTAGGCTTCTTTTCTAGGTCTTGATTGAATTCTGCTATGAACTCACCCCAAACCTGTTTTTCTTATGACTCATTTGACTTTTATTTTATGCTTCTTCATATGCCCCCACTTATAGATAGATAAGTAGATAGATCTAGATATCTATCCATACACATATATGTGTATATGTATAAATACACACATAGACACATATAAATTTGTATGTATATATGTATGAATATATATATATGTATACATATACGTATATGTTAAATCTCCCCAAATAGACTCTATGCCTTATCTGTCTTTGTACCCTCCACAATGCCTAACACAGGGATACACGTACTGTACATATACCCACATACCAACAAACATATGTATGTATATGCATAATAGGTGCTCAGTTTCTTTCAATGTATCCCCAGTGCCTTGCATATACTAAGCAATTAATAAAGGTTTATTAAAGTTATTTGAATCAAATGATTCACAACATTGCATCACCTTACTCCATTAATTTGCATTGGCTATCCCTAATGCCTGAAATTCACTCCTACCTCAACTCTGACGCCTAGAATTTCTAACTTTGTTCAAGGCTCAGATCATGTACCACCTGCTATAGGAAGCTGGTTCTGATCTCTATAACTTAGTGCTCTCTCCCTTCTCCTCCTCCTCCTCCTCCTCCTCCTCTTCCTCCTCTTCATATTATTATTATTATTATTAGCATGCTACGAATATTATCCCTTAAAGGAGAGAAGCTGAGTTTCATTTTGTCTTTGTTCCCATAAGAACTAGCACAGTGCCTGGCACATAATAGATACTTATTACATTCTTGTTGAATTGATTTGATGCAAGAAGATACTGGCACTTCTCTAAACCCAGACTAAGATACAGGGATTTAGAACTAGGTCTGCAGTGTGGGAGATAAGCTCGAAGATGACACCAGCTATTGACTGTGACTGTACAACCTCACTATAGCCATACGAATGTTTGCTTTTCAGAGCAATATGTAAAGATACAACTGCAATAACGCATATCTATTTCTTGTCTTTTGTATATTAAGTCAGGATTTCTACATCAGAGGTTGTTTTATTTTTTAATAACTGTAGAACAACATAATGGTTTCTTAAGTAATCCTATGTATTTAAAACATTTTGAGGAGGCCATAGAGTTCACCAGGACTGCCAAGAGTCAGTATCTCTCTCTATGTATGTCTCTCTCTCTCTCTCTCTCTCTCTCTCTCTCTGTTTCTCTGTCTTTCTATCTCTCTGTCTCTGTCTGCCTCTGTCTCTCTCTCCCTTTCTCCCTCTTTCCATCTCTCTTTATCTTTCTCTGTCTCTGTCTGTCTATCTCTCTCTGTCTCTGTCTCTGTCTCTCTGTCTCTGTCTCTCTCTGTCTTTGTCTCTGTCTCTCTCTCTCTCTCTCTCTCTCTCTCTCTCTCTCTCTCTCTCTCTCTCTCTCTGTAATATCAATTAAGTTGGGTGTCTTTGATTGAGTCTTACTAGGTACTAAATCCCAGGCCCAAACCACTATCTACTAGGTGCTAAGCCTGTGTGGGCGTGAGGCTCTGAGGGTCCTAAGGGGAGTTGCTAAGACCAGAGCCAATAGTAGGAGCCTGAGTTCTGGTGGCTCAGATGAATTTTGATGATGGCTAAAGAGTGTATAAAAAGAGAGAATAGAGCTATTTGCTTGAGGCTCTCCCTCTTGGTAGAGTGCTGATGTGGAGACTCTGGGCAGCTGTATTAAGAGATCTCCAGCTTGTAAACATGGATATTGGGACATTGTTAAACCCTGGTAACTAAGCATTGAGATTTGAATCAGACAAGGTCTGTTTGTTGATGTTTGTAATTTGTTTGTATTTGCTCTGAAGTTCAGAGTGCTGGCTTTTCCCCCTGAACTAAATGAATGATATTTGTATGTTGGATTAAAGTAAGATTGTTAACCCCTTAACGTTACTTTCCTTAGTAAAGCAGATCAAAAGAAACTGTGTTGGCAGCTTTCTGTGTGCTGGTTGTTGTTGTGTCTTATACCCCTTCAGCAGTCACTAGCAGATTGTTGCAACTCTCTCTCTCTCTCTCTTTCTCTCTCTCTCTCTCTCTCTCTCTCTCTCTCTCTCTCTCTCTCTCCCTTCTCTCTCCCTCTCTCTCTGACTCTGTCTCTCTCTCTGAGTTCATTTGTCCCAATAGAAACCCTGTATCAAAATTCTGTATCTCTAAAGCTGTTTAAGGGGTTTGGATATAATGCAATAGTGTTATTGAAACAAATAACTTGAGATAAAACTGTGTCTATGATTTACCACCTCCCTGAAATTCTATCTCAAGAAGGCAAGAAACAGCTTACGTTTAGCCCACCTTAGACCCTGAGACTCCATAGGATAAGAATGGTTGTGTTTTATTATCTTTGAGTGGTTGAGAAAGTTAGGGAGTCACCATGCCAGATGAAAGTGCCTGGACATCTGGACAGGCTTCTCAACAGAAGAAGAGGGTGGTCTCTGGAAGGCCCAGGCTATGAGCAGTGTTTAATCAGGACTTGATTGAATGCATTTTCAGGTAAAAATGAGATATTCTCATGGTGCTGGCATGCAACAATGATTCATCCATATATCCTAAAGTTTTTTTAAAAATATTATTATACATAGCATTTTTTAAATTTCTAACTTCCAATTTATTTATTTATATATGTATGGCATCCCAGGATCAGCAAATTTTAATGGGGGCCATCAGAATATTAACATTAACATGGGCATTGCCTGAGGCCTCCAAAAAGGCAGGATTTTCTTCCCATTATTATCTGTCCTTCCTACCCGATCTTACATAATCCTAAGAGTGAGCAGCTTTATCATTCCTCGACAGGCAGCTAAGCCCCCCTTTGCCAAACAATCCTTATGAATGGAATTAAATTGATGGTATAGTGTAGCAAAGCAGTGCTTCCCCACTAGTTTGACAGGGTACATCTGTGGTGTGCTCTTGGAGACAAGCCCAGGGAAAAGAATTTTAAAAGGAAAAGCACCATGGCTTGAGATGAGTCCAACTGATTTTCTATGAGCCAATCAATAAGGTAGTATAGTAGCCCACATTTCTATAGCCCTTTAGGATTCCAAAGTAATTTCCCCATAACTTGTCTGTACTGTATTTTATGGAAGCATTGTTAGACTCATTTCCTGAAAGACAAAACTTGGGGTGGTACAACAGAATAGTAACCACTGAATTTAGAGACAAAAGACCTGGGTTTGACTCTGCTAATATGTCTGGCTGTGGAACTTGTGGCAATTTGATCAACCTCTCTGTACCAGTATGACTTAATGGCAAGTTACACAACTTTTGGGTCTCTGTTTCCTCATTCTTAAAATGAGAGCATTGGACTAGTTGACTTCAGAAGAGCCTTCCAGCTATAAATATGTGATTCTAAAGTAGCTTATCTATGGTCTCACACACATACGTATCAGAACTGGGGTCTGAATCCAGGTTTTTCCTGACTCTGAGACCAAAGCACTTTCCAATTATACTGCAATGTTTATCTTAGTCATTCTGTTATTCTCATTGGAGATATCAATGTACTCAGTCTTTTAAAGCAATTTAAAATAGATTTTTGTGCTGTCCCCAGTAGAGCAAGTACTATACTTTGTGTTTGGGAAATACGTACAAAGAAGAAAGGATGATGTTCTCATTTACCTTTTCTGGAAAAAAAAATTCCTTCTCTGCTCCTTAAAATACTAAACTTATTTCAAAACTCAATTCAAGCTCCTATAAGATAACTTTCTTGGTCCTGCCAGCTACTAGTTAGTGCCCACCCCCTTCTCTCATTATGTTTACTTTGCATATATTTTATATGCAAAATTGTATATAAAGCAACTCCCTAAGAATGTATAACAAAGGTCCCCATTTGAATTGCAAGTTTCCTCATCTGGATTTCCTATAACCCTGAGCAGGTAGGTGGCTTAGTAGATAAAGTCTGGAGTCATTAAGACTCATCTTCATAAGTTCAAATCTAGCCTCAAACACTTGTGACTTTGGGCAAGTCACTTAACCCTGCTTGCTTCAGTTTCCCCATCTATAAAATAAGAGAGAAAGAAATAACAAACCACTCCAATATCTTTGCCAAGAAAACCCCAAATGGGGTCATGAAGCATTGGACACAACTAAAAAACAGTTGGACAACAACAAAAATACCACTGAGATATTAGATTTAGTCCTTTTCCATCCTAGGTTTTGTGTTTACTTAAATAAGCCCCAATGCCCATTCCAGTTCCACAGCAAGAATTCTATAATTTATTATAAAATTCATATTTGAACAGATTTTTTCCTATGAAAGTCATTTTAGTCCTTAATGATTTTACTATAGTACCCTTTCACTCTTATTTCACTGCTCAACTTATGCAAATGATAATTTTAACCTACTGTCTCTATTTCTGTACCACCCAGCCTGAAGATGTTTTTGACTCCTTCCCTATCTCCATTATTTAGGCAATCATCAAGTCCTGCAGATTTTTCCATTAAAATGTTCCTTCTATTTCTCCCATCCTCTATGTTCACTGCCTCCATCCTCTATCAGGGTCCAGTCCTCCTTATCATCTCAGACTTACAATAATGGGCACCTCATTTCAATCTTTCCCCCATTCTATCCATCCTGCCTACTGCTGCCAGATTAATCTTCCTTAAACATCACATGCATTATGATATTGCTTTTCCCAAAAACCTTCTCTGACTCCTATCGTGTCTAAGCTGGACAGTTTTCTGGCTTTCATCACTCTTTGCAAGCTGACCCAGTATCCTGGGCCAGAAGGAGCCCTGGAGTTGGAAACAGAAGACATTTGCCTTGGTTTTCAATTAGTTGAGCCAATTTTGCCCATTCACTCAGAGATCCAATTACCTCATCTGTAAAATGGGAATCATAAACCTCATAGTACTTACCACACAAGTTTGTCGTGAGATGATTCAGCTTTGTAACCCAGGGACCAAGACTTTTATAAGGAGGAGAGAACTATATTTGTAATTTCTCTGATATAGAGAACTCCTAGTGAAGAAATTTTGAATATGAAAGTTAGCACCTGCTTGCAATTTGAACCCAAGTCCTCCTGACAATTAGGCCAGGTCTCTATCCATTATACCACAGCTATCCATTTAATATGACTGTACAATGACTGGCAGGTAGTTTACTGAGAGGCCCTGGTAGACAGAACCTTCATTTCAACCATACTGATTACTGAAACATGTATGACTCAAGGTTTTTAAAAATTTCATTTTTTTCTCCTCTAACCACTGCTTCACACTGCCTGGTGCATAGTGGTCTATCAATAAATGCTTGTTGAAATTAAGCAAAATGCTTCATAAATCTTAAAGTCTGATAAAAACATGAGTAGTTGTATTATTATTATTATTGTATTCTTGAACTACTCAATGGCTAGGTAGTACAATGGTTAGAGTGCTTTACTCAGAAAGGCTCATCTTCCTGAGTTCAAATACTGCCGCAGGTGCTTACTAGCTTTGTGACCCTGGGCAAGTCACTTATACCTATTTGCCTCAGTTTCCTCATATGTAAAGTGAGGTAAAGAAAGACATTGCAAACCTTTCCAATATCTGCCCAGAAAACCCCAAATAGGGTCAGGAACAATCAGATACAACTGAAAATGACTGAACAACAAACAATAACACTACCCAACCTTCTTTCTCATCTAATCCCAAGCCCTACTGATACTCAGGACAAGCTATTTATTTCCTGTGCCTCTGTCTGATTACGTCTCATTCTTATTTTTGCGTCTATGGCTTTACCCACATTGATCCCCTCATGTTTCATGTCTTCTTTGTCCTCAACACTAGGGCCAGACCCCCTAAGCTTTAAAGAACAGTTCAGTTACTGTTCCTATCATGAAGGCTTTCCTGGCCAATCCTCTGTTCAACATCAGAGAAGAAATGTGATATATTAGAATGAGCTCTGGACTTGGAGTCAGAAGAGATATGGTTTCAAATATTGACTCAGACTCTTACCAATGACCTTGGATGAATCACCTAACCTCTTCAAAGATCATTTCCTTCATCAGCTTAAATGGGAGTAGTATTTCAGTATTTCTTTGTAGCATCTACCTCTCACTCAGAGGGTAATTAGAAGAAAAGTGTATTAAAAACCTCAAATTCTATGTAAAGTTGAACTATTATTATCCACGCAGTTCTCTTCTTTTTCTCCTAAACCACAATGATTTGGTGGATAGAGCTCTGGGCCTGGAGTCAGGTAGACCTGAGTTCAAATCTAACTTAAGATACTTCCTAGTTGTGTGACCCTGGACAAGGCGCTTTATTTCTATCTGCCTCAGTTTCCTCAGCTGTAAAGTGGGGATTCTAATTTGCGTCTACCTCATAGAGTTGAAGGAAAATCAACTAAGATAGTATTTGTAAATTACTTATAATGGTGTTTGGCACATAGAAGGCACTTAATTTCCTCCTTCCCATGTCACGCAAGACATGCTGTCTTGTCATTATCACAACCATCTTATATGCTACTCTTTTCTCCTCAATCAGGCAAGAGGTTCTAATGGAAAAAGGGACCCAGGCTTCCATATTTTCTCTGTTCCTCACTGGGTCCAGCACAGATTGCGCTTAGACTTAATAAAGGCTCATTCAGGGATTGACTAATTTAATAGGGACAGTTTCTAATAGCATTGAGTGTGAAGGTTTGGGAAGCAGCTGTGTCTCTGTTCCAAAGGAAAGCTCAGGCGCATTCACATCCACCATATTGTGATTGCACTTTTTATTTCTGCAGACAAGCTGGGGTTGTGGCTCACCAGGGAGAGAGCCCACTTCCCTTTTCTCTTTAATCACCTCATTCTAGAGGATGCTCATTTGAATCTACTGGGTCATTTCATTAACTTTCCAGAATTTGCTTCCCCAGGGTGCTTAGCTGTTGGGAAGCTCTTGCGGGGAGATATTAATGGAGGGCTAACATTGTCAGGATGTCTAATCTTGCATATGTTATCGAGTGGCATAACGTATGTCCAGCACTTTGTAAATCTGTCAGCTCTATGTAAATGCCCACTGCTGCTGTTGTTCTCAATCACCATTTATTAAGCACTCACTATGATGTGCAAATCTGACCATGGCACTTCTTTGCTCAATAAGCTCCAACTGTCCCCTGTTGTCCCAAAGACCAAATACAAACTCATCTGTTTGGCATCTAAAGCTCTTCCTACCTTTTTGCCCTTCATGCGCCTTATTGTCCTTCACCCCTGCCCTATATGGTCCTACCAGACTGACCATCCTACTACTGTTCCTCACAAATTATATATCATCTCCTGTCTGCCTGCCTTTATCTCAGTGGTCACCCACACTGAAATGCTCTTCTATTCATCCCCACCCCTTAAAGTACCTAACTTCCTTCAAATGTCTTCTCAAATCACCACATGCCAAATGAAGCCTTTCCTGTTTCCTCCAGTGTGTACCTCTTACAATCATTTATTGGCTTGGTATTTGGTTTTTATTTATACTTATATATGCTGTATTCCCTAATACTCTCTGTAACTTTTTGATCTTTGTCTTTCAATCACTTATACAATACCTGGAACATAGCAAGCATTTGACAAATGCTTATTATTTGATTAGTTAATATTTATTAGTTATTAAGTTGTACCTCCCTAAATCAAGACAAAGTGAGGAAGGTCAACATTGCACTGTGGACCAAATGTAGCCGATTTAGTGGAGAGCATGGACAAGAGTAACACAGGCATGGATGGATTCTGATCTGCATTGTTGAAGGGACTATTAACACCAACTACAATTTGACTATTATCATTTCTATTATTGTTTTTGTAACAATATTCTAACTGTTCTTAATTCAGGAAACAAACATTTGCATGCAATACCTTGAGTTCTTAGTTGCCTGAGGTAGTGGTCCAGTGCCCTGGGTTTGGCAGATAGGCCCTTCTCCAGAGGGGTGATGACACAGAGGGGTCAGTCTCAGATGCTATTCCTAAGCTGCAGCCAGTTTCATTCCAAGGCAGCAAACACAAGTGGCAGAAAGAAGTGAAAGTAAATACAAGAGAGGAGCCAGCTTTGACTCTGGAAGTGCCCCAATGACCCTGGTTTGACATTCTCCTTAGAACATGCTTAATGATCTTGGCATCAGCAATTCCCCTGAAGTTTGTACCCTATACAACTGCATAGATAAGGGGTCAAAGGCTGTATCTATACAGCAGAAAATGAGTGGTCCGTGATGCCAAACATCAATCACTGCCTCTGCCCATGGGATGTCTTAATGACCGAACTGAACTCACAGTTTATTTCTGACCCTGTGTCAGTACCATGCTGATAAAGCCAAATTGTTGAACTTTTTTATTTTATTTTCTTACCTTTGTTACTTCTGCCTATTTTTAGCCCTTATTAAAAGTGACCACTCATACCATGGGCCGAGTGTTCTTATGTGCCATGTGATTGATGCTTCCCTGGACAGATTTGCTGTCAGAGTCTCCTGGCTTCTCCCCATGAGGTTCTGCTTGGTCCAATGCTGCTTTGTCCTTATTCTGGATCCCTGCTATCCATCTGTCAGTCAGTCTCTCAGTCTGACTGATAAAGAAGAATCCTTGATATCCCACTGAGCTTCCAAATTAGGTAGACGCAACTCTGCATACATTGTCAAAGAACGGGCTGAGAACTTTCTTTCTAATCCTTCTTATCTATGGGTCAGCTAAATAGTGAGGTGGATAAAGAGCCAGGCCTAGAATAAGTAAGATGACTTCAAATCTAACCTCAGGGACTTACTAGTTGCGTGTCTCTGGTCAAGTCACATAAACCTCTGTTTCCCCATCTGCAAAATGGGGATAATGATAGCACTTACACCCCCCCCAGGTTGTTATGACCATCAAATGACGTAATAATTATAAAATTCTTAACATAATGCCCAGTACATAGTAAATTTTTGTAATGGAAAGCAAAGTGAGACTTTTTGCTGTTCTTTTTCTTTTGGGGTGCTTCTCAGCACTAAAGCAATCCAGTGCCTTTGATTGAGCCCTGCATTGGATTGAATCAAGAGCCTTTGATGACCACTCAATTCACAAGAAAGCCTAAATCATACTAGTTTGAGCCACATGGTTGTGATGCCCTTTGACCCTGAAGAAGTGTATATATACTTGGAGGTTAGCACTTTGCTTTGGGGGCTTGCTTAGTGGAGGAGTGTTCATGTGATTTGGCCAGACAAGACTCTGGATAACGGTTAAAGAGCCCCCTCCTTCACCCCCGGCTTTGAAAACACAGATGTTGGTGCTTCTCTCTGTCTGCTAACTATGTATATATTGCTATGGACAAACAATAGCCCTGTCTGCTGATTTATGTTATTTGCTCTGCTTATATACTTTCTGCTTGTAATTTCTATTTGTGTTCTCTTTGAAGTTCAGGGTGCTGACTTTTCCCCTGAACCAAGTGAATGATGTATGCATGTTTAATTAAGGTGAGATTGTAAACCCTTTAAAGTTTCTTTCCTTGGAAAAGAAGATCAAAAAACCTGTGCTAGCAGCCCTCCTGTGTGCTGGTGTTGTTGGTCTTGCACCCCCACAGGCAGCTGCTCACAGCATTACGGTTACAATTCTATTTAGATGATGATTGTTGTTGTTATAATTAGCGCCATCTCTTTCTGAGCAGTCTCTGCTTTGACATTTTCTCATCAGTGATGAGAGTTTCCTCTCTTACCTGTTCACTTGGCTATGACTGTACTACCTTTGTATAACTAAGCCACAGCAAGGTTCAAGAGAGTGGGGCTTTTTTATCTGCTCTTTTCTGGCTTTGGCCTATGTAAGGAGACATACTCACACCGTATGGGGTTCCCCTTGCTGTCTTGCCTGTTATCCTATCATAATTACTGATGCCTTGCTAAATATGAGGCAGATATCACCCCATGAGACAGTACTTGAAATGAATTTAGAAGACCTTAACTTGGAGCCCAGTTCCAGGTCTCTTCTATCATATGATTCCATTTATGTCTTTCCAGCTTATTGGAGCAATTTTCTGTTTCACAGGAGCTCTGCCCCACTTGCCCGAGGGATGATAATATATACCATCTGTCCCTCAGTCTTCTCCCAATGTGCTTTGGGAGCTCACAGGTCTCTAGGGAGACATGACTGGTCCTTTCAGAAATAATGCTGATAATCATCTATTGGTGAGCATGTGGGTAGTATACTTATATTTTCCTATATTTGAGACATCTCTGAATGCTAGTAACCAGAAGCCCAGATCTGAGTAAATAGGGTTACTACTGGATTCTTTATCATGTCTCCAGTAAAGCCTCTCTTTGATATGTTAATGTGGTGGTATGAGCATGACTCTATATTATAAAAGCTATGTGTGAGCAAAAGCTCCCAGTCAATTGTGCATCCTCGAGGGCAGGGAGTATTTTTTTTTTGCCTTTCTTCATCTTCTCAGTACTTAGCACAGTGCCTGGCACATAGTAGGTGCTTAATAAGTGTAAGCTGACTAACTAACTTACCTATATGTCATAGCAAGTTAGAAAAGTTTTCAGCGAAAAGATCCTTTCCTTGAAACCAGATAAAAAAAGTAAAGAGAGGCCTGGTAACACAAAAGCCCAACACCTGATAGTGATTTTTCCCCCCACAGACATTCTTTTAAACATTCTAACAAAAGATAGTTTTTTTCAACTGAGCCAGAGAAGAAAGAGGCCATTGATCCAATCATTTAACATTGAAATATGATGTAGTCACATCGTATGTGCATCCAACCCATATTCACTGTGGATGGGTGGGGGTAGGGAGTTAAACTATTCCCTCTTAATGGAAAATAAAGAGGGAAAGGAAGAAAATGACAGTTTAAGCAATCTGGTTCACTGCTATTCCACTGAATGAGCATGCACAAAGTCAGCTTAAGATGAGAGATGTGAATTTGTTGGTTCTTGAATTGGTCTCAATTTTCCTCTCCTTCCCCTCTCATAGTTTTAGTATCCTGCTGAGAGTGTTTCTAGAATCTCCTCTTCATCACACTTGAAGACAGTCTTTTCTCTGTTTAAGGAGGTAAAACTAATTAGTATGATGGCCTTAGTCAGGGGAGGGAGGACCTTTCAATGTGTTTAATGTGTCATCTTGCAAAGCTATGATTTTTAAGCCTTCAGTAATATTGATCCCAGTCCATTCAGTCCTCCAGGAATTACCTATTCCTTATAATGTCATGGAAAATCTTTTCCATGAATTGAGCTGAAAGGAATTTTAAAGCATTAGTATCAACATGATATTAAAATTATAAGAGGCATGGTACAGAATAGGGCAGGAGAGAATTGGGACCAATAAAGCTACCAGGAAATTCTCATCCCCAACTCGAGCTTACTTGAGATGAAATAATCATCTCCTATTCTTTGTTTGCCCATTTGCTTAGCACAGTGCCTGTTATAGTAAGTAATTAATAAATACTCCTCCACTGATTGACAATGGAAAGGCAGTCAATCAGCCAATTTAATGGTTACTGCTGCTATTCTCCTGACAGTGACTAGGGGGAATGGGTGAGCTTTTGTGGTTCATGGAAGGCCATTCCCCATTGAAAAGTGGCAGATTTCTTTACCCCATCCCAGAGGTATATACTGACTCTGAATGACTATTTTGTTGCTCGGAATCACTCTGGATCAACTTCCTAATCCCATCAAAAATCAAAACCAATATGCCACAGGTGTAACCATGGTCTCTAAGAATAATAATGTTTATATATTTTTTTATTTTTATGTTTATATCTTTATCTCTCTCATTAAAATGTAAGTCCTTTACATATAGAAATTGTTTTTACTATTTCTATCTACAGAGCCTAGCCCAGTTTCTAGCATTTAATAAATGCTTATTAACTGATGACTATAATAATAACTATAATTTATATAGTGCTTTGGTATTTACAAAGGATTTGCATATATATTCACCTTCAATCCTCATTACAGTAATCCCTTCCACATCACTAGGGTTAAAGGCATGGTACCCCTGTTATCTGGAAAATCTACATAAAATTTTTTGACCCTCCCTTCTTATCAGAGAAGAAGTCTGAATTACCAATTGAAAGATAAAATATATTGATGTTATGCAATATTATACATATATTTTATGCATTTTTGAGTTTCCAAAATTTTTCTGTATCATCTGCTGACCTTTGTGTACTGTCTGTAGCTTCTGCAAAACTCCCCCAAAATTCCCATTTAATTTTCTTAGGCTGACCCATGATATATCAAAATCACAATGTAGAAAGTCACAATGTGGAAGGGATAACTGTATAACTTTGTGAGATAGGTGCTTCCATTGTCCCCAGTTTACAAATGAGAAAAAGGAGGTGAGAGAGGTTAAAAGGCTCAGGGTTATGTTGCTAGTGCCTGAGGTGGAATGTGAACATAGATCCTTCTGACTCCCAGTCAAGCCCCCTTTCCATTCTACCGTAAGATCTTTCAAGGTATTCATGTTAAAAATCACATGGATAATGTAAGGCTCCATGTTAAAAGTTTGTGATTAAGAATTCTGTTCCAGAATGGATCAGGAGGGAGGATAAGTTTTCTTGCCTCTGAACATAGCATGAATTACATGGGCATTTGGCTGGACTCACAAAAAATGAGACTCTGCCCATAAAGAATTAATTAGAGAGGAGGTGATAAGACTTGACCTCTAGTCTCCACCTTCTGGGAATCAGGGAAAATAATTGAGGTGATGAGGGCTAAGACTTTGTCAAGGCTATTTTATTTATGACTCACCCACTGAAAGGAAAGGGAACAAAGACAAGCATTTAAATTGATAGAATGGAGGAATAAGTTTATTCCCTGAAAGGAAGGGGAAAAAAGACTTAGGCATTCAAACTGATAGGTGGGATAACTATTTTCTTCTCCTTTTCTTTCTGAGAAGGTCATCCTCACACTTTAGGGAATTGCTGGGCCATTTGGTAAATGCAGTATCATCTGGAATCTCCTCAGCAACAACTACTGTACAAATAGAAATTTCTTCATTTATAAAATCACCCACAGATGTTACCTGTCTTTTAATTCTACTGCATAAGCACTTGAGTGCCTACTATGTGTCAAAGGCTAAGCTAGGCACTGGGTATGCAAAGTCAAAATAAAAACACCCCCCATCAAGGAGCTTACATTGGTGACAGGTGGGGGGATGACTATAAAAGGGGGTTGGGAGACAAAATGAATACAAGTAAGTAATTACACTCCTTATACAAACTAAATGCAAAATAAATTTGGAGGTGAGGGAGTAATAAAACCTAGGGTGATCAGGAGACACCTCATATAAGAAGTAGGTCTTGACATAAGTTTTTCCATCCAAACATTTAAACTACACATTGGATAAAAAATAATGATTAATAAGAATATCAGGCATTAATATTACTTCTCAATTTATGATGTGGTTTAAAATACATAATTTTATTTAATTTCTTAAAATCTCTATAGAATTACTAGGGCAAGTGTCATTATCCCCATTTTACAGATAAAGCAATTGAGACTCAGAGTATATGACCTTGCAAAGCTATTCAGTACCAGACCTGAGATATAAATCCAGATCTTCCAGTTCCATAGTCCATCACCCAGCATGCCAAAAGAACAGTTTAGAGAAATGTTATATAATTTTATCAGAGGAAGCATTTTTGTCTGAGATACTCCAGGAAGTTTTTGTAGGACAAATGAATTTTGAGATTGCTAACAAATTACCCCCAGGCCCATAAAGGAACCTAAAATGAAAGAGTCCAATATACCAACTAAAAGCACTTATTGTCTGAGAAAAGGCTTATAGGAGGGAGAAGATTCTATAAGGGAGCAGGGAGGGGTAGAGAGAGTTCTTAGCTACTCAAAGGGGAATGGAAAAAGGGTAAGAAATAGTTTATGGAAGCTTTTGGGTAGGATTTGGTGGGGGAGGGTTAAAGGAGAGGACATCTGTAGACAAAATAAGCCAGGCAGCAGGATGTTTAGAAAGTCCTGAGCAAAGTCTTGAGTCTACAGCTCCTGCTCAAGGTAGTCCTTGAGCTGATCAAGGCTGGTTCTGTGGTTTCTGGAAGCTATTGGCATCTCCAAATTTAAGCAGAGTTCACTTGTAAAGGATCACCGGTATATCAAGCATCTCTGAGCACCAGAAAACCTTCTAATTGGCTCATTGTCGTGTAACTCCACTGCCCTGCTCTCTTGTGAAGAAGGGAAGCTCCAACATATCTAACCACTTATTATACTCATTATAGAGCCGGTGTCCACAAAAAGAAATCTCAAAAGTTCTCTAAGATTCGAATACCAGAAAGAATGTTCTAATTGTGGCCAAGAACATGGTCATGAGAAGAAACAAAGCACTGTGAGGGAATAGGCAGCATGGTACAGTAGAAAGAACAATGGGTTTGGGGGTCATTGGAACTGGGTTCAAATCCCACTTTTGTCACTTATTACCTTTTAAAATCATTTAACCTCTCTAGGTTTCTAAGAAGTTACTTCTCCCTCAAAAATCCATGACTGTGGTATAGTCTGACTGCAATATGTGTGTATTGGAAGGGCAGTGATTATGGGAGAGAAGTGGCTGTAGTATGAGTGAGCTTTTGAAAGATCTTAAATATTTTGTTTTTGTTGTTGATTTATTTCTAACTGTTTTGGGCTCTATTTGGGGTTTTCTTGTCAAAGATACTGAAGTGGTTCATCATTTCCTTCTCCATCTCATTTTGTAGATGAGGAAACTGAGGCAAATAGGATTAAATGGCTTGCCCAGGTTAAGCGAATAGCCCAAAGTCAGAGAGCTATTAAGTATTGGAGGCCGAATTTGAACTCTAGTTCTCGTGACTCCAGGCCCAATGGTGTATACACTGCACCACTTAGCTGCCCCAGAGAATTTGAATGAATGAATGAATGAATGAATGAATGAATGGAAAAACATTGTGAAGTACTTGCTACAGGCAAATTACTTTTCTAGGTAAATTCTAAGGATACCAAAAAAGTTCATTCAACAAACATTTATCATGGTCTTACTACATGCAAGGTGCTGGTTTTGAAGAATGCAAAGACAAAATCAAAGCAATCCCTTCTCTCAGCGAATTTATATTCTGATGAGGGAAGTTAACACATATTGAGAAGCTGGGGCCAGGAGTCATAAGTGGTGGTGATTAGAGCTGTGGATATGATTAACACAGCTTCTCCAACAGGGTACACACACCGTCCCCTTCTCCTATACTATAGACAACAGAGGGGTATCTGAGTCAGTTTTGTCAATTTTACACCTTAATTAGAGCCTTCATTGAGTGAGGGAAGAGTGGATAATTGTATTTATAAGCAGGCCCAAGATGGGGAAACCTACCATTTAAAGAGCTCTCTCTAAGTCAGAACTCTGATGGAACATAACCTGTTTCCAAATCTACATGAAAACTAGTCTTAGGTCCTAAGACAACATGTGGTCTAATGAGAAAGACTCCTGGATTTGGAATCAGGCCAAATGGACTGGCATGACAGCTATGCTACTGACTGTCTGTGTAAGCTTGGGAAGTTGCTTAGCCACTCTAGGTCTCAGTTTCCCCAAGTATAAAATGATGAGATTGCACTATGTGATTTCTTTTTTTTTAATTTATTTTTAATATGTTTAGTTTTCAGCATTGATTTTCACATGCGTTTGAATTACAGATTTTCTCCCCAATTTCCACCCCCCCCACTCCAAGATGGC
>CM053625.1:177262440-177280848 GCA_028646595.1 Phalanger gymnotis
GAACCGCAAACTCCATCTCATCCCGCAGCTTTTCCCACTAACCTTCTGTGTAGTCTTTGCTGTTTGTGGGTTGTGAGGTCTGGTACATGCCACAGCTCAGTAATTCAGCATGCTAGGGCACTCTCGGCTCCACTCCTGGTCTCGTCGGTCCATGGTCTGCCGCGCCGTGCCGCGCCGAGCGCACTGGGCTCTGCTTGGCTCAGCTCCGCTCCCCTCAGCTGGGGGTTGGGAGTTCCGTTTGGGACAGACCTTACCCCGAGACCATCCAGGCTGTCCTGGGCTGGAGCCCTGCTTCCCTCTGCCACTTTGTGGGTTCTGCAGTTCTAGAATTGGTTCAGAGCTATTTTTTTATAGGTTTTTGGAGGGACTTGGTAGGGAGCTCACGCCAGTTACTGCTTTCCAGTCACCATCTTGGCTCCACCCCCCCGCACTATGTGATTTCTAACTCTGTATCTATGATATTATGACCCTAACTTATTTGATAATTCTCAGACTCAGTTTTCTCTTAGAAAGGAAAAACAAAATTACTTTCTCTGAGGCAGGTAGGAAGCATGGGTATTGATCTATATGCAGAAAAGATGGTAATTTAGCTCACATGTGATTACCTAAATTTTCGTAGCAAAGTAGGAGGGTGAAGTCATTGACTTCAAGAGGAGGGAATGGGCTCAAGGCCTTGTTCTTTTCAAAATCCTTGGCTTCGTGACTATATACTTCTGGTTAATTTGAGAGACCAATGGGACGCTTTCATATATTTTAACATTTGTTTTAGGAACTTGACCTCACAGTATAAAGAATGAGTCATTTGGGAGGAATGTATTTTGTTTTCTTAGAACAAAATGTAGAGATATCTCATTTAACCCTATAATCACTACCTACCAATATTATACATCTTTTTTCCTGAAACTTCTCCTGAGTCAGCTTACTAGCCTTTACTCTTTAAGCAACAAAACAATAGAAGTGCTGTGGCTTATGGGGAAAAGAGAATGCCTTAAACTCCCTCCGTCTACATGTCTGCCTCACTTTTCATAAACCTTGCCTTTTCAGGCTTTATTGTTATTCTTATTGTTCATTGTTGATGATGAAGATGCTGTTGCATATTGTGTTTTTTTAACACACACAGTAGAACTCCCAAGTCTTGACATCTTGCCTTAGATTTTGTTGTTGTTGTTATCCAATAAACTGATGTAGCAGAGTCTAGGATTGGCAAGCGTCATGTGTAGTATTCCATCAAACGACTCCATCCCCACCCATCAGTGTGCTGTTTGATTTTTATTTATCTCACTCCAGCCTTTAAGACAAATGATATTTTCTGATATTTCTTAATTGATTAATGAAAATGCAACTTCTTTCACTAATTACTTAGACCCAAGTGCCTACCCCAGTTTATTACATGTTGTTAATTAACAGGAGAAAACTACTTTCCTATTAGCTTTTGCCTATATTTCTGATGTACTTTGGGGTTTCTGGGAACCCCAATATCAAACTGCTGAATTCCTTGAATTAAGCAATATTATTGACTCTGCAAAAGTTTTAAATATAACAATGACAAACAGAAATTGTTATTTTCTAAATATCTTTTCAGAGAAAAATCATAATCAGACTGACATGTAACTATTGCTACTCTTGACTTCTCTTCAATTCCAGAGAAATAGTCTCACTATATTAGTCTTCACTTCTCTCAGTATAGCAGCCAAAGTCTCTTGAATTGTGCTTATATTGTTTCTTTGCATCATAAAAATTAAACTCAGTCTCTTATGAAATAAATTCCCTTCATCCCTTTTCTTTGTACTTCACTCAATCTGTCTTGATATATAACAGATATCTTTCTAAAATAAAAGTTAAACTATACATTTCTCAAGATTCTAATCCCTTTTAAAAATGTAACAGACATGCATAGTTGCTATGAGAGGGTCTACTGAAGTTAGCATTATCATAATATATTTATCCTTTCAAGTATCAAAATTTCACATGACAGAAAAGCACCAAAACTTCAAGGTTAGGAAACATATTCTATAGGCCAGCAAAACCAATGTTATTTGTATTCATTCAGGGTGAACATCACATAAACAAATGTCCATCTGATCAGGCAGCTGAAATAAAAACTAGCACAGAATTGGCCTCCTCTTGGTGTTTCCAAGAGTAAAGAATGATTATTCTCTATAGCATATAGGAGATAAGCTCAACAAAGGCATCATCATCAACAATAGCTAACATTTATATAGTTCTTTAAGGTTCAAAAATTATGATAGATAGATAGATAGATAGATAGATGATAGATAGATGGATAGATAGATGATAGATAGATAGATAGATTTCCTTAGACTCCCTTTGGTCAAGAGTAGGTCCTATTATTATTCTCATTTTACAAAGAAGAGAAATTAAGTGACTAGCCTAGGGTCACAGTTCTAATAAATGCCTGAGAGAGTATTCAGATCTTTATTATTCAATGACTAGTGTTCTATCCACCACACCCTGGCCCCATCTTATAATTTTTTTTTACTACTTGTTTTCTTGTTTAGAATGGTTGGAGAAATTTAGAAACTGTTGGAGAAATTATTTGTAGACAGCAGCCAACATTTCCTCCTTTTCACCAATCAATCAATCAATCAATCAACATTTATTTATTTATTTATGCTTACTCTGTGCCAGGCAGTCAAATACTGAGTAAGTTTTTCCATAAACCTGTCATTGAAGTTTTAAAGGTGTTATTTTTCACATCAAAAGATCTGAGATTTCATTTGGTATTGTGCACTCTTTCCCAATCAACAGAGTTCTAGTACTTCTCTGCAATCAGAATAAATAAGGTGATGTGCTACCCCAAATTCATCACGTAATGGCCACCATTCCAGTGATGGTCATATGATTATTCTGATGAAAAATCAGATTAAGACCTTAGTGGTCCTAATATGTGTGTATGTACATATACATGTGTGTATGTATACATGTACATATATATAATTTGTGAATAACTCCTTTTATTAGGGAGACAGACATTACAGCACCATTTCCTGTTACATTTCTGAGTAGAGAACACTCAGTAAATATTTTATTGGTGCTACAGATGATTATCCTAGTGACAATGATGAACTGGAAGATTATCCCCTTTTCTAAATCATCTTAGTGATTTACAACATTTAATAGGAGATTAACTGAAGGTCGTAGGATGATGGAATTTTAGAGTAGGAAGGGACCTTAGCAGTCTCCTTGCCAAAGGTGTCAAATGCTCAGCCCAGTCCACAGCACTGCCAAAAGAGGCCAAACCAGATTAAGATGTAATTAGGAAATATTATACTTGTGTTAAAAATGTTCTAAATCATTATTGATTAGAGAAATGCAAATTAAAACAACCTTGCGATACCATTTTACGCCTATCAGATTGGCTAAAATGATTGAAGGGGAAAGCAATAAATGTTGGAAGGGATGTGGAAAAAATGGGATACTAATTCACTGTTGGTAGAATTATGAACTGAAATATTTAACAAAAATATATAATAAAACAAAGATAGCATTATATTTTAAAACTAAATCAATATGCAGCCTATAGATAGCCTCATGTATAGATCAGTGGCCATCATTTCTATTCATGTTTGACATCACTGATCTTATACAACCTATACCAAGAAAGTGCAAACAAATCTCATAAACAATCTTCCACCATCTGTTTGAAGACTCTCAAGAAACAGGAATCTACCAGCTCCCTAAGCATACTGTTTCACTTTTGGAAAGATCTATTTACTAGGAAATATTCATGACACAAAGTCCATTTACCTCTTTGCACATTCCACCTATTGCTGCTGATCTTAGCCTTTGCAGCCATAGAGAGCAAGTCTGATCCCTCTTCTACAGAACAACCCTCAAAATAATTGAATATCATTTTTATATGTCCTATGGATCCTCCCCACGTTCCTTCAACTGATCCTCCTATGACTTAGACTCAAAGAACTTCAAAATTTTGATTTTCCCATTTTGAATATGAGTTATTCTTAGATTGTGGCACCCAGAACTGAACACAATATAGGTATGGTCTGACCAAGTGACAATTGTGCCTTTGTTCCAGAAACTCTGCCTCTCTTAACGCAGTCCATGATCACCTATTTTTTTTTATTTGCTGCTTACATTTTGTGGTAGCAAAGAACCAGAAACAAAAAAGAGTCCCATACCTTATGGAAGGGCTAAATAAACTGTGGTACATGAATGTAATGATGTATTGCTGTGCAATGGCAAATATAATGGAAACAGAGAGACTTATGGAGAGATCTACATGAATGAATGCAAAATGAAGTAAGTAGAGCCACACAATGAGTGCAAAAATACAATTAGAAAGAAGAGTAACCACAAAACAACTGAATATGATTTTTTAAAAATTGCAAAGAACAAGCTTGGCCCTCAAAAGTTATATGAAAATAGATTCCACTTACTCCTTTGTGGATGCAGGGAGACCATGGGTGTGTAACACTGCATAGGTCTGATTTTTTCAATGTATAAGAGAATTTTAGTTATTTTTCTCTTCTTAATATATATATATATGTGTATGGATATATATATATGTGTATGTGTGCATACATGTAAAGCCACCCTACATAATACACACATATATACATACATACATATATGCATACACATACACATATATATGTATACACATACACACGCATGCATATATGATGGCTTTTCTGGGGGTTAAGAGGGGAAGTAATATAAGAAGAAACATAGGTAATGAAATAAAATATATATATATATACATACACTTACATATATACATACATATTGTACATATATGTGTATATTAAGTATGTGTATACAATATTTTTCATCCCATATGTCTCACTGCTGACTCATAAGAATATTTTAATATCTAGATCTTTTTTCAGTTAAACTACTATATAACTATGCCTCTCCCATCTTTTACTTGTGAATCTATTTTTTTAAATCACATGTGAGACTGTTTGAAGTCTATTGAATTTAATGTTATTAGATTAGACCCAGGACTTTTTTGATACCATTTAGTATCTGAGCAATATCCTCAAGCATTGTATGATCAGAACATTTCATAAATATGTAATTTATGACTTTAACAATGTTATTGATGAAATTATTAATTAGCCCCAAGCTCTGCTTGTACTCCTACAGCATTCTATCTGTCATGATGATACTGAACGATTTATGACAATTCTTTCTCTCTGGCCATTCAACTGTTTATAAATCCATCTGATTATGTTATCATACAATCCATCTATCTTTATATTTTCCATGAGAATAATATGAGCGATGATCAATTTTTTTAAATCTATATAACCTCAGCATTCCTATGATTTACCAGTCTAGTAAAGCTATCAAAAAAAGAAATATATTCATTCTGACATTCTTGTTGAAGCAATTCTTTTTGTGATTACCACTTTTGGGGAGCAAATGTTCACTGTCATTTTATTGATACATTCTAGAAGATTTCTAGTAATTAAATTTAAGCTCTCCATTGTATATATAGTTTCAGATTCTATACAGCTTCTGTGAGGTCCCATGGTACCTCTCAAATTCTCCATGAATTTTAAAATTTCACTGACAGTAATTACATCTTCTGGTTCCCTCTCTGTCTCCCTCTACCCCAACTGGTACATAAAGGCATAGTTCATCTGGGCAAAGTGGTTTGATTTCTTCTAGATACTTCTTGCTGTTTAGTCCTTTTTCAGTTGTATCCAACTCTTTGTGATGGTTTTCTTAGCAAAGATACTGAAGCGGTTTACTATTTCCTTCTCTAGCTCATTTTTACAGATGAAGAAACTGAGCCAAATGGGGCTAAGTGACTTGCCCAGGGTCACACAGCAAATAAACGTCTGAGGCCAGATTTGACTCATGAAGATGAGTCTTCCTGACTCTAAGCCCAGCACTCTGTCCAATGAGCCACTTATATGCTCTTAGGAACTTTTTACTATCTCCTTAATTTTCTTGTTTATTAATTCCTGCTTAACTTCTTTGTAGTGCAAATGTTACCTTCTTTTCAAGATTACAGCTGAAAAGGTCTTCAGGTAATCTAAAAGCTGGTTTGGGAAAATAATAATGCATGTAACAGCAATGTATATACTTTTATTTCTTGTTTGAATTAACATGCTTTACAGTATTTTTTGAAAAAAAAATATCATTTGCCCCCCCCAAAAAAACCACAATGCAATTATTTGCCATTAATATTTTTGTGATTTTTTTACGAGAAAAAAATGATTCAAGTAAGTGGCACATGGGGCTATTCTCTTGCTGAAGCGATTTTCTCATCAAAAATTGCTTTAGATCCACTAAACTGGTATAGTTCTCTTAATGAATGACATTTACTCTTTGTTTTTAATCTTTCATTTTATTTTTAATTTAATTTCGATTCTTTCAATTGAGTATTTACTTTCCTTCCCAAACCCTCTAATTTAAAAGGGAAAAAAATTGTGACAAATATACATAGTTAAACAAAACAGCGTGTATGTATATATGGCCAAAACTGTATGTCACATTCTGTTTCTTGACTCCATCACCTCTCTATTAGGAGGTAACACAGATTATTAGTCCTTTGAAATTATAGTTGGACATTACACTGGTTAGAGATCTTAAGTCTATCAAAGGTTTTTTGTTCTGTTTTTTTTCCATTAAAATGCTGCTATTAATGTATGTTACTCTTCCGATTCTTCTCACTTCACTATGTATTATTAAACAAATTTTCCCATATTTATTTGAAACAATCTATCAGCATTTCTTGTGGCATAAGAGTATTACTTTTGTGATCACTTGTTCATCTTTTCCCTCATTGATAGATATTCTCTTAGTTTATAGCCCTTGGCCAGTAAAAAAAAAAAAAAGGAGCTGCTCTCAATATTTTTGTTCCCCTGGGTCCTTTTCTTCTTTCTTTGATTTCTTGGTAGGTACAGGCATGGTAGTGGTTCTGCTTATTCAATAGGTATGTGGTTTAGTGACATTTGGAGTAGTTCAAATTACTCCCCAGAATTTGTCTCCACCAAAACTGTATTAATATGCCGACTTGCCAGCAGGCCCTCCAACACTGACTATTTCCAATTTTTGTTATCTTTGCCAGTGTAATAAGAGTGAGGTAGATCCTCAGATTTGCTTTAATTTGCTTTTCTTTAATGAATAGTAGCTCAGAGAAAATTTTCACACGGTGACTGATTATTTAGAGTTCTGCTTTTTTATATCCGATAAACTACTCATTTATTGAGGAATAGGTCATGATCTTAAAGATTTGAGTTAATTTCTAATATGCATATATATGTATATATATACACACATATATATGCATATGTATATGGGTCTATGTATATATGTGTGTATGTAATATTGGACCTTTATCAGAGATTTTCAACACATGTTTTTTGTTTCTTTTTTTCCTAATTGACAATTTATCTTCTTATCCTATTTACATGGATTTCATTCCTACAAAAGCTTTTACTTGGTGTCCATAGTTTGAAAAATGAGCAAACAAATTATGGTGTATCAATATAATGAGATGTTATTGAACCATAGAAAGGATACATGAGAAATTCAGAGAAACAGAATTAAAAGTTTAATCAATCTACTTAATTTCAAAAGCTAAAATCAAAATTAATATGATTTTTATATTTACAAAATAAATTAAAATAGTGGTAATGAAATAGATCATTTCCAGATAATTCTTTTGACAGGAATTGACAAGTTGGGGGAAAGTTGAGTATAGAGGAAAAATAAGTCCTACTGAGGATGTTAAGTTTAAGATAACTATGAGAAATCCAAGTGGAAATCCAGAAGACTAATTCTTAGTACGAGACTAAAATTTAGAGGGTATATGAGGGCTTTGCTTGTAAACATCTATGCTATTTCAGTTTTTAAAGAAGAGGTCTGGTTTTAGTACAAATACATATTGAATAAATCATTCATTAAACCATGTTCTTCCAACGGTGCATCCCATAACTTTGGTCAGTGTAGCCTTTGCACTAGGCCCTTCAATTTCCTCTAATCTAGCCTTGAAATTTTAAAAACCATAGGATTTTAGGATCATGAATCTAGAGTTGATTTGGAGCCCATCTAGTTTGACTACTTCACTTTACAAGATGGGAGAATGAGGCATTCTTTGGAAGGTTAAGTTACTTGCCCAAGTTGCTTAGATAGTAAGTGCCAGATGGGGGAATTAAAATTGAGGTCCTTTAACTCCAGAGCCATATAGTTCCACCTGCATCATTCCACTATAATATAATACATCCTGGAGAGCCTGAGATACCAAAAATTTGAGTGACTTACCAAAGGTCACATAGCTAGTCAGTCTAGATGTCTTGATTCTAAATGGAGTATACCTTCCTTTGTACCACATCGAGTGGTGTGTATGCTCTCTTCCAAGTGTCTAATCAGAGGCAGCTGTAGAAAAATAAGCATGCTTTGATGGCTTCAGAAGAAATTATAAACCTTTCCTTAGAAGTGACAAAGCCTGGGATGTAAAGGATATAATGTTGGACACAAAATTTGGAAGACCTAGGTTCAAATTCTAAATCCAGAGCTTAGTAACTGTGCCAAAATGGCCAAATCAACTAGCCCACTTGAGTCTCATTTTCCACATCTGTAAAATGGGATTATAATGTCTTTATTACCTAGCTCACTGGGTTATTATGAGATATAAAATAGAAAATGTATGTATAGCACATTATGCTATATTAGTGTCCGATATTACTACTGCTATGGTTATTCTCACAAGTTTCTGGGGTGGAAAGAACACCAGTGATTCATATCATTGTACCTGATCCTCAGGTTTGTAACAGGAACTTTCACGAAACTGGTCCTCAGAAGCAGATCCTGATGTAGAGTAAATCTGGTAAATCTGTATGATCAAAGGATGGTTTGTGTGGTGACAAAAAAGAATAGGCTCCGTAAAAAGGATGTCCCCCATCTGATACGATATTCAACAGAACTGTAACACATTGCAGGAGCTGTCTATCCTGGCAGAAAAGGAAAACTCTAGAAGGGAAGGAAGAGTGGTGAAGAGAAGAAGATGATGGAAGCTGGAAGAGACTTCAGAGACCATCTAGTCCAATCAAATCATTTTACAGAGCCTCTTTAAAGAATATTTCCAGTTTGGTGCTTTGTTTCTGTGGTGCTATGCAGGGAAAGTTGTGACTTCTACCAGACCAGTAGAATGCTACAGTTTTCAATCTCTTACCTCGAGTGACAAGGACCTCTTAAGTTTTGTTTTGTTTTTTCTTGCCTTGATGATAGATGTGTTGTGGAGTGAAAGAGTAGTACCAAGGATTCTCTACCTAGGGAAGCCTAGGGTAACAAGTACCTTCGGGTAGCACTGAGAACTGAAAAGAAAGCCACCCTCACCAGAGCCTCCCACTTATTTGCCAAACCCATGATAACGAAAAAAGAATCATGATCCCTCATTTGGGGAAGTATTAATATTTCTAGGGATGTTAATTGCTGGATTTTGCAATGGTTATCCATCCATGGACTACACTCTTGTTCTCTTGTCAACAAAATTCCTTCTATAATATTGTGAATAGAATTTTTGCAAATTGGAAAGTAGCGTCATTTGAGTTGGGGGAAAGTATCCTACAGATACCCTGCCTTCCATATGCCCTAGACTGAAGGAACATAAAAGCCAAGCAAATGAAAAAAAATCCCTTCCTCCTCAAATTTGTCTGCCCCATTTAATCCATGTGGATCTTTGAAATAATTATTATATTTATTGAGCAATGAGCATGATTCTAACTAACAATAAGTGGATAATAATTTCCTATCTCCATTATACTATTCTGCATCTAACTGCCACTGGCAGTTTTCCACTGGTTTTCCACTGCCATTCTTCCTTACTAGTGGAAAGTCCAGTATAGGCAAACCCCAGGGAGCAAAATCCAGCTGCTGCAAATGTCTGTGATAAGTAATAAATAATACAGATCTCTCAGACCCCTGACCACAATTACCTTGCAAACCAAAGTTTACTATTGTCAAATTGCTTTCCCTTTTCCTTCTTAAAAAAGACACACTTCTTTACTGTCAGTATAGACAATGCAATTCTATAGGAACTTATATCTGCTATTTAGTTGTTTTTGTATATTTGGAAAGATCTCTAAGGCCCATAAAAGATAAAACGAATGACATTAAACGCTTCCAACAATAGTTTTGCAAGAATGAAAAAAAAGAAATCCTTAGTGCTGCTTAAGTGCTCTCAGCACATTATTATGTAATTCCTTTGATTTTTCCCTCATTATAGTTATTTCCTGAATGTTATAAATGAGGCCATTGTATGGGCCAGAGACCAATTTCCGTACTGAGGTTGATTAGGCAGTTAGCTGTCCTCCACTTTTGCAATATTGCCTTGTCTTCACCATGGTTTCCATAATGCCCTTGATTCACGCACATCTCAGGATTTTGCCTTTTTCATTAGTGTAGGTTCCTAATGAACACTTGGTTTCATTTAATCTCTTGCTCTAACAAAATGATCAAAGTTGCCATAGTAATGTGAAATTAAATCATTGTAACTATTTTTTTTTCTCCTTACATGGCTGCAAAGTACTAGCTATTCATGGGGTGCCTTGGTGTGGGCAGTTTGATGAATGCAGTGACCTGTTTCCAGATTAAATGCTAAGATTCCAATCAGATTGGTCAACTATTGGTGCTATACAGCCATTAAGAATAATAATTTTTTTAAAATGCAATAAAGAAAAAGATGAGATATATGTGTGTATGCCTCTATAGTAGGTACATATATGTGCACACATGTATATGTACATGTATATACACATACACACATGGTTAAATGATACACACATATATTTTGTTGTTGTTCAATCGTTTCAGTTGTAACTGACTCTTCATGACCCCATTTAAAGTTTTCTTGGCAAAGATACTGGAGTGGTTTGCCATTTCCTTCCTTCCAATAGAAAGATAGATAGACAGAAAGACAGTCAGACAGATAGATATATACATATGCATGCATGTACATATATAGATGTATACATAGATATATCTGTATGTATAGAAATATATTTTCGTATCTATATTCATCTCTATTTGTGTTGGTATATATCTAGATAGATAAATAGATGCTACACATGCATATGTGCATATATATGTGTTAATTATTTAATGAATGGGCTGGATTGTTCTTTTAGTAACAAGTCTAAAAGTTTTAGGGTTTGAAGGAACTTGGGAGATTAAATAATCCAATCTCCATAGCACTGACTATTGAAGCCTTATTCTGCCTTTGGAATCTTATGATATACTTTAAATTGCAGAGACAAGAGTCTTACATAGGTGCTATCTATTCACCATATTGATAATGCCTTTATAATTTGTTTTATGATGTCATAGAAGAAAGAAATCCTTCGCTTAGGGGAGTTTGGATGATTAAGAATGGAGCCCATCAGCATATGGGCTATATGCAAGTGGTCCTTTGATGAGTTAGAGTTTGCCCATGAACTTTGTCATGATAAATAGTTCCTCTCTTATATAGCTCCAAACTCTTAAAGATGGAAGCCCCACACTCCTCAGATCTCATGTATGTTTGCATGTGTATAAAATACATGCATACATATGTATGTGAAGACAGAGAGAAAAAGGAGAAAACGAGAGAGAGAGACAGAGAGACAGAGAGAGAGAGAGAGAAAGAGACTAATATTGTATCATACCTCAGGCCTTTCCAAGCTTGTTCAGTTGTCTCTCCATTTCCTGGCATTGACTTGTTGAATTGTATTCCTTATCTGTATTTGTGATAGGACACTTTTTTAATGCTTCTACCATAAGCAATCTTAGAACAATAGATAGTTATAGCAGCATAGTTTCCATTGACTAGCAGAGCCTGGTTTGGATGCATCAATAAAGTCATTTGTTTCTTTTAATTATATTCTATCATAAATATTATTGGACTTTCTTGTGTATCCCAGAAATAATTATCTACCTCTTTATTTCTAAACAAGTTGTGTTCTACCAGTCAGTAAGTCCCAGTTGTTCCTCTCTTCCATATCATTTCTTTTCCCCTCTAAGGGCAGCTGTACTCTCTGAGGTCCTATATTCTAAGATCATCCATTGTTTACATTTCCCTCTAGACCCTTCAATTCATCCAGAGACTATAAGAATAGTGATAGATCCTGGTCAGAGTCTCCAGAAAGATTGGGAAATGTAGAGTCCATCTAGGAAAGGCATGGCTAAACAGGAAGCTATGAAATGTTCTAACTTTAAAAAGCAGTAGAAGACTTCAGGTAGTTGTCAGAGAATCCACTGGTTTTAAACCATAACAAACAAAACAAATACGAGCAAATTATTGTGATCATTATTATTATTAATCAGAATTCTTTAATTAGCTACTGCCATTCATGGTGTCTAGAGAGAAGAGGTTTTGTGGGTTAGCAGTCAGTTCAGACCCTGGCTAAAAATGTAAAAGGGTTGTAAAGGAAATGAGAAGCCAGAGAAGGAGAGAGTATTTTTAGTAATCAGCAGGGGTCAAGAACAGGTGGGGCTATTGACATAAGTGTCCTCGAGATGCAGGTTTTAAAGGCATGAAAGGGATCACATTTCTGGTAATAAATGTAATATAGAAATGGATATTGATGGGAAGAAAAAATTCTGTTGCTTATTTTTTAAAAGCCATATATTCTAGAATATTAGTTTTTACCTTTTTGGTGTTAATGGAGCAATCTGGCATTCTAGTGAAGTCTACGGACCCCTTATCTAAACAATGGTTATAAATTTACAAAATAAAAAACAAAATTCCTACCCAAACACAATGCAAAGTTTTTAACAGAAGCGACAAAGAATTCAATTTATCAAAAAGCAATTATCAAAATATTAAAAAGTTCATGCATCCCAGGTTAAGAACCTTGGCCCTGGAAGGTATAATACTGGCAAATGGTGATATTACACAAACTCACTAAATTAAAAGAATTACACTAAATATGCATTGTTATTAAAAAGAGAATACTTTATAGCTTCAATAGTTAGTTAATGAGATCCATATTTTGCATTTAAGGAAACTTTAAGAACCCTTTATAAGGGAGACATTGAAGCTTTCCTTTGGTTTATTACTATTCATTTGTGTTCTCAGGCCACTGAGCACATATCCTGAATGCACAACTCCACAATAGTTCAACTTTCTTCTTTATAATTCCAGGAAGATTTTTTTTCTGAAGCTAGAGGTGTGGAATCATTACCTTTAGCAACTCTAGATTATTTGCTTCAGGTAGAGTACAGGAAAGTCAGATTCACCATCATGAAATCCCTTGGTCAGTCCCAACATGATGGCATAGAAAGAGCATTAGATTGTGAGTCTGAAAGCCTGGCTCTTCTGGGCTCTGCTATTTATTGCATGCGTGACCAATGGCAAGAGGCTAACCTCCATGGTCTTCAGCTTCCTTCTCTATAAAATGAAGGGGTTGCATTAGATGGTCTTTTATGTTCTTTGTACCTCTAACATTATATACATAGTCATTCTTTAAACCTTAATGGACTGCATAAAAACAAAAGCTAGTTCTGGGATGTTTAATCTTCTTGCATAACAGAAAGATTGAATCCTCCTGATTCCAAAGATTAAAATAAAATACCCTATGCTGATATGAGAAAAGAGATGGGGCTATGATGTATCCGCACAACAAGCATCCGTCCACAGGATAGAAAATCACTTACTGAGAATGATAGAGCTACATGTGGCTTTAAGTGATTCACTGACCAACTGTACAGGAAACATGCAATAAATAAAAAAAATAAGGTAACAGTTCAATGTTATGTAAAATTCATTTTTTGGTAAAAGCAGCTATCAAAGTAGTTCTTTATGTCCTTGTTGAATAACAAGTTTCATTTGTCCTCAGAGAAATGCTATTTTTAACCTTTCTGTTTTAATGTATTCTTTGATTTCTTTTTGAAGAAGGATTATTTTTGTCTGTGTTAATGAGAGGGATGATATCATTACAGTGATTTTTTAAAATTCCATCCCAAAGAAAAACATCAGCAAAGATTCTATATACCTGGATAAGTACTTTTCATTGAATAAAGATTCTATAGAAATAGATTAGTGCTGACCACCATCTTCAGAGCATAGAAGTTAGGATTGTTTTCATGAATGTTCAGCAAGAGAAATAAAAGCAAGAGAGATAACCAGGAGTTCTCAGGAGAGAAACTCTAAGAAAGGAGCCAATTATAAAACCCAGGGTCTCAAATGGCAATGAACAAATGCACAAAGTATGGGCAATAAGGACAATGAACTTGATAAAGATCCTAATTCACAAGGGGTAACATTTAGCTTCATAGTTATCAATGACATTTAGTCTGATTATATTTACGAATTGAATATGGATCTAGAAGCATCTTAAAAAGAATTAAGAAATAGACAAGACATTTAGGAAAAAGATGGAGAAACATGCTTATCGCAGTAGCATGATAAAACAAGGATATGTTTTTTTTTAATTATCAGGATATTTGTTAGAGTGCCATTTGACAACAGTAGAGATGCTAATACTTTATTGATTTCTGTAATGATGATTTTATCCTTCAAAATATAGAGGGACCAAAAAGGGGAGAATTCTACTTTGGACCTGATTGTCACCTGAAAAAGGGAAAAATTGTGAGAATCTTGAAAAATATGAGAAGTAACCACTCCATGAAGAATTTGTAGAAAATGAAATAAAAACTGACTATAGTCTGATGAGCACCCTCAGTTTGGATCTAACAGATGATTCAGTGAAAAGATCAGTACAGTCTCACATTGTCTAAAATTCCAAAAGGAAGTCAGTTCCGTATCCTAAGATATTCTTAAGAATGAAATACTAAAGACTCACCAGGAAACAAGACTATTGAGATTTAAACAAGGCAAGTTGCCTAAAGAGATCAGTATGAATGCACAGAGATCTCATCAACCAGATGAGATTAAAAAAATGTTATACATGGACTACAGAAGAAAGGTCAAGTAAGAGAACAAATAGAAAAGTATGACATGGTAATGTCAGGAATCCTGAGGTTCAGAATACACTGAAGCTCATGAGAAATATGATAGTTAGCAAATGAAATATTCATAATTATATGGGGAGAAGAGGAGAATCAAAAAGTGAATAGGATCACTGCTTAGGGTGAATGGGACCATGACCAACGACAAAACAAAGGCAGATGGAGGTGTTCGCCCCTTATTTTGGATCTTTTTTTCCTATCGAGGAGAATGACTTTGGGCTGTAACCAACAGAACCAAACTTGTTTAGAAAAAAAGCTTATATCCAAGATAAATAAAATTATAGAGGAACACTGAGAAGTCCTTGATGATTGAGTTAATGAACCTCAATGAATGCAAACTTTGGTACTGAAAGAAACTAACAAATATGACTGCTGAATGACTAATAGAGAACACTGAAATACAATAGAAATAAGAAGAGGTAGCATATACTTGTAGGAAAGAAAACCAAAGGAATTTGTAAATTATAGTCAAGTGAGCTTGGCTATGATTCCTGAAATATGCTAATATGTGTTAATAAGGTGATAATTGCCAAACAACCAGAAGAAGAAGAAGCAGTGATCCCAAAGCCAATATGGCTTTAATGAGAATAGATCATGAAAGACTAGACTTACTTTCACTTATTCATTCATTCATTCATCTATCTATTTATTCATCTACTTATCCATTCATTTGTTTATTTCCTTATTTATCTATCTATTCATTTGTTTGTTTGAGCCCAACAGTTTTCTTAGAATTTAGCAAATCATTTGATAAATCAGTTGCCTAGTCCTATGGAAAAGATAAAGGTTAGAAATTATAATCATCAGGATTCCAAATTAAACAAGTATCTGAATCCAAAGATTATTCAATAATGTCTCAATGTTAACTTGGAAGAAAGTATTAAGTCTCGCATGGAACAAGTGCCTCAGGGATGTGTGCTTGGCCTTATGCTGTTTAACATTTCATCAATAACTTGGATAAAGTTATAGATGCCATAACTATCAAATTTAAAGATGTCATGATGTTGAAAAAGGTGACTAACACAATGGAGAATGGAGTTATGATTTTAAAAGCAAGTATAAGACTAAGGTGGGGAATAAGACACAATTTAATAGGGATAAATTTAAAATCTTACACCCAAATAAAAAATATTATCTACTCAGGTATAAGATGAGTCTCCATTTCCTGATAGTCCACAATTAAATAAAATGATCTTAGGGTTTTAGAGACCACAAGTTCAATTTAATGCAACAGTGTCATATGTCAGCCGAGAAAGCTCACATATTAGACTACGTTAAAAGAAGTATACAATCTAGAATCAGGAAATCTTTCTTACTATGCCCTTGCCAAATGACATCTAGATTATTATGTCCATTTCTAGAATCCACAGTTTAAGGAAGTCATTAATAAGCTGGAGAGTATCCTGAGGTAGGTAACTATAATGGTGAAGAATTCCGAGTAGATGATGTGATTGAGTTTGGTTTGGTGTATAAGAAACCTGTCTCTTCCCACCTCAAAAAAAGGACCAATATTTTTCATTTATCTAATTCAGTCTCATTTTCCCAATAAGTTCTAGCACTATACACTACAGAGTCCTGATCTAACTATATTTGTGGAAGACAGATGTCTTGGGTTTTTAACTTAGTAAGAGGGGAAACTGCAGAAGGAAGTATAAATGACTAAAATTGGAAGACATGACATTGATAAATTTGGATAAGCTAAATGTGTACTTTCCAAGGTGAGTGCTTTTTTTAGTCCAATTCACAGTTTTGAAAAAATACTTGTTAGACTAGAATCAACAACACGTAGAGAGCTTGAACGTACTTTTCTGTTGCACATTTGTAAAATCATATCATGCTAGCATAGATGTTTCTAATATTACTTAAGGAAGAATCCAGTTTCCCTCTCCCCATAGACATTCCAAGTGGGATTCATATACAACAGGATCAACTAAGTAGACTAGGGCACATTTTAGTCTGGGGCCGCAGCCATCCCTTGACTTCAAATTTATCATTTATGTTATAAACACGTAAGGTTATTGAGATAAGCTGTAGTATATTCAAGAAAGGTGATTAAGGCAATCATGGACCTAAATGCCATGACATATAAGGAATGGGGAATGGGGAATATTTAGTCCTAGAGTAGAAAAGACATGGTTGACATGATCACTATCTTATAGGGCTATCATGTGAAATAGACTTTGATTTCTGGTAAAGTTAGATAATGGAAGACTACAGCTCAATATATAGAATTTCCAAGTTATTAAATTATGTAGTAATGATGTGTCCAACTTTGGGTGGTAGTGCATCTTTCACCACCACATGTGGACAAACAGAAATTGTATGGTCATTTTCAAAGGTTATGTAAGGAGAATTCAGGCTTTTGGGGAAAATTAAAGTAGAATATCTCTATAGTCACTTCCTTCCATGAAATTTTAAGATTCTATGACCCCCAAAATACCAGAAACAGAGACAGAAACCAGGGCAAGAGAGAGACAGAGACATTGATAGACATGGACAAGAGGAAAAGAGGGACAGAGACAGAGAGACAGAGAAGGAGAGAGGGGGGGAGAGAGAGACAGAGAGAGAGACAGAGAAAGAGAGAGAGAGAGAGAGAGAGAGAGAGAGAGAGAGAGAGAGAGAGAGAGAGAGAGAGAAAGGAAGAAGAGGAGAAAACACAGCAAAGAAAAATATAGAAATCCTAATTTCCTGCCTATGCTCTGATATCCCTTTTCAGTAACATATAAGGTAACTTCTTTTTCCCTTTTCATAGATATGTAGATGATTCTTATAAAAATTCTGTAAGATAGGGAATTAGACCCATAGATTGTTTTTTTTTGTTATTGTCTCAGTTACCTTTTGTTCAGTGTGAATTTGGTATGGGTCTTGTGTGGCTACATGACTCAGAACACAAAAGTCTCTGAAGAATTGAAATGGAACAGTGAGCAAAAGGAAACTGAGAGGTCCCTGGTGACTATGAGTAGACTATAGTATAGAAGAAATGAGGAACTTCAAAGATTAGCAGGAATAAGACATGACATCAGGGAACTGTGTAATAGAAAGATATAAAATAGTCTGGTTATGTGATGGGTAAGGGATGACAAGTAAGTTTTCCACTCCCATCTTTGCCAAGGTAGGCCTCCAGCTCTTTGGGTGGACTCCTGTGATGAACATATGGGAGAACATAGCATCATAGATTTATAGATGGAAGGGACTCTTAGAGCTCATGGAGTCTGACATGCTTAATTTATAGATGAAAAAACTGAGGCCCATAGAATTGAAGTGACTTATTCAAGGTCACACAGCTATTAAGTGTCTGCAGTAGGATTTGAGCCCAGTTCCTCTGTCCTTCGGATCCAAGATTTTACTATGTCATACTGTCTCATGGGTAGGCTAGGCACTGAACAGGCTGGCCTGGCTAAGTTACAATTTGTACCTTCTTTTTTTTTAATTTATTTTTAATATGTTTAGTTTTCAGCATTG
>CM053625.1:177281348-177298620 GCA_028646595.1 Phalanger gymnotis
CTTGACTTCTTAGGGAGGGTGGATGGGAAGGGAAGAGGGGAGAGAATTTGGAACTCAAGGTCGTAAAAAAATAGATGTTCAGAAGTAAAAAAGTTTTTTTTTCATGTACCTAGAAAATAAGATGCACAGGCAATGGGGCATAGAGATTTATCTTGCCCTACAAGAAAGTTGGGGAGGGGGGGATGGAGGGGGAGTGGGGGGACGGAGAGGAGGGCAGACTGGGGAGCGGGGCAGCCAGAGTGTGCGCCATCTTGGAGTGGGGGGGGGTGGAAATGGGGAGAAAAATCTGTGGTTCAAATGCATGTGGAGGTTAATGCTGAGAACTAAAGATGTTAATAAATAAAAAAAAAGAATAAAAAAAAAAAAAAAAGAGTGAGCATTTGAGAATGACATATCTACGTCACATGCCTAAGTAACTATAAAGATGGTTGTGCCTTAAACAGAAATAGGGACACTCAGAAAGAAAGATTTTTTAAAAAAAATTGGAGTGAGGCAAACATAATAACTATCTTTTGGATGTGTAGAGCTGAAACTAGCTGAGAGTCATACATTCAAAACCATCAGTAGGAAGTTAATGATGCCAGACTCACACTCAGGAGAGAGTTTAGGGATATATATATATATATATATATATATGTGTGTGTGTGTGTGTGTGTGTGTGTATGTGTTTGTATATATATATATATGGTTATACATATACATGTATATTTGTATATATATACATATATATGTGTATATATATGCATATATATGTTATCAGTTTAGAGATATAATTAAAATCAAATGAGCTGATGACAGGGGACAGAGAGAAAAGATAAGATCTCACACTTGAGCCTTTTGGTATACTCACAGATAGATATGAATGCTGACATAGCCAAGGAAACTAAGAAGAATCACTCATGTAGGTAATAGAGCTAAGGGAAAACAAGGTCAGAGAAATACGGAGGGGAAAAATATGTTGATGGTGAGGCTGGTGAATGTTGTCAACTGCTCCAGAGAGGATCAAGAAGAGTAAGCAAAGAGAAAAGCCAATAGAAAGGTGTGTTCTCTTTTGCCACAGATCTCAAGACTTGAGAGATAATCTATGGCCCCAGAAGTCATCACTTCTGGCCAACCTAACGATGAGACAAAATTTAGCTAGACTAATCTTCGGCCAATAAACAAGCAGTCTGTCCAAAAACCTATAGTGAGTCCTAGCTATCTCGGAATATTGTAAAATAACAGAAATTAAACAATAAAGCAAAATATTTTGAGAAACACCAACAGATTAGAGGTTAGGCAGATGAAGTGCTGGTGCATAGGGCTGAGTAAGACCATGGCAAAAGGACTCTCAAAATACTTCACTCATCCAAGGAATCCTGTTTTCATTAGTATAGACACTCATTCCATTAATACAACATGCATGGCAGAAAAAGCATTAAGCTTAGAATCAGACAACCGGCTGGGCTGCAGTCGCACTGGCAAGTGACAACTTGCCGGGAAAATAGGGATTTGTGCTGATTAGCTCATAGGATTGTCATGAGGAAAAAAATTCCCCTGGCAATTATACATTCTTTCCCCCTCTTGCAGCATCAGTTGCCTGCTCTCTACCACCTAAAAACCATTTTCAGATTTAATATGCCCTAAAACAAACAATAAATCCTCAAAATTTTGTCTTCTGGAGCTATCATTAATTTTCATCTTTCCTCTCTCCTATTATTGCATATTTTGTAAAAGAATAATTATCTTTAACACACTCATTTACTCACAAATCACTCATTTCTCAAGTTCTTCCTAAAATAATACAAGAAAACTATGAATTCCTAGTAGCATCCCCTTAATACTGAACAAAAATGCCATTTTCAGCATCCTTACCTAAATTTTCATCTTCCTTGACCCCTCTGGAACATTTTCAAGGGAACTAACTTCTCTTTATTATCATTTCCTTCTTCGGAAACTATGACACTATTTTCTATTGATTTTTTTGTTTTTGCTTATTCTATAAAGGTTCATTTTTTTTCTCCTCTCCAATTACAGGTGTTAATGATTTTGTGTTTACTTTTCTTCTCTATTTTCTTCTGGAGATTTTATTCACTCTCACTACTTCATCTTTCACCTAAGCAAATGTCTCCCATGTCCACATCTCCAGACAATGGCTGCCTACGAAATTACTGTTCTACATTTCTCCCCTGCCTTGGAAAGAGACGGGACATTTCTCCTCAGATTGAAAGAAGCCCATCAGACTCATTTTGGTCAAATATGAACACATTACTGTTGAATCTCAGACCAGATCTGAATCATGTCAAACTCTTCCTTCTCCTCCTCCTCTGTCTTTTACATTAGCAAGATTTCCACTCTTCCTAAGGGTTTGGCACTTTAAGGATAATATTGCATTTTTTTTTGCATAACTCTATAGATCTACTCAGTCAGTAGGTCTCATTAATGATATATCCATAATAATTTTCATATCCTCCCTTCCTTTCCATTCCAATTTGCTGCTGTCCTATTACATTTGAGGAAGGGCATTGTTAAAATAGAGATCATTTAGGCTGGTAAGGATGGGGGAGGACCTCAATATTAAGTAGAAGTAGTAGTAATAGCAGCAGCAGCAGCAGCAGCAGCAGCAGCAGCAGCAGCAGCAGAAGAAGAAGAAGAAGAAGAAGAAGAAGAAGAAGAAGAAGTAAGAGGAGGAAGATGCTTCTGCTTCTGCTGCTGAATAAGAATTAGCATTTATATTGTACTTTAAGGTTCACGTAGCTTGTTACATGTTATCTATCACATTTGAACCTCACAACAACCCTGTGAAGTAGGTGGCATTTATTATTATTATTATTAATTATTATTATTATTACTGAGGGCCATCTCTAGTCACCCTAATTTATGTCTGGCCACTGGACCCAGATGGCTCAGAAAGAGATAGTGAGGCTGTGACTTTGCACAGCCCTCTCTCACTGAAATCTAATTCACTTGCAAGTCATGACATCTTCCTGGTGCCCTGGTCTACTTCAAGGACAAACAACAACAACAACCATTATCATCATCATCATCATCATCATCATCATCATCATCATCATCATCATAATTATTCGCATTTCAGATGAGGAAGCTGGTGGAGAAGTCACATGACTTGCTCAGGGTCATACAGCTAGTTAAGTGTCTGAGGCAGGATTACAGATAAGGTCATCCTGATTCCAAGTACAGGGCTCTACCCACTAGGCCTTCTACCTGACTATGAGGATGTGCTGAAGGAGGTTGATCTGTTTTGTCTGGAGACCAGAAGACTCAAAAGGCAAAGGAGGGAGGGATAATGTCAGTCTTTGAGTATTTGAAGGACTGTCTTATAGAAAAAGGAATTATGTTTGATTTACCTGGTACCAGAAGGCAGAAGTAGGCTCTGAATGGAAGTTGCTGGGAGACAAATTTAGGCTTGACATAAAGGGAAATTTATTTTCTGATGGTTAGAGCTGCTAAAAGTAGATTGAACTACCTGGGGAGGCAATTGATTCTTTCTCAATAGAGATGCTTAGTTGAAGGATAGATGGAAATTCTGGGGCATATTAGAGAGAGAATCCTTACTCAAGTATTCTTTGGACCAGATGGCCTCTAAGATTCCTTTCACTGTAGACCCTGTGAAATGTGAGTTTCATTATTCTGACAGACTCTCCATGCCTTACTAGAGACTCGTTGTGACTTATGGCTGAAAAAAACGAATTTGCTTGTGATCAATAGTCTGATGAAGACGTTCTCCAAATTTAACTACTTGATTAAGAGATGACAGTCCATCATTAGGTCCATATTGGAAACATTTCCAACTTGGAGCTTGCCTTCCAAAGGCATATCCTTCAAGAATTAGGGTATACCTCGACACTATAATGAAGTGTTATAGTAGCACATTTGTGGAGGCATGAATTCTCCATATGCAGGAATGTAAATTTTCAATGTATTAATGTTACAGGTGCATGCATGGATCAGCCCCTAAAATTTTAAATTGGACCGACTACTAAAACTTGGCTTGTTTGTTTGTAGCGTTCTTGCCACATGGCCCTAGTATTTCTTCAGATAATATCAAGAAGACATTTACATGAATGTGACTAAACATGGAAAAGGGATACACAGAAAGAAGTTATGAAAAAGGGCTCAGAGAAAACATCAGCTATTTTGATTTTATCTAGGCAGAATTGTTCATCTCCTTATCATCTTAATAACAATGGCTGGACTACTTTTTGGTTTTGATATGTAAAGTAGAATGCTTTCTGGGCTATTTCTCAGTTGTGTGATTTGGTTTTGCTCAAATAAAATATGCAGATTAAGGTCTAAACAGCTGCAGAGCTCAAGCTCTCTTGGTAGTTCAGCGGATTTTTAAAAAAGTCTCCCACAGTTCAATCTCGCTAAATAATTCAGCTGTTTAGGAAAAGCTGTATGATTTTAGAATAAGTCCTTGAAGGTCAAGAATATAGGTTGTAATTTTTTAATGAATAAAGTTTGGCAAACACATTTTCCTTATCAGAATCCCTTAGGTATATTGCAAGCAGAATTACCCACTATAAAATGCTGAATTTTCAATTTTTTAAAACCTCCTATATTTCTTTTACTTATTCGTGGCAGAATATTAAATGAATATTTTGATTTCATGATTACTAACAAAGTTGAGACTACCAACAACCTTTGGATATACTAATAGAATAATTAATAGAACACGGTTCTAAATTTTGTTGTTGTCATTCAGTTGTTTCAGGCAGGTCTGACTCTTCATGGCCCAATTGGAGGTTTTCTTGGCTAAGATACTGGAGTGGTTTGCTATTTCCTTCTCTAACTTGTTTTACAGATGAGAAAAACAGAGGCACACAGGATTAAGTGATTTCTCCAGAGTCACACATTAATAAGTGTCTGAGGTCAGATTTGAACTCAGGAAGATGAGCTGCCCTGACTGCAAGCCTGGCACTCTACCCACTGTTCCACTTAGCTGCCCTGCAGTTTCAAAATATTTCTCCCCTTGCTCTGTTTCTATGTGGGATACCACAATTTACCAAACTAGACTCCTCATTCAAAGCCTCACTATCTAGGATCTTTTGCTCATAGTTACCTTTGACTCTTCCCTCATTTACCTCTTACATCCAATCACTTATGAAGTTCTACAGGTTCTAATCTCATCTACAGTGTCTCTCAACTACCACCATTATATGACAGGATGGACCTTCATTGCTTTTTTTTTTTTCCTCCCTGGACTACAGTGAGAGCGTCATTACTCTTTTTTCTGACCTCTACTATCTCCCTTCTCTAATATTTCCCTTATATGCTATTGCCAAATTAATCATTCTTTTGCACAGATATGGACATGCCACAACTAAATTTTTAGTGACTCTCCACTGGATCACGAATAAAGCCAAAAATTCTCAGCCTGGCATTCAATGCCCTCCACAATGTAGTAACATCCTGTCTTTCCAGTCTTACCTCATATTACTTAACTACATTTTGCTCTGGAGAACCTAAACTACTCACTATATTTTTCACTATACTTGGAATTATTGCACTCCCTACCTGTTGAAATTCTGCCCTTCCTTCAAGGGATAATATGACCTTTCTTGAACATTGCACAAAACTTTATACTTTTCTTGTACCCTAATTTTATTCTATGTTTTAGCCATTGCATAGTGAAAGCATTTTTGGTGTGTATTGTAGAATGTCATATGATGAATTTATATTGCATTTATATTTGCATTTTTATATTCATCGTAGAGTATTTATATTGCATTTTAAAGATTATAAAAAAGACTAAAGCAGGAGTTTATACTCTTTATTGTGTCAGGGACTCTTTTGTCAGGCTATTGAAATCCATGACCCCTCAGAATAATATTTTTAAATGCATAAAATAAAATGCATAGAATTACAAAGGAAACCAATTACATTTAAATACATCTATCTATCTATTTATCTATCTGTTTATCTATCATTAATGGATTCTAGATTGAGAACCCCTGTCCGAGTAGAGAGAGGACGTGTTAGCAAAAACAAGAATGAGTTATGATGTCATAAATCATATGATCATCAATTAATTAATCAGTACATATGTATTAAGCACCTACTATGCATCAGGCACTGTGCTAAGTGATGGGCATATAAATAACAAGAATGGAATAATGCCTAATCACAAGGAATATGTTCACATTCTCATATCTAAGTATATATAGCACAATTATAAACTGGAACATATATATATCTATATATATACATATATATAGATATATATGTATATATACCAATAGTTCAGTACCAATTGTTTTGCAAAGGAGAGTGCTAGCGTTTGAGTACATGAGAAAAGGCTTCATGCAGAAAATGTTGTTTAAACTACATCTTTAAAGAAAAAAGGGATTTCATGATGTGAGGGTAAGGAGTGAGTACATTTCAGGTTGGGGGATGGCTAGGGGCTGTCATAGAATCATATATTTAAATCTAGAGGGTGGAGGGTTTAAAAATAATTTAATTTAACCCTCTAATTTAACGATTGAGGAATCTGAGCCCCCGAGAGATTGTCTTGCTCGAACACTAAGTGCTAAAGGAATTCTTCACTGTGTTTATCTTTATCTAGCTTTCACAGAATCAGTGCATTCAAAGGTGTATGCTCTCACTAAGCTCCCAACAAATTAGTTCATTTGAAAGGGATAGCAGCTGTCTTTGTATTACTAAGTAGAAATCAGTGTAAGCCTTGGTGTTCCGGAGCTACTCAGATTAGTGTGCTGATCTGGCAGTGCCGACTAGCTCTTCTGTGGACTTCCTGCACCGTGTCAAGTACTAGAATAGAACAAAAGGGTCCAGGGTAGGTATGGTACAGCCTGACATGTCTTCAATATATCTGTAATTTTTACTTCAATAAATTCTAAACAGGCAACTTCTCTGACAGTGGGAGCAGTGACTTTCTTAAATCCAAGCAGAGTGTTAGAATTAACGGAATATTTTGTTAAATTCAGTGACCTCAAGGATCATATCTTTTTTCCCTATCTTCCCCAAAACCTAATACAGAGCTTTGCATGTGGTTAAATTCAGTGACCTCAAGGATCATATCTTTTTTTCCCTATCTTCCCCAAAACCTAATACAGAGCTTTGCATGTGGTTAAAGAATATTTAATGTCTGTTTAATTAATGCAAGAATGAACAATTGATTAGGTGTATTGTTCCCATATTAAAATATCATAGGCCTACTGGACAGGGAGGTGTTTAGACAAAATACACATAGAATATTGTGTTCAGCTCTGGGGGGCAGATTTTAATAAAGACATTGATAAGGATAGTGACATGTTGTAATGGATTGAGTGCTAGGCCTGGAGTCAGGAAGAAATGAGTTTAAATCTGACCTGAGATACTGCCTAGCTATATGCGCTGGGACAAGGCCCTTAATCTCTGCTTCAGTTTCCTCATCTATAAAATGGGGATAATGATAGCATCCATCCACAGAGAAAGAACTGGTGTCTGAATATAGATTGAAGTATATGCTTTTTACTTTATTTTTCTTGAGGTTTTTTTTGGCATGGTCTATTTTTTTCACAACATGACTATTATGGAAATGTTTTGCATGACTATACATGTATAACCTATGCTGAATTGCTTGCCTTCTCAATAAGCAGGTAGGGTGAGGAGAGAGGGAGAGAATTAGAACTCAAAATTTTAAAAATGAATTTTAAAAATCATTTTAATATGCAAATGGGGAAAAATAAAATCCTAAATTAAAAAATAGAGAGATAATGATTTTACTGGGCTTAACTCTAATAAGCTTACAATGCTTCTCTGTAAAACAAACAAAACATTTTGTATCAATTATTTTGGACATTTTTGTGTTAGTGGCATGTTTTAAGTAGAGTGGTTTGTTTTAAGTAGAGAAAAATTTTCCATGTAGACATAAAACACTCTAGAATTTTCCCTATATTTTTATATATTTTCAGTACATGAATAAGTTATGAGTACAAATCTTTGTCAAAGGCTTTATGATAATCAATAAAGGTTGTATAAATGTCAGAACTTTGAGGTAGCTTGCTCGATAATTACCAAATCAAAAATAAGTTGCTCTTTACGTTCTTAGGAATTTTTGGCACGCCCATTTTTCTTTTCTGTCAATGTATTGTATTCTTATAAGTGTTCATAGATTATTTTTTAAGTGATACAAGCTGTGACTGCTTTGAATAAAGTACATAATCGGTCTATAATTGGAGGGGTCACTGGTGTTCTCATCTTTTGGTAACAGATAAGTGCTGCCTTCTGTTATGAAAGGAGAGATCAAGCTGGCATTTGAGAAGTTGATAAAGTGCTCTGTTAGCAATTCATGCACCACTGTGAAGCCCTTAAGCCAATAATTATGGATTTTATCCAGCCCCCGCTTTCCAGTTGTGCAAAGAAGCTAGGTTTTCAGTCACCGTCTTTGATGTAATGGTTCAACCTTCATTATTTTAATGCTGTGGCCATGTTCTCTCTGTTTTCACCCAACTTGTGGTTTCCCCATGTTGGACTTCTTAAAAACATAGTGATGATGGGTAATATCCCCCATCATCCTTATTTTAGGTTTTGTTTCTCTCCTCTGCTATCTTTGTTTCCTAAATCTCTGAAGTTAAGATTTTCATGATGTGTACTAGTTTATTTTATTCTTTATGCTTCATTGATCCCTTATATTATCTTAACCTTTTGACTTTTCTCAATTGCTGATTAAGGGAATCCTGGATTTCTGATGTTTCTGTTTTTCATATTCCTTTTATTCCTTTTCCCTGGGCAATACAATATTCAAGTTTTATACTATGTCTACCAACCAGATTTCGATGAAACCTTTCAATGCCTTTTTATAGATGTTTAATAGCTCTTTCAAGTCATTTATGTCATTTAAGTATTGACACCTGCTCTTCCAGTTATTTCTTGATATACTCACTGTCCCTTTGATGGGTTTTATTATGGAAAGAGATGTTACATATATTCCACAGGCCCTGATACATTTTCATATATGTCAAATAATGTGAGAGAATGTATTCTTTTAACATGGTTACAGCAGATAGGATTTCTGGATTACTATTGTGCTTGAAATTGAATTCATACTATCAATGTAAAAGAGGATTTTTCAGAATTCATGTCTAATTGTTCCATATCTCCCTTCTCCTCCTGCTTCCTGAAAGTGGCTTATCAATGAGGTTTTGTTGTTCATTTGTTATTTCCTGCTTTTGCATTAAGTGAAGATTTTCAATTGCCTCAATGTCTTCAACTATTTCCTTTGCATATTTTAGTAGTTCTCTGATTCCATCTCTTTTTTAAAAAATAAACCAGTAAGGAGGAGACAGAGTGATAGACAAAAACACAGAGACACAAAATTTCCCTGAATTGGTAAGCAAAATGATGTTATGTGACTTGACATTGAAGACACTATTGACAAAGAGCAATATGAAGTTCTTGCCTGCTAAACAATGAAATATTTCTAATTTTGTTATGATATATTTCTGCTACATGATGAAAGTGTCCAAGTTTTCAGTCCATTTCATACTCTTTCTTGGTATGCCTATCCTTTAGGGGTCAGCGCCATCTAACATATCAGGCTTATGATATCAAGGGGTCAGCACCGTCTAAAATATCAGGCTTATGATATTAATGAAAGATTAAACTATTTCCACTGGAAATTAAGGGTTTTTTTTCCTTTAAATGTTTGAAGTAGGCAGGGTGCTAATATTTCTGATTTGTTCTGGTGCATATTTCCTTCTTGTTGTACCAGAGAGGGAAGTACAACTCCTTTTGTCATCCTTTGTGTCAGAGTGATAATCATCAAGGTTTTGAGTAGAGCTAGCCTGAAACACTATGCTGTACCCATTATTTCTTAGATTCATTAGAACAACACATTTGTCAAACCACCAACCAATTCAATGGCACTTAAGGATTCTAGCAAGGCTTCATAGTTACTACTCCTGTGGCCTCTGGGCACCCAAAGTCATTGATAAATAATATCTTGACTAGCAGTCCCTGATTTTGAAATTCTCTCTTCTTCAAAACATGGACTTTGAGGTGAACATTAAATGGGTTGTTGCTAATACTACCCTTTCATTCTTCTGATCTCATCTTATCAAGTTCAGTTAGAAAAGCCCCAGGACAAGCTGCTATACCACTATGTTTTTTTTTTCTTTTTTGTATAGTATTCTAAAGCGCATTGGGCAGGTAAAAGAAATGAGTGATTTTTATTCATTTATTTATTACAATTAAATTCCTGAAGACTAAGTGAAGGCATCTTTTAAGGAAAAAAAATACGTTTTACAGCCAGGATGATAGAGATAATGTATACTTCATCTTATTCCCTCATAGTCTTGATTTCTATTATTAGGTCTCTATATTCTGAAAGCTTTACATTGCACATAGTTTAGAGTTTCTAGGTACATAGTATGGTGGCACCTATTAAACATGTTGTTCTTAAATTTTTACTTATCATTGTTAAGCCTATTGTGGGAAATAATTTTTTCTTTTCTAGTTCTAGTACTCTTTATTCGTTGAATTCTCTAGGACATTCTAAGGGTTTATTAAACATAATTAAAAAAAATGTTAGTTTATGAAGCAAAGCAAGCTTGTGAGATATAATTCTGCCTACTTAATAACATCTACATAAGAATTCCATAGATACTATGTTTTTGCAACTTTTACTGATATACTTCACAGTTTTTACTATTGTCTGCAACAATTTGTATCTGCCACTGAATCTGAGATCTTCAAGGATAATCTTTAAAAATTTCTTGTGGAAATAATATAATCTTGCTGCATTATATCATAATAAACCTGTCATGTTAGATGTTTCTTTGTCAACATAAGATTGGTGAAGGTCATGTGTATGTTGCCCATGCCGTGTTTTTTGATTTCATCCATGCTCCACATGGAAGTACATACTTTTGAATTTTATTCAGTAAACATAGTGGTCTGTTCCTACTGTTACTATTTGCAATTTCTCTGTGAGGTCACGTCACTTTGTTCTAGAAGAATGTCTTTAAGTTTTTAACCTGCTTTTTATTTTCTTTAAAAATATCTTTCAATCATCTTCCTTTCTAATGAAGAAATGTTAATCTTTCCCGGTCTGTCTTATCATGATGAGTCCTGCGTTGCATTGATATTGTATGAGTTTTTGATCCATGTTAATAATTTTGCTGTTTCAAAAGTAAACATTAAGACTAATTTTTATTAGGTGCTAATTGCTCTATAGAATATCATGCCATTGAATTCCTAGAATGTCTTTTAAATCATAAAACCGCAACTCAACCCTTGATAGCTTTATGCTCGATATCTTTCCTGGAGGATACAGAGATATCAACTTTATTCATTTGTTAAATGTGAGCACTTGATTGCTCTCCATGCATCCTGCCTTCATTTCGTCCTTAGTGTATATTGAAAATATTGTCAAAGCCAAATGATATTTTGATGTCACTGGAGGAAATTTCCACAAGAGGAAGAAGCTGTTTAATGTGTTTTTCAGTGGTATCAGATCATATAGCATTATCCCTAGACATATCAAGATAAATATGATGTTTTGGTATTTTTGTCCCTTTTTGATTTGGAAACTATAATCAGTTCTCTTTGGGAAAGATGACAATGGATATTTACTGCTAGGCAGAACAGGAATGAACTTACACTCTCTTCCTCAACATGCCATACATTATTTGAAGTATTCTTGATATTATTGTGTTGGCCACATTTATTGAATATTGTAAAGTTTTCCATTTGAACATCAAATACTCTATTATTCTCAATGTACCTGAATCTAATTTATATATTTGTCATACACAAATTAGCCATGAGTGTGTAATGGAGTCAAAGGCTTTGTAATAATCAATAAGGGTCACATAATCTTGCAGTGTTTTGAGGTAGCTTGTTGAGTAATTACCAAATGGATTACTTTACTGCCTTGGGACATTTATGGCTCATGACCTTTTGGTTCATAAATCAATATATTATTTTCTTCTAAGTGTTTGTGATTTTTTTCAAGTGATACAAGTGGAGAATGGTTTCTATAAAGTACTTAAACATATAATTTCTTCATAATTAGAGCTGTCACTGATATTCTCATCTTATGGTAACAGATATCTGTGGCCCGTTTTTCTGTTTACAAAAAGGTGAGATCAGGATTACATCTGAGAGGAACTTGGCAAAGTGTTTTACTAATATTTCATGTGCCACTGTGCAGTGCTTAAGTCAATAATTATCACTTAACATAACAAACTCCAACCCAATATAATTGCCCCCAAATGGAATGAGCAACATAGAAAATGAGATATCACTTACTGGAGGTTTTTTACAAGGGGGTGTAATCATCTAGAAGGGATATTTATTCATGCTTTGGCTGGGGGCAGGCTAAGTGACCTCTGAAATCCCTTCCAACTCCTAAAGTCCCTATAAATAGCATGGGAGACCTCAGATAAAGGAGTGGACTGTTTTCACAGGGCTCTCCTACTTTAGGAGCCTTCTGTTTCTGTATCCCAAGGCATTGGGTTTGATGTACCCTTTGGAATTGTGTGCTTGGCCTCTTCTATTGATTTTGCTTACTGCATGATAGTGAATAACATTGCATGAGTCAGTTATCATCCCTTAACCTAAGCTTCACAATTTGTAAAATTAAGAAGTTAAACTAATGCTATCTAAACTCCATGTCAGCTCTAACATTCTGTCCTGTAATTCTGTTTTTGCAAAGAGCAAAAAGGTACCCAAATCACAATATACAAGTTACATGCAAACTGTTATTTTGTTTTGTTTTCAGCTGCAAAATGTACAAAAACTCTAAGCTAATAATGAAGATAAATATGATAATTGTTTCACTTTGAATATTTCCCTCATTTAAATGATTAAAATTGCTAATAGTAATTCTAGGTTTTCAAGTCTCAGTGTATATTTGCATTTTAGATTTCTACTTTACCTTTCAGCTTTCTAGCAGTGTGGAATTTCTGGCACCATACAGATATATTGACAATGTTAAACATAAAGATAAATATTTTTATTGTGGCATACTTTGGGGCATTTCCCTTTTTTTGGTACAGTTGTGGGATAAATAATGAATTAAAATAAATACAAGGACCTAATCTGTAACAAAACGGAATTAAGAACTAGATAGCTGTTTGGCTCAGCTTAAGAGAAAATTTTAATTCTTACCTTTAGGTACTTTTGTGATTTACCTTGCCTATCTACCTTATTTGAAATCTGCCTTGGGAGTGTGAATGTTAGTCAATTTTATCAAAAAGCCAAAAGGCTTCAGCTCATACAGTCATTGATGGAACTTCATGGTCATAGCTTTTTTTGTCTGTTTGTTTTTTGTTTTTGTTTGTTGGTGGTGGTGGTAGTGGTAGAGGTATCCTGGAACTTCAATTTTGTAGAACTCTCAGTGTGGAAAGTCCTTCCACTCAAGCAAATTGACAATATCTCTGTAACTTTACAGTCTTAGAGAGTTGACTAGGGAACTGGGAGGTCAAGTAACTGGACAATTGTTACCAAGACAGTGTAGGTGAGAGATAGGACTTGAACCCAGATCTTCCTGATTCCATTCCTGACTTCTATCCACTATGACACAGTGCATTTTTAAAGTCCTAATCCAGCTAAAAGGAAGAAAATTAACAATGGTGGAATTGTGCAGGAATAAAATACTGAGCTGTTTACCACGAGGGATAATTTCCATAAGTAGAAGCCTAAGGGAAGAGAAATGGAAGAACATTCCTTGGGATCTTTCAGTGACTCAGGGGAAATCTCACTTATCAAGTTATTGAGTCAAATCTAATTTTTAGACAAATATTGTGGAACATGAGGATTCCCATAAACATTAATTGTATAAGGACAACTTCATAGGATTACCAGGATTTGAGCATTCTCTATATCCTAGATATAGAGCAGCCTTTGTCACTCCAGTCCTGGAACTTCCTCTTGCCTGGTTGTTCCTTCCGATGCTGCTTGAAGACCTATATGATAATGGTCAATATTTTCTGTATTCAAAGGAAGATTATTAATCTATAAAACTATTAGCATCTAACTGGGACTTTCTCCCTGATTCGATCAGAAGAAATGAAAGAGCCCTATAAAAAAGGGGAGACTCCATAGAGAAAAAGTGAGCCATTAGTAAAATAGCTTAAGTGGGAAACGAACACTCATGGAATTTTCTGTTCCCAGATATCATTAGACAAACCCAACGAAATAGCAAAAATACCTTCTAAATCTCAGTTGAAGGTCAAACAGATCCTGAATCTTTGCCTATTGTCTTTCCATTTGGCAGAAAGCAATGATGTCAAGAAAGTTTTACCATAATCATCACTTTCTTGAGAAAAATAGTGATTTTTGATGGAACTCAGATGGAGCTTTGAACATGATGATTTTAGGACTGTTTATTCAGAAAGAAACACAAATGGTGTACAAAAATTTCTATCCATGGATTAAATGTCACATTTGAAAAATAGTTGTTTAAATCATATATCCCTGCCAGACCTTGAAAATTGTCTAGAAGATGTTCCAGCTGAATACACTGAAAGGGACTGAAATTTTCACGTATTTTCCTTTTACTAGACACATTCTATATGGAACATATTTTAATGTCATTCAAAGATATTTCTACCTTCAAAGAAAGATTAAGCATTAAAACATAGATTGGTTTGAAGGTTGATACCCTTATATAGCCCTCAAATCAAATGTTCACTGCCTGAAACCTCAGGTTGCTTTACAATCAAAGTTAATACATATGAAGGAAGGAAGAAAATGAATGTAAAGCATAATTCAGGACTGTCAGTTATGTTACAGGGGGGCAAATACAGCAATTTAAGGCATTTATGCTTGATATTGTCCTTTTCATTTTATCAATTTCTTTAGTAGTGTTTAGATGCCAATGGTTACATTTACTGTAGTTGGAATTCTCACTCTTGGCTATCGGGACTTGCTGGATTCTGAAAAATGGCAGAATCCTACCTGAAATGATTAATCTTATTTTCCATTTTTGTCTGAGTATCAAATAGAAGTTATAAGTTCAGGAGCCTTCTAGGATTTCTGGCTTTCAAGGAGTCCTGATGGTGAAGGTAGAGGCAGTATTCGTATGTCCTCCATTATCAAGAGATTCAGCTATACCAGGTTACATGAGTATAGGAATGACCTATGACTATGAATTTGAGAACCCCCTAGTGAAGAACAGCAGGGGCTTTGTTCCTTCACCAATGCAAACCACAGCCTATAACTAGTCCCAGAGAATTGCCTGAGTCACACAAAAGTTAAGTAACTTGTATATCGTTATGCAACTGATACATGCTGGGGACTGGATTTGAATCTTTGCCTTTCTAACTCTAAATTCAGGACTATAACCATTACACCGTGTTACCCCATGGAAACACGAAGGGAGGAGATGAGGTTTTTTTTTTTCCTATTCATGCATTACTATGTAGGTGAGGGAAAAACCCAAATTAGTAATCAAGAGAACTGATTTCTGGCATTGACTTAACAACCATCTGCATGACGGTGGGCAAGTCACTTAACCAGTATGTGCCTTAGTTTCTTTATCTATAAGATGAAGTATTCAGATAAAATTATCTCTGAGGTCCTTTTTCAAGTCTCTAATATTATAGTCTTCTTCCCTTATATCTAAAATCCAGACGTCATTATACTATGACGTGGAATTTGTTATGGCTTGGGACCATTTTGAACTCTGTGTCAAAGAGGGTTATTTCCTGGGAGGACTGGAGGGACCTATTGAGCATGAGCTCTCATCCATAATGCAGTTCTTTGGCCTGGACAACAGCATTACCAGTGAGATTCCTGCAAATCTTTGCAGTTTCCTCCTTATTGCTCTAGACAATTTATTCTGAACTAGACTAATGAGTCCTGTACTGTGCTCTTGGGAAACCTCTCACCTTGTAAAATAAGGCCCATCAGAACATGCTCTGAATATCAAACTTCCCCCTAAAATAAAATGCTTGCAGGAAAAATAACCAATAGAGGAGATTGATTTCCCCCATGCTAAAACACTTTTCAATGAGCCACTAAGTGTAATTTATACTTTCAGATTAGGAGACTGCTTGGCACAAGCAAAAATGATCATTACAAACTATTACCAATATTATGATGCTGTGGAATAAAAACATTTAAACACTTTCATCTTCTGCTTTGCCCTTGTGTAAACAAATATAATATGACGTGACATTTCTAATGCTAGATGCAAGAAGCCTACATCAGCTGGAGTTAACTGCATTCATCACAGTGTCTGCTCACATCCCATGTCTCCATTGCTTGAGTAATGAATCTGCCTGTGGCTGTACAGCCTGAAACCAAGATTAATCTTGGAAGCAGCCCTTACACCTGGCCTCCAAGCAAACTCAAATCTAAGTACAGAGACAGTCAAGAAGCAAATGAAGTATGAATGGCATTTACCATTTTGCCACTCTCAGGGTCATTCATTTATTCCAGCTATAGTAATAATACTCATCATGGCCTCATATCTAGATAGCATCTGTAACACACTATGATATAAAAAACACCTTCACTCATGTTATCAAATAGGCTTTAGAATGGAGAAGCATCGTTAGAAGAGACAAGCCAATGAATGAAACCACAGACTCGGGACACAGACACTTCTTCTTGGTGTATGTTGCATCATTTCTGAAGCCTTCTCACTTTAGGCCTCATATTTCATAAATTTGACTTCAGATAAATTGGTTTTGAACATGGTTTGTTTTTCATTTCTCTTATGCAGCAGCTGGCTTACCACAAAAGTCACACATTTAGAGAAAAGGGATACTAAGTGGTGGTGGAAAGAGCCTGTATAGGACCCCTGACTCATCCTAATTGAACCTCATGAAGAATCTGAGAAGAAAAGAGAATGCAGCAGTAACAGTAACAATGCTCAAATACTCAAAGGAGTATGTGATCTCAATGATGTGGACGATGCCTTAGAAGGTACAAATTGGGGGGGGGGCGGAGCCAAGATGGCGACTGGAAAGCAGTAACTGGCGTGAGCTCCCCACCAAGTGCCTCCAAAAACCTGTGAAAAAATGGCTCTGAACCAATTCTAGAACTACAGAACCCACAAAGGGGCAGAGGGAAGCAGGACTCCAGCCCAGGTCTGCCTGGATGGTCTCGGGGTAAGGTCTGTCCCGAACAGAACTCTCAGCCCCCAGCCCCCAGCCGAGGGGAGCCGAGCTGAGCCAAGCAGAGCCCAGTGAGCGAGGCGGCGCGGCGTGGCGCGGGGCAGCAGACCGCGGACCGACGAGACCTGGAGTGGAGCGGAGGGTGCCCTAGCTCGCAGAATTACTGAGCTGTGGCATGTACCAGACCTCACAACCCACAAACA
>CM053625.1:177299120-177339472 GCA_028646595.1 Phalanger gymnotis
AGGAAATGGGGAGAAAATTTGTAATTCAAACGCCTGTGAAAATCAATGCTGAAAACCAAACATGTCAAAAATAAATTTAAAAAAAAAAGAAAAAAAATGATAATTGGTTCTGAAGAAGCAGAGGCTCAAAAAAGTTAAATTATCCAATGATTTTCACATAGCTAGCAAGTATCAGGGGCAAGACTGAAGCCTACGTCATGCTAATATTGAGTCCAATGATACATTTATTCACTGTACTATCCTACCTTTCACATTAATATGACGAACACAATTGACTATTTAAAATAATTTTTGGGCATGCCTTATAAAACTGTCAAATTTTATAAAGAAACACATTTCAAAGTCATACTGTTTACTTGGTTTTCACTTTTCACGATAGAATTTATTGTTTTGTTTAAAAAAATTACTAAGAAAATGTGATGACATCCTTCTCTGCAAATATTCTGTTAGAATTAGAATGGAGAAGTTTTATTGATAAGAAATCCATCCTAGTCACCTCTTGCTCAGCCCATGAATAAATAAGCTACAAAAGAAACCCAAAGGAAATAAATACCTTTTTTTTCTTTCTTTTTCTTTTCCCAAGCATGAATTTGAATGAGAAAAAGAAAAGACCAGGGTAAATGTGATTAAATTATCGGTTAGAAACACACGACTAAAAATAATTGACTCTCTCATGTTTCATGAGCTCTAACTTAATACTTCATAATGTTGGTTTCTTTTATTTTCCAATATTTATTTCCTTTTCTCCATTGACTTTAATTAATTTTGCCCTTGGCTCACAAACAGGTGAAACTGGAAACTTTGTAGTTGCTTCTTTGTTTCTCTTGAAGCAAGTTAACTAATTAAAATTGGAATTTGGTTACATGTATTATGTATCAGGAGCCATCAGAAAATGCCCAGCAGGGTCACATGGGGGTGGCTGGCTTTTTCTAAGGCAGAAAAGAAAGAAATATGTGAAGTCAGGAGGACACAATGTAAAAGAGGTAGAGGGTAAAATAATTAAGGAAAAGTCATGGGAGAAAAAAAAAAACAAAACAGCAACATATTTTAGATTGTTTTGCCAAAGGAAGCAGAGCAAAACATACAACTCTTCTGGTATCCATTCCAGTCATGTCTTTCTGTAAACCAATCTACTTTGCAAAGGGTCACAATTTTTACGCCCAACTCTTCAAGGCTTCTGTCCTTTGGGCAATTTGTGTGACTGTCAGGAAGAGCGTAAAATGAGGTAGCAAGATATTTGTGGGTTTGGTTGTAATTAACAGTGGAACAGAAATGCTGTTACTTTATCACTCCTCTGACTTATGATGGCATTTTATCTATCTATCTATCTATCTATCTATCTATCTATCTATTTATTAAGAAATCACTGAACAGCATCAACTTTAATTCTTCAGGGATTGTTGTATTTTTCACTTGGTAGTCATATATTATCATGAAAGAATATTTTAACACCAATATTCTTCTTCCTTTAAGTCAGAAGTTAACTTTAAGAATGGTTTTATAGGAATTTCATCTGTGTAATTTGAAAGCACAATGTAAATCCTAAGCATTATGACTGCCTCTTCATCTGAACAATGGTTAATGTCTTGGTCAATCAATTTCCTGTTTGATCTATATGACTAATTCAGAGGTGATATTAGTACTTGTTGGCATTTGCACAGCATTTACATAATGCATTTACATATATTACATAATCCTTTCAATAATCATGTGAGGTGGACAGTACTGGTATTATTCTCCCATTTTACAAATTAGGAAAATGAGGCTGAGAGAGTTTAAATGTTTTACCCAAGGTCATGCAGCAAGAAAGTGTCAAAGGTTAAGATTCAAACCCAGGCTAATCAACCAACATTCATTAAGCAACTATTGTGTACTAGGAACTATGCCAATATTAGATTATGAAGACAGAACGTGAAAGAGTCCCTGCCACCTAGGAGCTTACTTCTTGTTTTAGAAAACAAAATTAACCCATGTAAATATATACAGAATATGTATGAGGTAATTTTAAAGAGGCGAGGAGTAAGAGAAGGAATATCAGGAGTAATTAGGAGAATGAGGAAAAGCCAGCTGTAGCAAGTGGTTCTAAATCTGAGCTTTGAAAGAAATTGGAGCTTCTCAGAGACAAAGGTGAGAAGCAATTGAATTCGATCCATCAGTATTTGTTGCTGATTTGTTTTTCAGTTGTTTCTGACTCCTCATGCCTCCATTTGGGGTTTTCTTAGCAAATATGTGGAGTGATTTTGCCATTTCCGTCTCCAAGTCATTTTACAAATGAGAAAACCAAGCCAAACAGGCCTAAGTGACTAGCCCAGGATCACATAACTAGTAATTGTCTGACACCAGATTTGAATTCATGAAGAGGAGTCTTCCTGACTCCAGGCCCGGCACTCTATCCACGGTGCCACCTTGCTGGCACTGTGCTAGCACCAGGGATATAAAAAGAAGTAAAAGACAGTCCCTGCCCTCAAGGAGGTTACATTCTAATTCTAGGCACCAGATTCAGCCTATGTAGAGGCATGGAGAAAGCACATGGAATGTCATTTGCGAGAAATAGCAAGATGGTCACTTTGGATAGACCAGAGATTGTAAGGATGGAAAGAATATAGAATAAGGCTGGAAGGCTAAGTTGGACCCAGTTGTAAAAGAGCTTTAAAAGCTAAAAAGAGGATTTTTTTTGTCTTTGATCCTAGAGGTAATGGGGAGCCACTAGAGCTTTTGATTCTGGGGAATGAGATGGTCAGAATGTCAGAACTGTGCTTTAGGGTTACCACTTTGGCAGTTGTATGGAAGATGAACTGGAGTACAAAAAGTTGAGGGAAGAAGATTGATGAGAAGATTACTGAAGTCAGGCTGGGGAGGCGTGATAAGGGCCTTGATGGTGATGGTAGCCATGTTAATGGAGAGAAGAGGACAGATATAGGGGAAGTTGTAGAGGTAGAAAAAACAAGATGTGGCAACTGATTGAAAATATGAAGTGTGGGATGAGGAGCTGAAGATAATAACAATGGCCAGCATTTATATTACATCTTAGTTAAGATCTGTAAAGTGCTTTACAAATATCTCATTTTATCCTCACAACTCTGAGAGGTATATACTATTATTATTTCTATTTCACAGATGAAGAGGGGCAGCTAGGTGGCACAGTGGATAGAGTGCAGGGCCTGGTGTCAGAAAGAATCTAGCCTCTGACACTTACTAGCTGTGTGACTCTGGGCAAGTCACTTAACCTTGTTCGCCTCAGTTTACTCATCTGTAAAATGAGTCGGAAAAGGGAATGGCAAACCACTCCAGTATCTTTGCTAAGAAAACCCCAGATGGGGTCACGAAGAGTTGGACATGACTGAAACTACTGAACAACAAAAACAAACACAGATAAGAAAACTGAAACAGGCAGATGTTAAGTGACTTTTTTAGGGTTACAGCTACTAAGTATCTGAGGCAACATTTGAACTTAAGTCTTCCTGAATCTAGTATTCTATCTACTACACCACTTTGCTGCCTTATAGGATGACAATGGGGTTTAAAAGTGTGTGTCTAGAAAGATGGTGGTATTCTTGACAGAAATCAGGAAATTGCAAAGAATAGTTTTGTGTTTGAGTTTTTTTTTTGGGGGGGGGTAGGGATTGAAGAGAATGAATGCTGTTCTACATGTAATCATTTTGAGATGTGTCCAGGAAATCAAGTTTGAAACATCTAATAGGCAGTTGTTGATGAAGTAGAAACAGAGCCAAAGTGAGAGAAGGGCTGAATTTTTAGACCTAGAAATCTTCTAGACCATACTTCCAGTGGGGTAGCTAGGTGGTGTCATGGATAGAGCACTGGACCTGGAGTCAGGAAGATCTGTGCTCAAATACAGTCTCAGACACTTACTAGCTCTGCTACTGTGAAAAAGTCATGTAACCACTATTTGCTGCAGCTCTTCATCTGCAAAATGGGGACTCACTGGAAAAGGAAATGGCAAACCACCTAAGTATCTTTGCCAAGAAAACCCCACAGGTAATGTCCGTCGGGACATGTAGAGTCAGACAGGACTGAACAACTGGACAACAAATACTTTCAATGCTCTATTTGTCATACCATGCTTTCTGCTAGTTGGTGGAACTAGTAAGAAAATTCAGAGGAACCCAGGTACCCTTGACATTAAAATACCTTACAATTGGTTGGTTAATTCAAAACACTTCCTTTGCTCAGCAGGTAGTGAAAGAATGACCTGCCGTTGTCTTGCCCTGGGATGAAAGGGTGAGACTTAAACTAAAGCAACTTTTCATTTTTCTATTCTGACTGGACTATAAAGGTTATCAGGTAATTGAGACAATTCAGAGGTTACTTAGCTGGGGAGTGCTCTGCATTTCTCACCCAAATAATAGGCTCTACCATATACAATATTCATAGAATTTCAGAGGTTGAAGGGAATTCAGAGATATTCATAGTTAACCCATACTTGAATAGAATTCTTCTCTACAACATCCTTACAAGTAAAGACCAAAAGTGAAGTGAAACCCACTGTCTCCTGAGGCAACTCTTATTCCACTTTGGGACAGTATATACATTTTTAGACTTTTTTTTTTTCTTTACCTTAAGTTGAAACCTAACTTCCTACAACTCCTTGCCTTTAAATGTTGGAACTTATATTCAAGAAAGCAATCAAACTTCTATGCATCAATTTGAAAACCTTAAAGCTCTCCAGAAATGTGAGAGCTTGTTGGGTTTCTGCTGCTATCCCAGCTTTTGTTTTTGGTAGAACAATCCCCAGGGATCAGGGGCCATAGAGGAGATGGTAGACAAATGATCCTTAGAGTTTAAGAGCAATGGAGGAATTGTGCAGTGTGCCTGAACTGTCCATGAGAAATGGAGCAAAGTCTCTAGGTAGTGAGCCAATGTTGTTGTCAGAATCAATGTGGTCATGATCAACACTTATGCCAGTAGTTTTCTTGTTTTTTGTTCTTTTCCCTATATTTTCTATTTGTACAAACAGATAGCAGACCCAACTAGGATCGGTATACCTGCAGAATATGCCTAATTATCTCCTAAGAAGGAGGTTTCATATTAACAGTATGTTTTAGTTTATCAGGAGTAGATGGAAGTTCTCCTTTTTGTCTTCTATCTCCAAGCCCGTAGGTTATTGAGAAAGACTGATTGACGACCTTACACTCAGTATAGAGGCTGGCACTTAGTAGGTTTTTAATAAAGGTATGTTTACTGACTGCTCTCAAATCTTCCAGCTTCACAAAGGAATTATGCCAAAACAAGAGGCTGGACAAGGTAAGGGAGCAGTGACATTGGAAAGGTTCAGTGGAACTTGTAATAACCCTCTGCCCCAACCATGAGAGGACCTGATTTCAATTCACACCGGAGACACACGCTGTGTGAGCCTGGATAAGTTACTTAACCTCTCACTCTTTCAAGTAGATCTATAAACTTAGTCTCAGAGAAGTGGCTGATCTTTCCGAATGTTAGGGATTTCCTCACTGGGCATCCCCTATGTCAAAAAAACAACCAAATAAACAAAAAACACACGCATACTCCTCTATAATAAAATACATGTACACACACATGCGCACACACACACACACACACACACACACACACACACCTCTGAAATAAAAGTCCTCAGAGCGTGCAGAAATCTAGCTTTATTGTGGACTCTGAAGCATAATAAGCTCCTATTAAAAATATCCTACAAATAACTCACCAAACCCCAGATTTATTTCCTAGCCATATTATTCCGGTTCTCAAAGATGCAGCAAGAAATAATAGAAAGAGGCCTAGCCTTTTCATAAGACTTGAAGTCTTGTCCCTTTTCCACCATAAGATCACTAGCTGAACGACTTTAGGTAAGTCATTTAACTTCTGTGAGTTTTACTTCGCTCATTTTGCAAAATGAAGATAATAATCCCTGAGCTGCTTCCCTTGAGGGGTTGTTCAGGACATAATTCAATGTAGGATATGGCAGCACTTTATGAACTGTAAGGAATGATTTACACATCTGCAAGGTAGAATTATAATATACCCATTGCTTGAGATATCCTCCATCTTGTGGGAGATTTTGTTGATGGAGTTTGTTGTCATTGGGTAGGAAAAATAGTTTGGGGAAACTCAACCAGGAGAATACTTTCATAGATTTAATCTCAAAATAAATCTACTACATTCACCTTCTTTTCCTTTGCCTTTAAGCTTATAAATACATGACAAAAGAGACCTGTCATCTTTACTTTCCATAGTAAAATGGAACATTCCTCTTCCATGAGAAACATAAGCCTTCTCATCCGAATCAAGCATAGCTCAGGTGAGCTTTGCCATGAATTCAACACAGGCTAATCACCTTAGCAGCACTCCCAGTTTCTTGTGCTCTGGTGGCCGGGGGGTGGAGGTGTGGGGTGGAGAGGATGAAGGAAAAAAAAAACCCTCCTCTATTGAGAATTTTAAGGGACTCAGAAGTCTAGTTAACTCTTTATTTCCTGTGCTACCCCAACATCGTCATGTGCCTTACACTGGGTACCTTCTCTCTCCCCAGCCTATTAGTATCTTTTTATCTTGTCTTCCCCCATCAGATTATCAGTTCTTTGAGGACAGGGATTGTCTTTCTTTTTCTTATTTGTATACTTAGCACAGTGCTTGGCACATAGTAGGTAGTTAAGAAATGTGTATTGTATTGTACTGTGTTATATTATTTCTTTACTTAGCAGCACATATATACATAGTTTGAATAGGGCAGTATTTTTCTTCAGGAAATAATCTCTCCTGTTTCTAATCTCCAAGAATACATCCTCTCTTCTTTGCTTTTATCTTATCTTTCTCTTCATTTAATAACATTATTTGTATACTTGTCTTGTTCCTCTTAACCCATTAGGTAAGCTCTTTAACAACATGCTATCCACAATGTTTGGTAAAATGCCTTGAAGATAGGTATTTTTTAATCTGTGTAGTGGGGATAATATTTATTAATAACTCTGCCAATTATTTCCTGTAAGACTTTGGATGTATCAGTTGTCCTATCTGTATCTGAATCTGAATCTCCTCTGTAAATGAAGGGCTTATATCAGAGATTCTTCATTTGCTTTGTATCATGGACCCCTTTGGGAACCTATTCAAGATGATGGGCCCTTGCTATGAAGAATGATTTTAATTGCATAAAACAAAATACACAGGACTACAGAGGAAGATGATTACATTATCAAAATATTAAGTTTATTAAGCATTAATTAAATATTAAGTATTAATTAAGTATATTAATTATTATAAAATATTTATAGCAACAATTACACAGTCCCCAGGTTAAGAATCCCCATATCAGGCAGTATCCAAATCACTTAGAGCCCCAAATTCTATGGTCCCATGAAATCACGCATACATCACTGAAGAAAAGCAGACTTGGACTTACAATCTTGATTGGACAATCTATCTTGGAGACGTCTAAGGTATGTTCTCTATTTTGTCCTCAATCAGAGCATCATCATCTGGGGTTCATTTTAGCTCTTTAAAGGTATTGTCCAACTTTATACCTCTGAGAAACTGAGACAACCAAGGTGTTTGTACTTAAGACAACTTTTTTTCCAAGATGTATAAGGAATTACAAGAATATGGTTATATGTAATATATTGGTGTTCCTTCCCAATTCCCAAAGCTGTACCAACATGCAACTTTCTCTTCATTCACATATTGGGCCAGATTTTTCCTATGAGACAAATATTCTTAATCTTTTTTGGTGTTGCTATTGCTGTTTCATTTGTCAGTCTGTCAAAACCTGTGTTCGACTACTCAAAAGAATGTTTTTAAAAGCATAAATAAGAACACTAAGAAAACCTAGTTATATTGAAATAGTTACCAAAATACATTAAAACTTCACATAACCTAGGTTAAGAACCCCAGCATAATGGTTATCATCTATTTATTGATCTGATGACTACAGTCTATCATATCACTACTTATCAGTTAGATTCCTTATCTCGATTTCTTTTATTTAAGAAAAGGATCTTTGCTGGCTATGGAAAGGATGGTCATAGGTCATTATCTCTGCAAGGACCTGACCATTTCTGGAGGTGAAACGATAGGCTGGTCAATTACCTCATCTTTCCAGCAGGAGGCTCTCCACCTAGCCACTCTCTTGTGGTTTTGCGTGACACCAGAATCTTGTACTGAGACTCTTTCCCATGTCTGGAATCTGTGACAATGAAATTGAGTGCTGTACCACTGCCTGTTGTTCTCGTCACTTCCAAACTGAGGCAATACCTAGAGGGTAGACCTCTTTCCACTGATCCCCCAGTTGACTGGCATCCTGGCTATGGGTCACATCTATGTGCAAATTGAATTGAATTCATTTTTCTGCCATGGAAGCCTATGAGAGAAGCAACTAGATGTATACTTTGAGTAACTAGAGGTGAATGGGTTCTCAGATATTTGCTTTTGTCAATTCAGGGCTTTGTTTCATGTTTAAGAAACCGGAATTTGAATTATTTGTAGGGAAAAAATCCTGCAAAGGCCTATCCCTTGCTTTTTGTTTTATTTACTTTTTGAAAATTGTAAAGTTCCACAGTGATAAAGAAAAATCTACTTGTGAATCTTTGCTCTGGATGAGCTTTCTTTATCCTTGCATGTAATTGAAAAGAATCTCATGTTTCCATTCTCCAGGTTGCATAGGGTCTTGATTACTCACCTTTGATGAAAGTGGCAACATGAGAAGTGTGGTTGAGTGAGTTGGGTTACAAATGTTCTCTTAGAATATCGAGATTAACGGGAACAGTTTCATGAACCCCATGAGCTCTGGCGGACAGTGACTTTGGTTAAATCTGAGGGCCATGCCCGTGACAGTTAGGATTTGGGGAAGGTAATTTGTAAAGAAGCTGAGAGATGGAGCAAAAAGACAGCAGTGTAAGAACAAAGGGATGCAATTCCAAAGGGATAGAGAACTCTGACTAAAGAAGATGGCAGACTATACGGAGCAACTCAGGTGAACTCTATGGCAGTAGCAGCAGACTTTCAAGAGGGTGGCAGCAGCAGCAGCAGAAGCTTTGAGAACTCTCATCACAGAGATACTAAGGAGTTGAATAACTAATTGGAAAGAGATTACAGGAGACCCTTTGCTGGCATTTGGTGCAAGCCCGTGTTGCATTGCCTGTGTCAAACTCTGATTCACAAGTTCCAGGGCAAAGAACACTAATACATGTGTCTGCAGAAGAGCAGGGGACCTCATCATGGTTCCAGAGTAGAAAAGAGTGCTTGTGGGTACTCACGAGGGAGTGGGGACTCTGGCAGGAAGGAGGACTAGCCCTTATGGCTGCAGGAGAGCGGGGCACCTGGTCAGGGTTCTAGGACCAAGAGGAATGCTAGCACTTGTGGCTTCAGGGGAGCAAGATCCCTTCCTGGGTAAAGATCAGTGCATAGGACAGAAGAGTAGTAACCACACTTTTCCCCAGATTACACTACCTTGCAATTTCCCAAAACTTAAAGACCTCCAGATGTAGCTTTGAAAACAGCAGTGTGAAAAAACATAAAGATTGGGATAGTTCTCCCACCATCCCAAAAGCAGAGCCCAACTTTACCATAAAGTTAAAAGTCAGTAAATAGGCTAGAAAAAAAATGAGCAGACAAAAACAACAAAAATAACCTGACCATAAAATTCTACTATTACAATGACAGGAAAGATCAAAGCACAAACTCAGAAAAAAGATATCCATGTCAAAACAGGTACAAGCAAAACATCAAAGAAAAATGTGAATTGGACACAAAGCAAAAAGAAGAATTCCTTGAAGAGCTCACAAAAGATTTTAAAAATAAAATAAGAGAGAGGGAAAATTAAGAAAAGAAATAAAAATGATGCAAGAAAAGCATTAAAAAAGAGTCAATACATAATGCTGAGTGAGTGGAGCAGAGCCGGGAGAACATTATACACAACCACAGATATATTGATTCTGTGATGACTAACCCTGACAGACTTTGCTCTTCTCAGCAACACAATATGCAGAGACAGCTCCAAAGGACTCATGATGGAGAATGCTATCTACATCCAGAGAAAGAACTATGAAGTATGAATGCAAATCGAGGCACACTTCATGCTCGCCTTTTTCTCCCCTCCACTTTTTTTTTCTCTCTTTTGTATTTGTTGTTGAGTTGTGTTTTTTTTCTTTTTTTTTAGTTCTGCTTCTTCTTTCTCACGCATCATTCCATTGGTCATGGTTCTTCTCCACAACTTGACTAGTGTGTAAATTAATTCAAGGCCAAGTTATACATGGAAGTTATATGGGATTCCATGCCTTCTTGGGGAGGGAGGTGGGGAGGGAGGGGAGAAAATCTGGAACTCAAAATTATGTAGAACTGTTTGTTGCAAACTAAAAATAAAAAAAATTTAAAAAAGCAAAAAAAAGAGAGTCAATAGTTTGGTAAAAGAGATAAAAATTCACCGATGAGATAAACTTCTTAAAAAGAAGAATGTCCAAATGGAAAAAAGAGGTACAAAAATTTAATGAAGAAAATAACTTCTTTAAAAAATGGCCAATTGGAAAAAAGATACAAAAGCTCCTCAAAAAATAATTCCTTAAAAATTAGAATTGGCCAACTGGAATCTAATGAGACATCAAGAAACAATTAAAAAGTCAAAAGTATGAAAAATGGGGAAAAACATGAAATATCTCAGTGGAAAAACAACTGACCTGGAAAATATATCAAAAAGAGACAATTTAAGAATACTGGGCTACCTGAAAGCCATGATAAAAAACAGAGAGAGAGATAGACTAGATGTATTTTAAGAAATTGTTAAGGAAACCTGCCCTGATATTCTAAAACCAGAGGGTAAAATAAAAAATGAGACAATCCACTAATCACTTCCTGAAAAAGATACTGAAATTAAAATTCCCAGGAATACCGTAACTAAATTCCAGAGTTTGCAGGTCAAGGAAAAAAATATTGCAAGAAGTCAGAAAGAAAAAATTTAGAGATCATGGAGTCACAGTCAGGGTCACACAAAATCCTCTCAGCTTCTATGTTAAAGTAGCGGATGTCTTGGGATATGATATTCTAGAAGGCAAAGGAGCTACAAGAATAAACTACCCAGCAAAACCGAATACAGTCTTGCAGGGGGAAAATGCATATTTACTGAGGAAGAGGACTTTCAAGCATTCCTGATGAAAGACCAGAGCTGAATAGAAAATTTCACATTCAAATAAGTAGAAGCATAAAATGGTAAACTTAAAAGAGTAACCATAAGGGACTTAATAAAGTTAAAGCATCTATTTTTCTATATGGGAAGATGAACTTGTAACTCCTAAGAACTTTATCATTACTAGGGCAGTTAGAAGGAGTATACATAGACAGAGAGCACAGTTGTGAGTTGATTATGATATCAAAAAGAATTAAGGAGTAAGAAAGAGGGATGCCCTGGAGAAGAGCAAGGGAGAGGAGAAATAGGGAAAATTATCTCACATAAAAGTAGTGCGCAAGGAAGAGCTTTTACAATAGAAAGAAAATTTGGGGGGTTAACACTTGAACTTAAGTCTCATAAGAATTAGCTTACAGAGAGAATAACACACATGCTCAGTTGGTATAGAAACCTATCTTACCTAACAGGGAAGTATGTTTTGTATGATTTCAAATCTTAAAAATATAGTAGCTGATAGCCTTAGTTTGTGGACTCTAATCTTACAAAGAACTCCTCAAGGTTCCCAGCTCACAAGACAGCTTAAATCTGCATATTTCAGAGACCAATAAAATAGAAGTTGGAGGAAGAAAGGAAGAGAGGAAGGAAGTGAGGAAGGAGAGAGGAAGGGAATGAAGGAAGGAAGGAAGGAAGGAAGGAAGGAAGGAAGGAAGGAAGGAAGGAAGGAAGGAAGGAAGGAAGAAGGGAAGAGCGGGAGGGAGGGAGGAAGATTTTTAAAGTATCTATTATGTTCCAGGCACTGTGCTAAGCACTTTACAAAAATCATTTCATTTAAATCTCACAACAGTCCTGGCACGTAGATGCTATCATTATCCTGATTTTATAGTTGAGGAAACTGAGGCACACAAAAGTTAAGTGATGTGCCCATACTCACACAGCTAGGAAGATTCTTAGGCAAGATTTGAACTCAGATCTTCCTGACTTTAGCAAACACTATCCACTGTGCTACCTGCTTAGCTAGAGGAACTTGAATCAAATCCTAGGTTTTTTTTTTAATTGACCTTCTATGTGACCTTAAGTAAGTCAATTAGCTTCTATTAGAATCATAAATTATAGATTTGAAGCTTAAAATGATTGTACTGATCTAGGCCAAGTCCTTTATTTTACACATGTGGAAACTGAGGCCCCATGAGGTCCAGTAACTTGCCCAAGATCACACAGATATCAAGTCGAAGGTCTTGAACCCCATGCTGCCTTCCAAAGCTGAAAATTTCAGTTTTCTCATCTATAAAGTGAAAGGGTTGAACTAGATGGCCTCTAATTTCCCCTTTAGGAAGACTGGTTCCAATTCCAATCTGTGACACATAGTAATGTGTGACCTTGAGCAAATCATGTAATCTCTCATTGTCCATTAGCAACTCGATTACAAATTAAGGAAGCATGTGCTGATCTGAATAGATAAAAGAAATTTCCTCTCCAAGAATTTCTTAAACAAATAAATCATAGATTAGGTCATATATACACATATATGCATCCATGAATGTTTTATATGTTTATGTATGTGCATATAAAATAAGAATCTAAACATGCCTCATTACAGGTGATATGTGTGTGATATTTACTATATATGTCATCAGTTCACCCATACTGCAGTGGATCTGTTATCTCATCGAAGTCACGGTTCCATCTATCAATGTAGATCACTGCCCATCCATGCCTCCCCATTCTGTATGAGTCTTGTCTTAATGCTTCCCATAAATATCAAACACTGAAGAAGAATTCTCTTTTTCCTTATTAAAAATAACTGGATTTTTGAGGCCCAGTGAATGAATACCTGTCCATTTCTGGCTTTTGGATAGATCCACAAGCTCCTAGATTTTTTTCCTCTAAGGGCATACTTTAGATACTTTCCAAAGCAGCACTCTCTTTCTCAGCCCCACCCCCACCCCCATAGCACTGAAACAGTACTTCATTAAACTGTGTCCTAGTGGACTAAAAAAGGTAATACAGCTCTTTAGCTGGGTAGCACAGGCTCTGGGCCTCTCTAAATGATGATAAAAGCCCAGTCAGCGAGGGGTGAGATGGGACAGAGCTACTCTGTGTGCAGCTATAGCATGCATTCCAATGGACTCATACTTTGATCTAAATCCAAGCACATTTAATTTCAAATGCATGCAGCCCTGACATAGCTCCTTCATCATAAAGTTTTATTCTTCATAAAAGATCCATTTCCCTAGACTCATAAACTGACTACTTCTAATTCAGCGCTATTTTATAAATACTTCCATTGCTAGCATCAATCAAACGCAGCTGACATTCAAACCACAAAACAACAGCTTGCAGCATTACCATGTTACACAATATGTATTTACTTATCAGGCTGAAGAACACATGTCTGCAAAATCAGCAACATTATAGTTTTACCAGCAATTTAGCGACTCTCTTCCCGGTGAATACAGAGTTCCTAGTGTTCCGGATCATTTGTCCAACTTCAAGGAACGCAACAAATGCTGTGACCTCTCAGAGTTGCTCATTAATCATGTATATTATTACAGTCAATTTATTTGTCAAAAGGTGCTTCTCTGACCCTTGATTGCCCATTTTCTGCTTAGCTAGGGAGTGCTAGCACATCATTTTCCACAGGCTACAAGGAGCCACTCTCTGAGGTCCTACTGTCTCCAGGGATTTGGGGCAGAATCTTTCTAAGGCTAGTACTACATCCTTAGATGTTTCAACAATTATCCAGGCTACTTAATATCATTCCACCTACAGAATGTGCTGGAATACACTAGAACCACTATTCCTCCTCTTCTTTTTCATCATGAAATCTCTCTTCTCTTCTGCCTCATGAGCTATGCTCCCTGAACTATATCTCTACAAGTAGTGCCAAAGGCAGCTGTTTTTTGCAGCAATAAAAGTGGCGATTTCTAATCCCAGATGATGAATGAAAATACGGAGAGGATGTGGCCACCCCCACTTTTTGTTATTCAGTTGTTTCAGTCATATCGAACTCTTTGTGACCCCATTTGAGGATTTCTTGGCAAAAATACTGGTGTAGTTTGCCATTTCCTTCTCCATCTCATTTTACAGATGAGGAAACTTAGTCAAAGAGGGTTAAGTGATTGCCTAGGGTCACACAGTTACCAATTCTCTGAGGTCAAATTTGAACTCAGGTCTTCCTGACTCCAGGCCTGGCACTCTATCGACTAGCCAATTAGCTGCCCCATAGGGCATAGGACTCAGCACTATTTCTATTTAGTTTCTGAGTGTATCTTAGATACAATAGGAAACATTTAGAAGAAGAGTCAAAAAGAAAGCCCAGGTGTCACATCTGTTTCAACAATCTGGCTAGCAGCTGTTGTGGGGGTGAAAGACCAACACAAGCCCAACAACAAGAATGCTGCCAAAGCCCAGGTTCTTTTGATCTGCTTTATTAAGGAAAGCAACGTTAAGGGGTTAACAAGCTTACTTTAATTCAGCATACAAATACCATTCGCTTAGTTCAGGGGAAAAAGCCAGCACCCTGAACTTTGAGACAAATACAAACAAATTACAAACATCGACAGACAGACCAAATACAATTCATAGTTACCAACATCTAGGTTCAGCCCGGGAGCTCATAACAAAGGCTGGCCCAGAGTCATGCGAGCCACCATGGCTGTGGGTAAGAGCTCCGAAAAAGAAAGCCAACCCCTGGCTTTATATTTTTTTCAGGGTCAAGGGTGAGTCACACATGCGACTCACCCACGTGACCTAAAATCATCACAAAGAGGCGACTTAAACCCATGTGGTCTAAAAGCTTGTGATGTCCCAAACATGTAACTCAAAATCATGTGTAGACTAGGCCCTCCCCTGAGGCAAGGAAGCACCAAGGACTCTCAATCTAATCAAGGAAACAAAGGCCAAACTCTTCAAGGGCACTTGGTTGAACTGAGTGCTAAGAGCCCATTTTGTTTACCAATACAACATCATGCTATAGAAAGTGCCCTGGAATGAATAAATATTAAAAAATTATTATCAATAATAAATTACTTACAAATAATAATAAAGTTACTAAAGGATGCTATGGGACTAATAAAAAATTAACCTGATTCAAATTATTATATCTGTTGTATAATGGTCCCCAACATCCATCTCCCTCCTTTCACAATGGCTTCAAAACCTGCCTTACTCTCTTTCTCTCCTCTTCATCTTCTGCCCTGATACTAGTGAACTTCAACATCCATAATGAAATACCCTTGTACTCTGTAAATTCTTGGTTCTTCCATTTCCTTGATTCCCATGGCCCTCTCCACTCCACCTAGGTCTGGTTAAATCTCAACATTACCTACAAGAGTTCTACTCCCCTAACTAAAAACTCACATTTCTCTATCTGTCCATAGCTTCCTCTAGTTTCACCTCTTTCTGTATCTCACTCATACTTAATCATTCTTTGCCCTCATAGAAAACTCCATCCCTTTCATCTGTCAGTACATTCTTAGTCCTTTACTCCTATTCAGACTGCATCTTCCTTCCTCTCTAGCCATGATCCTCCTTAGATCATTTAACTCAATATTCTTTTCTGCTTTGGAATGCCTCGCTTCCTTGTCCTGTCATTGCCTATTCCCTGCTAAATCTCAGGCCTTGATCACTCCCATCATTTGCCTTCTCTGCTCCTACTCATGTGCTACTGAATAGAAATGATGGAAGTCACACAACCAGCCTGATGGGTAGTATTATAAAGTCACGCTTTTCAATTTCAATCAGATTGCCTCGTTGCATCTTGTCAATATTTTTATTCTTCCCTATCTCACTAACAAAAGATTTTCCAAACTTTCTCTTACTCCTCAAACCTTCCACATCTTTCTTTCCTATCTCTTAGTCTTAGATTTCACCTCTTACTTTTCTGAGAAAGGAAAAACATTTGACTTGAAATTCCTCTTTTCCTTTTTTCATCATCTCGTAACCCATTGACATTATTGTTGACCCGTCCCTCCTTTTCCCCAGTTTCTAACAAAGAGATGATCCTTGCCAAGACCAGCCTTTCTGTGTTTGCCTTTGATTCCATCTCCTTCCTTCTTTGACAGCAGATGGCCACCTTGATCATTCCTCCTCTCGCAAATATTCAACTTCTCCTTATTCACTGATCTTTCCTTGCTTCCATAAAACATGCCCAAGTCTCTTCTATCCTTAAAAAACTGTCAGTGAACCTCATTGTCCTGTATCTCTCTTTCATTTTTCAGCCAAATTCCTAGAAAAAAATGTGCCTATGTTTAGTGTTTCTACTTCTCCCCTCTCACTCACCCTGAAATCTGCTTTTTATTTCATGACTCTGCTGAAGCTACTCTCTTCAAATTTGTCAATGACATTTTGATCTCCCAAACTGATGGTCTTTTTCCATCGGTTCTCATTCTGCACGAACTATGTGGTGCAGTTGACTCTGTTGGCAACCCCTCCCCACCGTTGGTAAATATTTTATCTTTTATGATGCTTCTCTTTCCTGGTTCCCCTTTACCTAACTCCTCTTCAGTCTCCTTTGCTGCTTTATCATTCAGAGGATGTCACCTTCCTGTAGGTGTTCCCCAAGGCTCTGCCCTATGCTCCCTACTTTTCTCTCTACAATTTCTCTTGGTTAACTCATCAGATCCCATAGGTTTAATTATTATCTCTTTGAAGGTAAATCACAAGTTTTATTTATCCAGCTTTATTTGCTTCACCGAACTTCACTTCTCCACCAGCAATTGACTTGGGCATTTCAAGCTGAATATTGCCCTGAACACATTTCAAAAACAATATATTTAAAAGAGAACTCATTATCTTTCTTTCAAAACCTGCTCCTTTTCCTAACTTACATAGTTCTCTTGAAGGTACCACTATTTTTTTTCTGTTATGCAGGTTCATAACCTCAGTATTATCCTGGACTGCACATTCTTCCTCACCCTATATATTCAACTAAATGCCAAAAACTGCCATTTATACCTTTGTAGCACCCATCTTGTGTGTCTTACTACTTTTCTCTACTCGTGCCTTAGTGTAGGCCCTCTTCACTGCTTGCTAAGATTATTGTAAAAACCTCTTAATTGGTCTTCCTGACTCCATTTTATATACTTGTCAAAGCAATTTTTCTCAAGGACATATCTAGCTATATCAACCTCTCCACTCAATCAGGGGCTTTTCATTGCTTCCAGAATCAAATTAAAAATCAAAATTTAAAAGAAAAATCTGTTTAGGTTTTAAAGCTAAAGGGCCACACCCGACCTTCTCAGGCTCATTGTGTATCCCTCTCCCTCCTATACTCTTTGAGCCATCCAAACTGGCCTTCTTCCTGACCCTTGAACATGGAACACCATCTATGTTCTCCATGCCTTGATGGTGGTTTTTACCCATGATTGGGTGTGCTCTTTCTGCCACTCTGTCTTGCAGAATAATTTACTGCCTTCAAGATGCAGTTCAAGTAGTTCCTTCTATGTGAAACCTCCCCCTGTATACACACACCTCTATGTATATGTGTATGGATATATGTATAGATATATCCCTTTTATCTAACTTACCCATCTGTGTTTATATATGTATATTCACATATGTTTATGTGTGTATATATTCATAGATGCATGTGCATGAATGTTTATATATACATACATGCATATGTGTGTGTGTGTGTGTGTGTGTGTGTGTGTGTAGAATAGACCCCTTAAACTGAGGGTACTTACCTTTTAATTGACCTATTTCAGAAAAAGGCAGATAAAAGCAAAGGGTATGCCCTATCTTGACTTGAGCTGGTCTACTTTGTGATAAAAGATACGTGGAAAGAGTGAGTGGACTGAAGGCAGGAAGTGAGGCCACTGTGCTTGGGGATTAGCTAATGGGTCTCCTCCTCTTGTGTCATGGATGAGTATAAGTTGGGGACTATGTATGGGTGTATTTCAATCTGGGGTTGTGTCTCAGGCTACTCCAGAGCTCACATAATATGTACGTGAGTTAGAGAAATTAGCAACTAAGAGTGTGACCATGAGACACTTAAATCTTCCTACCTAAATTATAACAGTTAAGCTTACTTTTGATTTCTTGTTCCTAAAGAAGGATGACCCATGGTGGACATGCCTAAATTCCACTATGTTAATGATTTATTAACAACATTTCAATTGATTTAATGGTTTATTGTATCATCAAGAATCATTTATTACATGCATTTTCCTTCATAAACATAATTGGAATGAGATTTTATAACCTCATACACATTCTAATTCAGGTATCATATTGCCTTCATTTTACCAAGGAGGAAACCAAGGTCCAGAGGATTGAAATGACTTGCCAAAAATCACAGAGGTGCTATATATGAAATGTTAGGGTGGTGTACTGGGAAAGAGGGGAGAGGGGATTTAGAAGAAATCTGAGTTCAAAGTTCACTTCAAATTAGCATGAGTGGGGGGTAGGGATGGTGGGAAGTGTATACATACAGCCTCTGCATGGTTATTCTGAATCTTCTAATCGTTGAGGTAGGACCCATGTGATTGGCCTGGGACAAATACTGGTGCAGAGGAACCTCCCTCAACAGATTCAGCTGCCTCAGTAATGCGCTCTGTGCTCCTCAGAGAGGCCATGCAGGATGCGAGTGGATTCTCTGAGGGATGGCCCACCTCCTCCTAAAGAAACTTCATCCATTGCGCCTTGGTCCTTGGTGCCCTATGCTCAACTGTATCTGTCCCAGCTGACGTTAGGGTTAGTTCTAGTACCTCTTACACTTTATGGGTGCGGGATCCTAGGTTAGTAATTTAATCATTCTAAATCTCAATTTTCTCATCTGTAAAATAAAAATAACAATACCTTCAGCACTTAGCTCACAAGGTTGTTGTGAGGATAAAATGAGAGCCTATGGAAAGAGTTTTGCAAATCTTATTATATACATATATATATATATATACACACATATATATACATATATAAACATACAAATATATACATATCTATCTATCTATATCTATTTATATTTATGTATATAAATTGTATATATGTATATATATGTATATATATTTATATATATATATATATATATATATATATATATGTATGTATGTATCAATAACATTATATAACAGAGACCAGATCTTATTCCAAGGTCAGGGCTTTTGTCACATTATATTGTACTTTGCCGCCTTTCTAAGAGGGTGAAAAATGATCAACTCTCAAGTGAATAGAACAGTTGCAATCTTCAGTACCTTTACATAGGGAGAAAGCAAGTGTGTGTAAGTTTGTGTGTGTGTTTATATGTGTGTTTTTCTGGAGTGTTCTAGTATTAATGACAGTTCAAAGGCAATAGTTTCTAAGGCACTTTGGAGTATGGAGGGTGACCTTTAACTACTTCATGGAAGTCAGCTATTTGACCGTACAGTTTATATCAATTCATCCATATTAAAATTCCTCTTAAAGATCCTCCATTCAGAGATAGATGTAATGGAAAGTTCAGATAGGATATCAATCAATTATCAGGCATTAGAATGTGCCAGGCAGTATACTAAATGCAAGAATATAAAGTAAAATAAAAAACAGAGATAGTTCCTGTCCTCAAAAATCTTGTATACTAATGAATAATATCTCATTTGAATAAATCTATACATGTAAGATACACATGGTGTAAAAGGAAGGTAATGTTAGAGGGGAAAGGTGACTAGTGGGCATGGAGGAGGGGCAGGAAAGTCCTTTTCTAGAAGGTAACATAGTCCCTGTATTCAAGTAACTTAGAGTCTAGAAGAAAGGCATTTTTAAAAAAATAAGTACAGTGCATAATTTTCCATAACCACTAAATCTTAGCATTGCAAGGGAACTCAGCTGCCATCTAGTCTGACCCATTATATTAAAAAAAAAATTCACACCTCAAGTATTCATTTAGCATTAGCTTGACTGAAGACCTCCTAGGCAGAAGAACTATTACCCATCAAGGCAACCTCCTTCACTTTTGGATGGCTCTAATTCTTATGAAATATTCTTTATAGTAAACTGAAAATTTCCTCTTTGCAACTTCCATCCATTTCTCCAAATTCATCCCTTCATCTGGGGTCAAGGAGAACAATTCTGACAACTTTTCCACTTGAAGATCTTTCAAATACTTGGAGACAATTATCTGTTGCCAGTCTTCTCTTCTCTAGGCTTAATATCTCCAGTTCCTACCATCCATCCTGGTGTCACAAAAATTGGAGGCACTTAATATTGAGTTCTTGGAATATAAATACACATAATTTACATGACTGATACCTTACGGTAGCCCAGAGTAATCTATGATGTATGAGGAAGAAGATAGCTACAGTCCAGTGGAATATAGAAGGCTTCAAAGAAGTAATATTTCAGTTGGGTTCTAAAGATGGGGAGAAGCTAAAGAGATAAAAAGGTCAGGCCATTCATTCCAGGCACAGGTAATAAAATTAGCTGAGAGTAGAGGGTATATTTCATCAGGGGTTAGGGTTAAACGAGAAGATAAGAGAATAATCTATTGTAGGTAGAGTGTAAAGTGTATAGAGAGGGACAACATGAGATAAGACTTGAAAGATAGTTTGTTACTAGATTTCAGACAGCTTTAAATATTACTTGAAAGGCAGTAGGAAACCACTGAAAATATTTTAGCAGAAAAGTGAGTGGAATGATCAAATCTATGCATAAGAAAATTTCTCTGGCAACAGAATGAAAGATAGAATGGAAAGACAGAGAAAACTGTTTCTAGTCTATTTGGGTATTGATGATGCCCTTTACTAGGATGATGTGAAGAGAGATAGTGAGGAGTGGATGAGCATGAAAGATTGGAGAAAGAAAATCAAGGTGACTTGAGAACTTATTGAATATCAGAGATAAAGGAGGTAAGAGTCAAAGAACAAATAAAAAGGAGAAATAGACTTGGGGAAAAGACAATGAGTTCAAATTAAGTCATTCTGGGTTTGAGATGCTGGTGGGGTACCAGGAAGTGATGTCTTGTAGGTCACTGGTGATCAATAGAGTAGTTGCCGTAGAATAGTGTAAGTAAAAACTGGAATGCGAAAAGTTCAGATAAGAGTGGGATGGTAAGCTAGGGAAGTCACTATGCACAGAAAACTTTTTTTCTTTTTGACCAGACCCTTGATTTCATCTGTAGAGCTCCCAGTGAGGAACTTTCTCTACCATTTGGTGATTAGTACTTTCTCTGTCATTTTAGGGTCCTAGAGAGTGGCCTGGGGTATGAACGTTTAATTGATTTACCTAGGGCAACAATCAGTTTGCATCTCAAGAGTAACACTTGAACCCAGGTCTTCTGATTCAGAGGGTTGTCTTTAATACACAGCCACATGACTGCTTCTCCCCATAGACAACTTTTCCAAGAAGATTAGCAATGAAGGGAAGGGCAGAAATAGGGATAGGAACTGGACAGTACAGAAAGATCAAGGGAAAAACTTTTGACTGTTAAAGTATGTTGGAATTATTCTCATCTCTAATATTAGAAAAGAATCAGGGTTAATGGTCAAATTCTAGAAAAATGTATAGTTTAATTCTGAAACACCTTCAGAAATGAACAATAATTTCTACAGTTTTATATTTGTGAAAAGATTATTCTTTTTTTTATTCTTGTCAAGGAAATGGACCCCCAAGAAAGATTGGCTAAGATTATAAAATGAAATCATAATGACTAATGTGCATCATGCAAGAGAAGAAGGTTGGAGGGAGAAAAAAATCACTTCAAAACTTAAATACTACAGAAAAAAATGACTTATGTAGAAGGGATGAATGCAGCCTGAGACAATCTCTTAATTTCCACCTCTTCAACCAGGACTCAATTATACTTTTTATGCATGAAGGAATTATTTGGTTCTTATAGAGCCAGAGGTATCTGGAGTCTCTTCTTACTTTATATTAAATTCAGTTCACTGTGACTAGTTAGTTAGAAAAGTTTAGAAAAAGATGCCTGGTAGCATGTATAGAGAAGTAGCCAAGGAATCAAGAAGACCTAGATTCAAATTCTACCTCTAAAATTTGTTGGCTGTGTGACCCTTAAACTTTCAGTGCTCCAGGAAGTTCTCAGAGATTGTAAGTTAAATGATTTACCATTGGTTGAAAGAATTTACTTTCTGGAAGTTCCCTAAACTAATGAAATTACAAGTGCAGTTTCAAAATAAAATAAAACCCTCAAGTAACATAATTAATTCCCTGTCCCCAATAAGTAGTCAGTATTTTACCAAAGTGATCTGAAAAAATGTAGCGTTGAAAATGAAATTTATGTGTTCTGCTTGTATGTTTGTTTAAGTTATTATGAAGCTAACCCTTAGGCTAACAGTGGACTTGAATTCACTATAAACATTCTAAAATGTGTCCTGAGATATATCTGTATGTGGGCATGTGTACAAAAGGGCTAACTTCAAAGTGTCAAGATAGATTCTCATGAATATTAAATGGAATCAGTTTTATTACTATATAGTTTTATGTAGTAAAGTTAAAATATTGTTTGAAAATCAGTAATTTTTTAAAAATGAAATGAATGTGGTTTCTGTTGTCTCATTAGAATTATTCTTAATATTAGAAGAATTCTTTAAACTACTTTTTAAAATTTAGTTCTCATGTTCAAATATAAAAATATGTTATATACCTATAAGTTTAATTCAGCAAATATATATATATGTATGTATATATATCTGCGTATATACACAAATATAAACACAGTATATATGTGTTTATATATGTGTATCGATACATATGTCTATGTATATTTACATAGACATATACACACATATGTATGTCCATGCATTCACACACACTTTTTTTTTCAACATTTAGCACAATGCCTAGCACATGCTAGCTGGTTAATAAATGTTTATTGACAAACTGATTGATATGCATAGCCTTCTTTCTGATTACTTATTAAAAACATTCTAGTAAGAGTTCCTATCTTAATAGATATTTTTTGCAAGATGATCATCAACAGTAGGATATATAAAAAGGAGTAAGAAATCAAAGAAGTTAATTTTTTTACACTTTTAGTCAAAGTCACTTCTTAAACTTCCCTCATGAAACAAAGAACTCAGTGTGGTAAAGTGGATTGTACTAGACTGGATCTCAATTTCACAGATGCATCACCTTAACACCTCTCTTCAAACAGTCCTATTTCCTAAGGAGGAGACTGCTAAAATTTAATTAAACAATAGCTCAACAGAAAACTAGGGCACAGACATTCTAGAAATTGAATGATGAAGCAAAGGGATTCAGGGAGTAAAATAGTCATAAAGCCTGTAATGTACCTACCTCACATTTATCAGGCTAAAAATAAATAACCCTTGGAAATAAATAGATGGATGACAAATAACTGGACTATTGGCTGTGTGCCAACTTAATGCATGTGTCATTATCGGTTTGTCCTTAAAACTTCCAGCCTTTAGGGCAGTTAAATAAGTATGCTAAGAGAGACTATTGCATTAAAAATCCAGTGCATGAAAATTCCAACAGCATCACTTGTGACAGCCATTAAATGGGATGGTATTCTTTAAAAATTATAAAAAAAAACAACTAAAAAGGCTGAATGTGTCACCTTTGAATCATCTGGTGCTCCCCAGAATGTTTCTTCATTAGAAACATTTGTTTTCTGTGAGTTTAGTTCAGCATTTTCACCACAACCTAAGAGGAGCTGAAATGCTAAATTATAGAACTCCCATTAGCCCTAGCCCCTGACTCATCTGCTGAGCAAAGGAATCATTAGTTGCTCAAGAAAACAACGGCACTAGAAAAGTAGGCCATTTTTTCCTGTCCTTAATATTTTAATTCTTTTCTTTCCCTTCTATTTCCTTTTAGTACCTGCAGAGAAGACATTTGCTTGTGGTGGCTGGAGGTTTTAAATAGAAATGGATATAAACTATTATTAGTGGTATTTTCTATAGGGGAAAAATAGGCAACTTCCTTTATAATTACATAGTGACTATCTAGGTTTTTTTTTTAACATTAGCGCAAGTGCATTCCTGATAGATAAATTTCACCTAAATTATCTGAAATATTTTTTGTGGGGAGGGGAGTAAAAAGTGGATATAATACCTCCATGGCTGGTATGTATTTGATAACATTTGAAAAACTTGTCGTATTTTTTCAGTTTTCATCCAGACTTTTTGTATTGTGAATATAGTGCACTTTCTAGAAAATAATGAAGAATGTATTACCATGCATACTAGTAATCAATGTCTCCTCCACTTTGTTTAAACTTCTGAATATAACACAAGACTACACTGGGTATGCAGGAACAGTTTCCTTAGTGGAAAGGTGCTAGACCTTCTGACCTCAGCCCAATTCCCAAGAAGCAAATCTCTCTGGGTCCTTGGACTAGATATGTTCATCCTAGTGTTTGCTGGAGCCAGAGGAGGCCTTTAATCATATTTGTCATTTTCAGCAAACATTTATTTTTTGTTTTATTTATTGCCTGTTTTGTGTTTAGCATAGTGCTTAGGAAATAAACACAAGGATTGGGGAGAGGGCTAAAGCATCAATGGGTTAAAGGAACGGAGACTGGGAAAACCTCTTGGGTAGTAAGATTGTGTGTGTGTGTGTGTGTGTGTGTGTGTGTGTGTGCCCATTTTGGAAGAGGACCATGACATCAGGAAAATGACGACATGACTTTCAATTGACTTTGATTTGAGTGAGGGAGGGCTAGAAAGAGAAACAAAGCAGTGCAGGAAACTGCTCTGAGGCCCCATGTGGACATATCTAGATGACCACATCCAAGGTAAGAAGATACCCCATAACTGCTCTCTGAGCACTTGAAATTCTACCAATCGGAGATTTATTTGCTTCTCATTTAAAATACGAAGACCTCTAAGGTTTGGGGAGCAAATGGGCCTGATCAATTATTAGTCATTGACTCAGGAAGTAGGAAGGAAGTAAATCTGGAGGGGGTGCTCTCTGATCACTGAACACATTATCTAAGGTGAAGCTATATTAAATGTCCCAAGATTCTGACATCTAGAATCGAAGATGTCGTGTATGTTCTTCCCATGGTGACCATGGAGATAATAAAACCACCTACCTCACAGTTGTCAGAGATCGAATGAGACAATATTTGTAACAAAAAAAAATCAGTACAATGACTGGCATATAGAAGGGGCTACATAAATACTTATTCCCTTCCTCTATTTCATGATTTATTGCACTTATGAGGAAACTGAGGTTTGGAGATGTTAGGGAACTTCCCCAAGTTTACACAGTTATAAGTAGAAGGGCAAGGAAGGCCTTGGTCTCCTCATTCCAAGTGCAATCCTTTTTCTACCCTCATGCCCAGAATGAATTAATCCTTCTTCTTTGTCCCAAAGTGAATTGACAATTCCTTTCTTTTAGAAAGCCTGACATTTGCAAAACACACACATATGCATATGTGTGTGTTGTGTGTATATATATGTGTGTGTGTTTGCATGTGTATGCATATATGTGTGTATATGCATATGCATATATATGCATAAAGTAGGGGTTGATTTTTAGTGTATGAAAGTTAAACTTTGGAAACCTAGGACTTTATCACAGAAAAAAGCCCCAAACACAGTGTTTATCTATAAAAAATTTGGCCATGCTATGTGATCCCTTTATGAGGTTCAAACAAATATCTCGAATGAACTAGAAAGGGAGTGATACCCATTGGATGAACAATGGCTGGCTATTTCCTGAGGTGACCCTTAAGAGACAGATAGAAACAGATTGGAAGAAAAATTCAGCTCATGATACTCATGAAAGACACGTGGAGCTAGAGAATGGGAGTTCTGAAAAAAGTCAAGTCAAACTAAGCTAAAATACAGATGGAAATAGGCCTCCAAAAGAGTAGAGTCATGACTCAAGGACTGAGACTCTGTGGGTGAACTGGGATTTAGAGGTGAAAGAAATCTTAGAAATTATCAATTTTCATTTTATATCTGGGAAATGTGTCTCAGACAATAAGAAACATGTCCTAAATCATACAATAAATAGTAGAACCAGCATGAGAACCCAGGGTTCTTGAATCCATATTTCATTTTCTTCATACTGTACCCCACTATTCATATGATTTCCTCAAGTTCATTTCCCACTGATATCCAAGGGCTTTATTTCCACTGCTTGCTGTGAATAGAGTGAGGAGAATAGAAAGTAGCTAAGTTGGAATTTAACCTGGCCATCTATTACTGTGAGTAAAGCAGAACCGTCTAGATATTCCCATTATACTGTTCTGCCTGAGAAATGTTTGTGCTGTGCTAAAGTTGCTTTTCTGGCTGAGACTGTATATCCTTAGCTTTTCTACCTTTGCCATTGGGAGTTTTTTATAAGGGTGGAGGCTGGATCCTCAGATGCATGAAAGACCATTGCAGGGATATGAAGTTTGGTGGAGTGTAGGAGATCGGGTTAGTGTTCCCAGCAATGCTTCTGGAAGGTCCAGGGCAAACCTACAATGTTACTGTTGAACAGGAAGTCTGTGCTACTGCTACTGCTCTTGCTGCTGCCACCATGGTCACCTTTACGGGCTTTGAGCTGGGGTTGGGGTTGGCTTCTGGGTGATTCTCAGAACGGTTCCACGGAGTGGAGTGAGATCACACAAGCCACAGAAGCGTCATCCGAAAGGGCAGAATTTGGGACTTAGATTTCTCCATTTGAGAGTCTTGGAAATGTTTCAAGTTTAGGAAATAGCTGGATCTAATAGACGTTGAACGGAGAGGGTCCCAAAGAGTAACATTATTATTAAATTAGAAAGACATAGCAGCTGCCAAGTGTCCCAGGGCATTGTGCCTCCCAACGTCAACAGCCTTTATGTTCATCTTACCTAGCTAAATAAACCTAAGTACTAATTGCCAGATGTTTTTGTTTTGATTTGGGGAATAAGATATAAAATGAGATTTTCATCACTACATGCTACTTAAAAAAACAAAAACAAAAATAACCTAAGAAGTATGCACCTCTAAAACTTTAGACTTTTAGAAATTTGTGGTTAAGATTCATCCGCTCAACAATGCACCAGCTACTAAGTGTTTAGAGATGAAAACAAAATATTAAATTCAATTCAAACATTTTTAAATGTCTACTATGTGCCAGGCCCTAAGCTTGATGTTGAGAAGGATAAAGGAAAAAAGAAGGAAGGAAGGAAGGAAGGAAGGAAGGAAGGAAGGAAGGAAGGAAGGAAGGAAGGAAGGAAGGAAGGAAAGAAGGAAAGGAGGAAAGAAGGAAGGAAGGGAGGGATGAAGGGAGGGAGGAAGGAAAGAAGTACCTTTCTTGAAGGAGCCTCTCTCTCTCCCTCCTCTCCGGAAAAGAAAAGCAAAACTCGTAGCAAATATACATCATCAAATACAACATATCACCTACCCACCCCACCTACCCCACCCACCCCATACATGCTGATTGATCAAAAATGTGTGCCTCCTTCTCCAGCTTGAGTCCATCATATGTGCTTCAGGGTGGGTAACATCAGTGGTCTTTGGCATGCTTCATCCTTGTTTTGATCATGTTCTTAAAAATGTAACTATCATTTTAGATGTTTTTGTTCAAGTCAATAAGCAATTATTAAGTACTTACTGGGTGAACAGAAACTGAGCTAAGTTATGAAAATAAAAAGAAAGGAAAAAGAAAGAAACAAAGTCCCTGCACGCAAGGAGTTCACACTCTAATTGAGGAGATAAGAGGCAAACAAATTATATACATATGTGTGTGTGTGTGTGTGTGTGTGTACTGGTCTCAGAGGGACTGGAAAAAGCATCTTGTAAAAGAAGACATTTTAGCTGAAACCTAAAGGAAGTCAAAGAAGTCAGGTGATGGAAGTAAGAACACAGAGTTTTAGGGCTGGAGTATATCCAGAAGTTGTCCTCCTGATACTCCTGGTGGTTCTGGTCTTGTCTGATCATCAAATTCCTGCCCTCATGGAATCAAATTGTAATTGATTTCATCCCAGAAGGGACCATCTAGTCCAACACTCATATTACAAAGAAACTGAATCTCTGAGCGCTTGTGAATGCCTTATTACCTACTCCCAGTCCTCTGATATTTTTGGAGGGGGGAAGGCAGGGCAATTGGGGTTAAGTGAATTGCCCAAGATCACACAGGTAGTAAGTGTGGTCAAGGGTCTGAGGCTGCATTTGAACTCAGGTCCTGCTGACTCCAGGGCTGGTGCTCTACTCACTGCACCACCTAGTTGCCTCCCCAGTCCTTTGACTTAAAGAGTCAGTGTTCTTTCCACTGTAAAGGACAGCCCTACATTCTACTAGGAGGAAGGAGGAGAGAAGAGATCTAACATGTGTATAGATAAATAAATGCAAAGTTAGAGAGAGAGACAGGGGGAGAGAGAGAGAGAGAGAGAGAGAGAGAGAGAGAGAGAGAGAGAGAGAGAGAGAGAGAGAGAGAGTACAATTTAGAGGAGAGTGTCTGGAATGATTTCATAGATGAAGTGACACACCTTTGTTATTTCAGTGAACATTTGTTCCTCTGCCTAGGTCTTTTTGGTCTTTCTTAAAGGTTGTCTACCTTTGTGGTATAGTGGCAAGAATATCAGGTTTAGAGTCAGAGACCTAGGTTCAAACCCAAGTTTGCTAGTTACTACCTAAATGACTCTAAGCAAAGCATTTCACTTCTCTGGCCTCAGTTTCTTCATTTATAAAATCATAGGGTTGAATGAGATAAACTCAAAGGTCCCTTCCACCCTTACATCTCTGATATTAGGAGAGTATCTTCCTCATAATTAGGAGCATAATATAACTGCAGACACAAGGTGAGAAATTTTGAGAACAGAATAACATCGTAATCTAAGGAGCTGCTACAAGGCATCCATTGGTGATGTCTGGTGCTCCTGGAGCTGGCTGACCCTTCGTTCCTGGTGAAACTCTGACACTGTCAGCTCTTGCCTCCTTTTCTCAAGGGTGTGATTATGTCTGAAGTGGCAGTGAAGCAAAACTTCAAACAGGTCTCTTCAAGGTCACTCTGGCAGGCAGTATTTTTTAATCACAGAAATACAGTCAAGAGGAAAAGGACTGTCTGCCCAAGGCAGAACAATCAGAATTGTTTATCAGCTTGTCAGGCTGACTGCTGGTTCCTTCTACCCCTGAAAATGACTTCGTCATTATGCTTTCCAATGATTAACCTGTAATCATTTGGTTTTGAAGGGACCTGTGTTATTCCATCTGGCTCTGGGAGTGACAGAGCAATTATAATTTATTTTGACCCTCTAGAGAGTAAATATTGTGAATGTAGAGAAGGCTGAAATCAGAGTGTATGCCTTCATACCTGCAGGAAATGTTTCTAATGATCCTTTACTTTACCTGACGCCTACATCATTTTCCAGTTCCTAAAAGAGTAGAGTTTCATCAGGACTTTTAGACTATACTACTGTTGCCTTTATTGTACAACAGTAATGTGTGTATGGGACAACCTGTGATTTCATCTAGTTTGGAGGTCCTGTGGAAAGTTTTCCCCATGCAGTCTAACAACCTCTTTGTAATCTTCAAGGGTTCTTTGGAGCCACTGAGACTTACTCAGGGTTACATAGGCATCATTTGAACCTAGGTCTTCCTAACTCCAAGGCTGAGCTTTTTATCCATAGCCAGGCTTCTACTCGCCTGGCCATTAAAGATGATACATTTATAGGGTCATGGGTTGAGACTCAGAAAGGCCTTTGGAGGCCACTGAGTCCAACCCCTAAGATGATGAAATCGAGGCACAGTCACTTATCCAGGACCACACAGCTTGTAAGTGTTTGAGGCAGGATTTGAACTCATGACTTGTGGACTCCAAGTCCAGCATTAGCTGTTGCTGCTTAAAATTAAAGAGGCTGAACTGGGTACAAGGATCCAAGATGTTCGTATTGACATTGAATAGACCTATTTTTCCCTTGATTTGGCTTTTAATTACAACAAGACCAAATGATCTAGATGAACTCTAAGGTCCCTTCCAGCTCCACATCTGTGATGCTAGAAGACTATTTCCCCATAATCAGAGGCATAATATAGCTGCAAACAAGGTGAGAAATTTCAAGAAAAGAATGATACCATAACCCTAAGGAGATGGAACAGAACATCCACTGGTGATGTCCAGTGCTCCTCAACCTGGCTCACCTTTCATCACCATCATCATCAACCAAGAGTCAAATTGGCCTTGTTGCCCAATGATTGAATTGACTGGCATTCATTAAGCACCTACTAGGAGGCATTTGAACAGGATCCAGGTCTGCTGACAAACCAGGCCAGGGATTCCCTGATTAGAAGTTGTCAGATTTTTTACTAAACAGGCATGAGCTAAAACAGGAAAGAACAGGACTGAAATAAAGTAGCCCTGAGACTTAATGACTTTGAATCACAGTCAGAGGACAGTAAAAGGAATCATAGAAGACGCATGGAAAGGCCCATTTTCTGATATCAGGTACCATGAGCTTACTTAGGTCTCCCACACACCCACACCATCCATTATTAATTTTTTATGTAGTGTCAGGAGGCTGTGGGGGATGGTTTCAATGATTAGAGACACCAGAATAATTTTCTTTGTTCAATTGTAAATTCTTTGACAGCAAGACTAGTTCACTTTAGTCTTTGTATCTCTGGTGCTTAGCAAAAGACTTGCCACAAACGAAGTTCTTAACAAATGCTTTTTGAAAACTACAGCAAAATTAACTGAACATGTGGAAACTATGATGACCAAGGTTAGCCCCAACGAGACAGTGAGGAGTGGACAACTCTGGGTCTAGGGTACTGCGAATACTATCATACTGTTTCCATATGTCAGTTAGTTTGACTGAACTTTTTCACCCATTTTTATTCTTTATGATAAGGTGTAGCTCTCTGAGAGGGGGAGAAGATGATAAGGGAGTATATTGGGAAATATAGGTAAGCCAAAGAGGCAAGTACGTCTAGGCAACAGACTTCGTCTGCCATCTAAGTACTCCAAGGATCCTTACCAGGATGTTAGTCACTTTTGTTTTTGTTATTTAGTCATTTTCATTAGTTTCATTTTTCATTTCAAAGAGTGTGCCACTCTTTGTCTTCTCATTTGGGATTTTCTTGGCAAAGATACTGGAGTGGTTTGCCATTTTCTGCTCCGGCTCATTTTACAGGTGAGGAAACTGAAGCAAACAGAATTAAATGACTTCCCCACAGTCCCACAGATAGTAAGTGTCTGAAACCAGAACTGAACTGAGGACTCTTCCTAACTCCAGGCAGGGCATTCTATCTGCTGTGCCACCTAACTGCCCCTGTTAGCCACTAGGTGATGATATTTTGGACTGGAGCAATCATTGAAACAGATACATTTTTAAATGGCCCCTAGACTCATACAGCCTCTCACAAACCTTCTAAGGTACATAGTTAGAAGGGCAGTGGAGGAATTATACCACATCTATATTAACATTCAAGTCATTTCAAGAAGGAATTATTAGGTACTTACTATGTGCTGAACACTGGAAATGCAAAGAAGTGATAAAAGCATTTCCTGCTCACAAGATTTTCACAGTGGAAGGCAGAGAGACTACATGCAAATGACCATGCAAAAACAAGTTATATCAGGACAAATAGGGCATGTCATGGGGGTGGGGGGCACTTAGGTTAATGAGGGCTGGGAGAGGCTTCTTGAAGAAGGTGGTGATTTAATGGAGATTTGAAAAATACCAGGGATTCCAGGAGGTAGAAGTAGAGAAGGGAGAAAGACATGTGAGGCATGTAAAACAAACACCGACAATGCCTAGAGTCAGGAGATGTCATATTGTATGTGAGCACCAGGAAGAAGGCTGGTGTCCTTGCATCACAGGGTATGTGGAGGGAGTGATAAATGAAATAATAAGATGTAAAGAAGTTGAAATTAAATCATAAACAAAGAAGTCGCAGCTAAATAGAAGAACAGTATATAGATTCTCTTTGGAGAGGCAAATGAAATAATTGGGGGAGTTGGTTCCATTTTTCACCTCTAAGGAAATAAGAAATATAATTTCCTAGGACACATGGTCATCCTGCCTCCAAGCACTCACCATGAGTATAAGCAAGCTGTTTTTTTTGTTAAATTTTGTTTACATGCATCCTGACCAATGGAGATAATTACAATATATGTGCCAACATCTGTTGCAAAGGATAAAATAGGAAAATTCTTTGAAGACCTTGGCAAGATCTGCCAAACTATGTCTACAAGTAATTTGATATTCAAGGCTGTTATGCAAAGGTGGGCACAAGGCAGACAGTGAAAACTATGCCAGAAAACATGGTTCAGGATCAAGAAATTAAAACAAAACAAAATAAAACAAGGAGCAAGACTATTCAGCTATATTGACTTAATATTATCTTTATACACACACATTCATTTAAAAGGACGCATATGTCTATATGCAGAGTTTAATAGGGTGAGACATCACCAGATGCTTAGTGATGAAAACCTTCCCAGAAAAGAGGAAGAAAGAAAAAAATCAAGAGAGAAACTGAGCCCAAAGGAAAACAAGGAGAAAAAAAGATACATTTGGTAAAAGGGGCATCTCTTTCATTGCTTGTAGACCACTGTGATTCATCATTCTGTGGTCTGAGGCCTGTGCAGGAAAAACCTTCCCCTCCCATAGGTTAGATGGTTGTGAGGAGCAGACAGATGGAAACCATGGCAAAGGGGTGATGGTGGGGTTAGTAGTAGATAAAAAAGGTGTCAAGTTGCTTTTTTGTGGTAATCAGTGGTTTCTATCTTTTTCTACCTAGGTTGAAAGGGGACTTAGACTAGGCAGAATAACACAGACTTTAAGCTACAACACACATCTTGAGATTACCTTTCAATTTCTATTTCCCTTTGGGTGTGTGGCGTGTGGTGCCAGAAAAGCCCAGAGATCAGTGCTGAATCGATAATTTATCAAATTATGAAATGGGAACAGGCAAAGCCAGTTCTTTGGGTGCTCATTGGGAAAGACCACCGATTATCAGTGAGAAACAGGGCTACAATCACACTTTAGTAAGGCAAAGAAGGTACAGAGACAAGCATCGAAAAGTGGGGACAGATACAGAGGCAGACAGCACAACTCAGGGATGGGGAACGGGATGGTGAACAGAGGCAGCGTGAGGACGAAGATGGTCAGGGGAAGAGCCAGAGAATATCACTCACATAACCACGGATTAGAATTGGGAGCACTCAGAAGCACAGAGCCAATGAAGAGGGAAGGGGGCTGAGGATGATGGGAGGGGACCAGAGTTTGAGGTCTCATATTTATAGGATTTTGGAGGGAAATAGAGCAACTCCTATCTGTGCCACTTTGGGTTAGTTTACTAACATATCCAAATCATCTCAAAGCTATGATTAAAACTTCAAAATCATCATCTCAAAGTTTTCCTGCTCTGGAGCTGTGGAAGTCTGGATTTTGTCTGGAATTTACATATCATAACATCAGAAGCCTTGATAAACAGCACCTAGATGACTTCATCTGATTTAGCATATCTCATCAGGATGTGAATTTTGATTAATATATCACACAATTTGTAAACTATGCCCTTTTGATCTTTGAGATGGTTTATACAAGACTTCCAGGTTCCCCTTTGCAATCTTATTTCCTGCTATTGCCCCTTTATATCGGTTACATATACTTTCTTACTTCACTAACTAGAAGGGGTGGGGAGTGGCGGAGGTTACCAGAATAAGACACAATTTTAATACAAGTTCTCTATTCCACCACCATCTCAGAGAAGGGTAAGGAGGCAGTCATTTCAGGACTGGGTGCTGTTTTTTTTACTTAACAATATATTGCTGAATTTTATTTTTGTTTCAAGTAAATGTTTCTTGAACAGTGTCTTGTGGTTGCTTGGTCTGGTAAAAGGATCACAGAATCATAGACTTTGAGATCTGGATGTGACTTCAGCATATATCTAGTCCAATCTCTATAGTCAAAGGACTCTTTAGTATAACAGACTCAAAAGTGGTCATCCAGCTGAAGACTTCCAAGAAGGGAAAACCTATTATCTTTCATAGAAGCCCATTGCACTTTTGAAAGTCTTTCACCATTAGAATGTTATTTGTTAATTTCCTAACACCAAGCCTAAAAATTAGCCTCAGCAACTTCCATCCGTTGCTTTTTGTTCTGCCTTCTGGAACCAAAGAAAATAAATCTAATTCCTTTCTGTAGGCCATCCTTTAAATACTTGAAGATCATCATCATGGCACCCCTGGGTCATCTCCAAGCTGCAGAAACTCAGTTCCTTCAACTAATCTTCTTTCAACATGGTGTCAAGGGCCTTCAACCATTCTGATTGTCTTTACTTCAATATTCTCATGAGTATTAATGCCTTTATAGTGTTATGAACTGAACTCAGTACTCCAGATGTGCACTGGCAAGGGTTGAGTGTAATGATACCTTCACTACCCTATTCCTTGAAGCTATAGCCTTCTTTACTCATCTCAACATTAGATTAGTATTTTTCTTAAACTTCAACATCATGCCATTGACTCATATTGAGATTGCAACCCAACAACAACAAAAATCATATTCTTTTTAGAACTGCAGCCTAATCATGCCTCATCATTCTGTAATTGAGAGTTTTTTTAAATTTTGCTCTATTTTGTTTTGCTTTGTGCTCAAGTGAAGAATTTTACAATGATCCCTATTTGAAGTTCATTTTATTAGGTTCATCCCAATATTCTAGACTACCAATATCTTTTTGTATATTAATTAGGTCATCCAGTGTTTTAACTATATCTTTCAGCTTGTGTCATCTGTGTACTTAATTAGCATGTCATCTCTGTCTTTTTTCAAAGTTACTGATTAAAATGTTCAAAAAACTAAACACTGGAAATGCTGCCATGTTTATATTGAATGTTAACAATTAATCTGAGACTCTGAGATCACCATCCAATGTGTTCTGAATCTGTATAATTAGATGAGCATCTAATCTGCATCTTCCTGTCTTCTATACACACACATACAGTATGAGATATAGTGTCAAAAGCTTTGCTATAATGTGGGTAAATTTCATCAGCAACATTCCATTCACCTACTATTTCAGTAATCATGGCCAAAAATAAACATACCAAATGTGTTTGGTTTGGCATAATCCATTCCTGATGAGTCCACACTTGTTCTTTATAATCATTTCTTCCTAGTCTAGGTTTCACTAAGTATCTCTTTAAAGAAATTTGCTAGAATTTTCTCAGGAACCAAAGTCAAGTTTACTAGCCTATGGTATTTAGACTCTGCAATTTCCCATTTTGTGAAGCTCAAGACATTTATCGTGTTCTCATCTTATGACACCTCTCCTATTGTCCATTATATTCGAAATATCACTGAAAGAAATTTAAAAATCACATCCACCAGTTATATCAGTACCTGAGAATGGGTTTCCTTTGGAGCAGGTGACTTAAATTCATTGAAGGAACCCAAATGGGTTCTTATTAATTCCTTACCTATCCCGAGTATCAAGTATGTGCTGGTAATTTTTATTTTACCATTTCCAGTGCCACAGTCATTCTTCTATTCAAAGTTCACAAAAAAAAAAAGAAAACTGAAAGTTGAGTCACTCTGCATACTCTATTTCATAAAGAATAATCATGTCACCTATTCCAAAAAAAGATCCTCTATCTATTTTGATGTTCTTTTTTCTCCCAATATAAGGAGAAAGAAAATGCATAAACATCTTTGTCACCTTTAGTTTGCCTTGTAAGCCTTAACTCCTGAGTTTCAATGTTCCTGATACTATCTTCAAAGGATAGTATTTGTTCTTTTTATTCATTATACTTTTTTATAAAAAATCTGGCCTTGCTTCCATTTTCTATATACTTCTTTTAAAAAATCTAAGTTGATTGGAGAGTTCCCTGTGCATCCACATTGATCAGACAAATCCTGTTTTTGCCCCCTATAATTGGAATTATTTCCCTTTGTATCTTCAGATTTTCATTCTTGATCATCTCCAACCCTTTAGGGCTGACTTCTCCTAAAGCATTTTACTCCATCTGATTCTGCCTTTGTTTCCTCTAAACCCTTTGAAATCAGCTTTCTCTAAATGCAGGGTACATGTTAGGATATCTAGGGGGCACAGTGGATAGAGTATACAGGCCTAGAATCAGGAAGACTTCTTTTAATGAGTTCAAATTTGACCTTAATCACTTACTAGCTGATGACCCTGGGCAAGTCACTTATCCCTGTTTGCCTCAGTTTCTTTGTCTGTAAAATGAGCTGCAAAAGGAAATGGTAAACCACTTCAGTACTTCTGCCAAAAAAAAAACCCAAAATGGGGCCATGAAGAGTCAGATGTGACTGAAAAATTACTGAACTGGAGGGTACATGTCAGACTATTGCTGTATATACTCTCCTCTACCACAGACTCTAGGATGAAATTATCATCCCCCCTCTGCCCCTAAAGTTCTCATCATGTTCACCCCCAGTAATCAGTCCCTCCCTGTTAGTGAGAATCATATCCATAGTGAAGTTTTTCTTTGTTGGTTATTTCAACTTTTGAAGGATAAAATGATCACTAAGGCAAATTAAAAAATGATTACCCACTCAGCTTTTGACAGAGATAGAGAGCTCCAGCTGATGTATGTATAATTGTAGTCCCATAGCATTATGATACCATACCTCTCTGCCAGGCTTGTGATCTGTTTCCAAAACTCCCCAATATTTCTCTTTCTATCCAGTTAGTCTGTAATATACTCAAATAAAAAGAAAACACTTCTCCTTCTCCATCCTTTGACCTTCACCCTTCACCAAGATACTCTCCATCATGTTATTTTCTCCCTTTTCTCACACTTCCTCATATGAGTAGGCTTTCTTACTCTATAATGTTACTCCCCTTCCATCCCATTTTACTAACCTTATTTCTTTAGAATAAAGAATACCTACCCAGAACCACGGCCCTGTTATGAGTTTCATCACACTAAGTCTTACTGATTTTGATCAAGCCAAATGTTCATTTTAGCGTTAATATATAACTTTTTCTTCTTTTTGAATGGTGCTCGAATTTTGGGTATTTATGTACAGTAATTTGAGGTTGTATGTATTCTTCTTCTGACTCTTTTCTTAGAATTTGTCTTCTGTGAATTTTTGTGTTCTCAGCTTCTATTCATTCTTTGTGGATACTCTCTACACTATATAACTTGGCATATATACATAGGTGTTCTTCCCCCTCCATCTTTTTCTGTTTGTTTGTTTAAATATCCTTTTAAAGGATCCTCAGTTGGGGTTTTGTAATTATTTTTTTGAAAAGCTCAGCCCAAAGCTTGCCTTGAACTTTGGATAGCTTTCGAAGGTTTAGTGATTAAATAGAACCTTCGTTGCATTTTTGCAATAATTTCTTTAAGAAAAGAATCTCAAGGTGCTAAAAATGGCAAATATTGGAAAATGAAAAAAAATTGACTGTATCTTAGAATACTAGACCAAGGTAGCAGTCATTAGAAACATGTCTGCCTCTGTGAAGTCAGATCATACATGGATTAAAGATCAAATCAATGACAAATTAGAAGAAAGGCTATTTGTGGGAAGAAAACACTTTTTTTTTATCACAGTGGCCTCAATAGAACCATTTCAAATAAACTGGCAACACATTTGAAAAAGATCACCAGAAGTAAAGGCATCAATCGCCTCTTATCACCATTTCCTAGAGGAGCTTCAGTGATAGGAAATAGTTGCCACGATGAATAGGTTTATACAGCCCAGAAACTTTCCCGGTTCTCCAACCTCTGATCTCTTTGCTGAGTGAACAGCCATAGTAGCCAAGGGGAATACTGGTTTCCATTAAAAATATAAGCTAAGTTACATAGCATTATAAAGCAATAGGTTAGCAGACTGAATACATAATATCTTCAAACAGTTGAAATAGATATTAACTGGATAGTATATTGACACAAATGACTTTGTAACAAACTAGCTCAATATTTTGATGGACATATATGTATATTTCTACACGCATATATGCACAACATCACATATGTATTTATAGATGTGTGCCTATACATGTAGATAGGCCTGCATGCACATATATATAGCATGCATACATACATTTATAGATAGATACATATATACCTGCCTATACACATATGTCTACCTATACATATGTATATGTTCACAGATATATGTGTATATATATATATACATATATATAGTCAACTTACATAGATGTATAAATATAAAAACAGATACTTGCATTATACATACACAAACACATACACATACACATACACATACACATACACATACACATACACATACACATACAATCAACTTAGATAACTGAGAAAGACAGATTGGTAGATCTTCCTTCTCAGATGGATGATCCTACCTGGACTCCTCCTGTCTCTGAGCTGCATGAGCACACTCAGCATATACTCCAAGCACAAGACTATTCTATGACTAATTTGTAGCAGAATGTCAGAACTAGAATATGGTTGGTTAAGTTGGCCATAGCTCCTGTAGTTGGACCTCAAGGTGGCAAGACTGGCAGGTATGACGCGGACACCTTGGGGATCAAATCCTTCAGCCTTGCCTCGTGGTCTAATAGCCGTCTGGCCATAGCTGATAAATATCGAACAGAAACTCCTGACATGACCAGAGAACACTAGAAAGCTCAGTTCAACTTTATGCCTACTGTGTGACTTATAAGGGCAGCTAGGTGATTCAGCAGATAGAGCCCAGAGCCTTGAGTCAGGAAGACCTCAGTATAAATGTGGCCTCAGACACTAGCTGTGTGATCCTAGGCAAGCAGCTTAACCTTGTTGGCCTCAGTTTCCTCAACTGAAAAATGAGCTGGAGAAGAAAATGGTAAGCCACTACAGTATCTTTGCCAAAAACAAAAGAGGTCATAAAGAGTCCGATATGGATGAAATAACTAAAGAACAAAACAACATCAAAAATGCTTTATATATTTTTCTTTGTTTTATTGAATCCTTTCATGGAATTTAGTAAGAAAACAAGTGAAGGATCCAGTGAACGTTATTTTCTTTTTAATTTCAAATGTTGAACAGTCTTCACAGTGTCATCTGTGGCAAGCAGTGCCTGCCTGATGTTGGTTGTGAGTCATAATATTATCTCCTGCCTTCCTATCCTATTCCCTGCAGGAACCACTGTGATGCGTATGACAGCCTTTGATGCTGATGACCCTTCCACAGACAATGCCCTCCTGCGATACAACATCCTGCAGCAGACTCCTGACAAGCCATCTCCCAACATGTTCTATATTGATCCTGAGAAAGGAGACATTGTCACCGTAGTGTCACCAGCACTGTTGGACCGAGAGGTAAGTTCAAAGCCATCGACTTGCTGCTGAAAAGGAGAGTGTTACAATATTCCCAGTAAGAGATAATGATGTGGACTGGAGTAGTGGTATTGAGATTGGAGAAGAAACAATGGCTGGAAGAGGCATTTCAAATGAAGAATCTGTGTCTTAATCTTAATTTATCCTGGGCCCTCCCTTTTGTTCTGCCAACTTTGTATCTTCTTATTAATAACCAAGGATGCCCCACAGCAATTTTTTTGATTTTTCCTACATACTTCATGTCCCTTATACTAGACTTTCTAGCCCCCTTCACTGAACTTTGTTGCCTGTTTAAGTGAGGTTAAAGCCAGCTCATATAAAAGCATTCATCTATTCTCTATGTAATTTAAAATGCATGTTTAGCTATGTTCTTCTCTGTCTCTCTTTCTGAAATAAGATGCCCTTTATCCTCAGTCAGTCCAGTGGGTCATTAAGCATCTATTAAGAGCTATTTACTGTGTGTCAGGCATTGTGATAAGTACAAATACAAATAGGAAAGAAAATAGCCCCTGTCCTTAAGGAGATTACATTCTAAAGGACAGTGAAAAGAGGGAGCTGGGGCATGGTAGTAGAATTACAGAGTACAGCCTGAAAAGGCTGGGCACTTTCCACAAATGGAGATTATGGTAGAAACCATTGATTCAGAGGGAGGGGTCCAAAAGGATCCAATGTGTGAATTCCAGGGCCAGTGTGACCCTTCAGGATGAAGAGCTGGAGGAGGATAGTAGAAGGCTAGAATGAAGCCTCAACAGGTTAACTCCTATGCATGGTCTTAGTCCTCGAAGTACCTAGTAGAAGCAGAACTCCAATGAAAGAGAACCCGAGAACCCTATAATCCTGTGGGAGTGCTGAATTGAGAAAAGTTACCAACATACTTAGAGGCATGGAATTTTCTAGTAAGGGTTTCTGGCTAAATAGCATATATGTCACTATGGGGAGTTAAAAGACTTGACATACGACGTTAATATTGTTTTAAGAATGAAAAGACTTGGGGGCGGAGCCAAGATGGCAACCAGAAAGCAGTAACTGGCGTGAGCTCCCCACCAAATCCCTCCAAAAACCTATAAAAAATGGCTCTGAACCAATTCTAGAGCTGCAGAACCCACAAAGTGGCAGAG
>CM053625.1:177339972-177362692 GCA_028646595.1 Phalanger gymnotis
CCACCTCCTCCTCCCGCCTTCTCCCTGCTCTTGCCCCCCAGAGTTTAGCAGCCTTCCAGGAAAGTGTCTCCCTGCCCCCTGAGGCAGCCAAACTTCCTCTCCAGCCCGCCTGCCCACTCTGGACCTGGTTTCTTCCCGGCAGGGAGAAGCAGCTGTACTCTCCTTCGGGGTTTCCAACACCACCACCACCACCGCCACCCCCTTTCTCCCCGGACGCCTTCTAGGCCGTGTTCGCCCTTTACAATCCTCCCACTGGGGCTCTCCTCTCTACTAAACTCCTCCTTAAAACTTAAGCAGGGGGTGGAGTGGGGTGGGGTGGGGGTGGAGGTGGCGGGAGGGAGAGAGCGATGTGAGAATTTCAGGAGAATCCCCTCCCCACCTTCTGCTGTTCCTGCCCTCCCACTTGTTCGCTGCCTTCTCCCAGTCTCCCCAGGAGTGCCCCTTGAAATTGTTATTACCTACTCTTGTTGCAGAAAGAAAAATCCCCTCCCTTCCTGTACCTCCATGCCGAATTACAATCTGGAAGGCCAAGAGAGAAAAAAATGAGAAAATACTTCATTCGTTCAATTATCTTGGCCTATTGACTTAACAATGATAGCCATACAATTCCAATTCTCTCCTATTTATTGTAGTTGATGGGTGACTATTGTTTTTTCTGAAGAAATTTTCCAAGAAAATAGAAACATGAAACAACCTGTGAAAGGCTCGTTGTACACAGTAGGGACATAATTGTTCATCAAATTAAATCAAAGTTAATTGACAAGAATGATTTAAAATGAATATTTTGGTAGTATCTTTAGTGTGGTTCATGTATCAAGCACTATTCAAAATTTGTGCAAATTTGCTTCTTTATCAGTATATTTTATATTCTGAACAATCTTGTAGGAAATTCTTATTCTGTCTATATGAAATGTGCCATCTGGTTTAAGATACTAGATTTATGAATATAATTTATTCTGTATTTTCATATTGGAAATGATTTCTAAAACTACCTGATACTCAGAGTTTCAGGTGAACTGTGATAACTGACAGACCATTCATTTATTTTCCATTGTAAATCACATGCAAGGACATCTTACTCAAGATTTATGTTCATTTTCTTCTTACAAGATTCAAGCATCCTTGGATATGGCAGAGATGAAGCTTGAAATGTTTTAGGTGATATGCTCAATACAAAAAATTCATTGGAAAAGGGATTTTATGTAGGTTCAGAGCAAAAAGATCAACTTTGCCTATGTCATCAAAAGGCTCTCAAGTAGAAAAGACGTCCAAATGAGTCTCTCCTTCTCTCTGGCTCTCTTTCTCTCTGTCTCTGTTTGTCTATCTCTGCCTCTCTGTCTATCCTCCCAATTTAACTGGTGAGGGGAATATCCACTGAGCTTATTAACAACTCAGCTGAATACATAATCATTGACTATCCCATATGCTAATGAGAATTTAAGTGATTTATCTATAGTCACACATGGTTTGTGTCTGAGGTGTGACTTGAATCCAAGCCTTCCTGATGTCAAAGCTGTCTTATCTCATATACATATATATATGTATATATACTGCTGCCTCTATATATCATGCTGCCTTTCTTAGTCAATTGTCTATTTTAGAATGGTCCTGTTGTTTTATTAGCATAGAGCAGTGGTGTTAAACTCAATTAGAAGCCACATGCAATGTATATGGCTCTCTGCAGCTATATATTGCTAAGAAAAGGACATATTAGCATTATCTATGTTTTACTGTATTTTTATTTATTTTGTTCAGTATTTCCCAGTTTCATTTTCATCTGATTCCCAATGCATTCAGGAATATTGTGGTCTGTCTGTTTGACAGCTATGGCTTAGGGAGTTCCTACTGAGGAAATTCCCTTTACCAATGTAGAACTGTACTTACTCTGCAATTTAGAGTGTTAGAGTTGGCAGGGCACTAACTTGCTCAGAATCCCACAGTTAGTCTCAGAGGCAGATCTCGAACCCAGGTCATACTGATTCCAAAGTTCATGTTCTACCCAATACCGCTCACTGACTTGTGTCTTTATGGTGCCTTTCACTTTCAAAATTAGGGAACGACTACATAAATATTATGCTTTAATCCTAGGTGTGAAGCAACTGACATGGAGTGAATGAGAGAAAGAACTGCATGTCCCTTAGACAAAGTAGTTGTGCTTAAAATGAAAGGTTGAGAGGTTTCTATTCTAAAAGGAGGGGGGATGCTTTTAAGCTACTTTGATCTAGTTCTAACATTTGTCCATTCTCATCATGTTTATACCAGACTGCAAGTACATACGGTTCAGTGTTGCAAAGAAAAACACCTCTCTGTTTGTTTCGGGGCATCAGTCTCACTGGCTTTATTTAGACAGTAACATTAGCACTGCTTTTGTGAAATATTATACATTTTACTCGTAAATATTTTCTTTAGGATAATTTTCCCTTCATTTTTCATATCAATGGCTGTACTCAGTTTAGAAAATAGTTTTTAAAGAGTAGATATAAATGAATGGCTTTAAAAACTTCTTCATCCTTGTAAATGAAATACTGACAGTAAAGCATTAGATTTTATTGAAGAACTTATTCTGCCTGATGAATAAATACAATGGAATGTCCTTTTTATCTATATGGTCCTCTGACCCAGAGTCCCGGGTCATATTTTTGTCAGACAAATAAACTAGCTTTCTAGATTATGGAGGCTGGGGTATAGTGGGTGAAAAAAGAGAATGCAAAATTGTATTCCCTTCTCCTCTATCACACTCACTCCAAAGCCTAACAGTGATTCTGAGAATTCTCTTAGGGACTCAGGGGAATATATTTAATTGAATTCAAGAATTAATTATATATCCAAATGCAAGAGAAAAATTATGTAGTTCCTGAACTCAGGGAGTTTGCATTCTAATTGAAAGCAAGAGTAGAGGGCAAAGGAAAGGCAACAGGGGGAGTTTTGATATGTACACAAGTAAATACTATATAAATTAGGGCTTGACAGTGGAAAGAACGGATCCAAGCCAAATAAGTTTTTTTAAAAAAGATCACTTTGATCTGAGAGGACCAGGGAAGACTTCATGGAGGAGGTGGCAACTGAGCTGGATCTTGAGGGAAGGGATGGATTTCATCATACGTATGCCACTACCTAGTCTCTCCTAAATTTCGAAGACCCATCCCGTAGAGATTCACGGATTCCTTTCCAGACATTCTCCACCAGAAACTTCTTCATCCTGGAAGTTCATTCCAGCCCTGGAATCCACGTATCTGTAAGACTCTCAGCCCCTGCTTCTCCTCCCTCTGATGGGATTGTTCCTTCTCAAACCTTGATTTAAAGAGGTGGCCCAAACCAAGGTGTCTTCGTTACTCTCCATGATGTACTCCAGACTGTTTTTGTCATGCCCCAGGGGCACCTCATCTACTGCACCACCACCCCTAACACACACACACACACACACACACACACACACACACACACACACACACCCCTTTCAGCTTTCGTTTATGAGTTACTCTCCCTCACTAAAGTGAAACTCCTTGAAAGCATGGACTGTCTTTCTGTTTGTATTTATATTCCTAGTGCTTAGCATGGTACCTGGTACAAAGTAAACATATAATAAATGCTTGTAGAATGACTGCCCAACTGTGGTTATACCTAGGCCATTGCTGGGCAATTAAGGAAGGGTAAGATAGGTTAAGTTCCTTGAAGTCTCTTACTGTCTTTACTTTGGCTTTGTATCCCCATTGTTTAGCAATTGTGTTTGACACATAGCACAAGTAAGGACTTAGTAAAGCCTTGTTGGGTGGATGACAGGTTGAAGCATGCTTCTTCTCTTTTGCAGTTGCCATCAATCAAGTCAGGTAGTCCATTAAGGCAATTCTCTTTAGAGGTAACTCCTTAGAGGTGAGTCTACACATACCAAAGGACACAGAGGTCCTTTCTCAAGCTAAATTTCCAAGCATATACATGCATATACATTCTACAACAGAGAACAGCCCTGATGAGCTGACCACGTTGTTTAAATTCCAAATGATGCAAGGCAGGCACTTACATGGTAGTCAGAAGAAGTGATACAAAGACACTCTCAAGGTCTGTATGAAGAACTTTGGAATAGATTGTGAGACATGGGAAACACTGGCAAAAGACTGCCCTGAATGGCATGCCCACATCAAAGAAGGCATTGTGCTTTGTGAGCAAAGCAGAATTGTATTAGCTCAAAAGAAATTTGAAATGCACAAATTTAGAGACATCTCCACTCCAAATGTTCGTATGAACTATTTGTGCCTGACTGGTGGTACAGCCTTCTGAGCTCATATTGGTCTGATTGGCAACAATCAGACACACTGTGCCTTGACCCAAGCATAGTGACATCGTTTTGGTCCCCTTCAAGAACAAAGAACAACAACCAACTGACCAACCAATTAACCTACACATAACAATATTGTCAGCTTCACTATTGTTAGTTAAAAATGCAAATGTTTAAAAATCATTCATTCGGTAAGCATTTATTAAACATTTGCTATGTTCCAGACACTGTGCTAAGCACTAGAGATACAATGAAAGCTAAAACTTCCTTTATATTTTAGATATTTAATTTTTTTAACCTTTATGTTTCAATGATGAATTCATTATTGAACTTAAATTATCATTTTCTCAATTTCATATCTTCGATGTACTAGGCTAGACATGGTAGCAGGAATAACTTCCATGTTGGAAAACTGTTTCTGTTCAGCTACAGTTTAGAATAAGAGGAGAGAAGACATTGGGCAAGCTGTAATTAAGAGAAAGAAACAGGTATATGGAACATATATGTCTGACCATTCATTGGTGGCTTATTTAGAAAATGGATTTTTCAAAATAGTGGAAATCCTCATGTTCATTCCTTGCTTTTTTAACCTTAAGTGGCTCTTTAAGTGTCATGAGCAACTGGGCCAGAGTGAATAGCTTTGAGGGGCCCTAGATCCATAGAGTCCCTTCTAGCTCTGAACCCCATGATCCTATGAAGAGCTAAGTGCAGATGATGTTTGGATCCCAGGTGGCTTCCTCCAGGATGAAAGGCACGAGATTCAGGTAAAGAGTGGAAGTGAGTTTCAGCCTTTCCAAGTGCCAAGATTTTCTTTATCATTGTATTTTTCATTTAAAGTGAATATATACACAATACACACAAACATATGTGTGTATATAAAACAGAGGTACACATACAGTATAGCTTTATATTGAATCGAAGTTTATTCGTATCCAGATTATTATTTAGTCATCTATTCTGGTTTAGAAAACTGAATCACCTTCCATCTAATGGTAACTACCCCAAACTCCAGACACAAGCTTCCCACTGCTGCTGGCTCTGTGTGGGATTCGGTGAGGGGGTTCGGTTTTCTACACTGATACACAATTGTCAGGTTGTGTGAAGAGACAAAAACTTGTTTGTGTAAATGCTGCAACCAATTTAACTCTTTGAACATCTGCCTCCATTTATTTTTTTTCTGTAATCCAGAAAACTAGATCAGATGAAATATTTGAAGACCAAGAAAGTTGAAACAACTGGCCCTACCTTAAAATAGACAAGTAGAAGAGACATTAGAGAAACAGACCAAAGGGCACACTCTAACTACTTAACATTCCCATATATGACATTCTCCATTTAGACTGTGAGCTACCTGAGAGCAGGATTTTTTCCCTTACATATCATATTATATGCATATATATGCCCATATTCATGTGTTTATATACATACATATGTAAATATATACAGAGGTGGATGTATGTGAGTGTATGTGAACCCGAATAGCATAAATTTTGGTTATGCCTTTCCTGACTTATCCTTTTTCATTTTTCTTTAGAGAAGTTGCTGAGGAACTCAGCTATTTCTTTCTGTTTTTACTTTGCCTTCTGTGTCTAATAAACTTGGGTAATCTTCATTCGTGATTTCTTGAAATCATAGTCTGTGAATTCTTTATTGTTTTGTTGTGGTTATTTGTTTCTTTTTGTCATGATTTCCAGGAGTCTGATGATTTTTAAGTTCCCTCTCCTTGGCCTGTTTTCCAGGTCAATTGCTTTTATTTCAGATAACTTACATCTTATTTTTCTATTTTTTAATCTTTTGTTTTTGTTCTAATACTTATTTCTGTTTCCTGGAGTCATTGACTTACGTTTGTTCTATTATAATTTTCAAGGAATCTATTAGTTGGGTAAGGTTTAGCACTTTCTCTTCTAAGCTATTTATTTTAATTCTAATTCTTACTATATAGCCTTTATTTCATGTTTTATCTTTCAGTTCATTTATCCTAGGTATTTATGGAGTCTTTGCAGATAATCTCTTTTTTATTCTTTGAATCTTTAAAATTGTTTTGGAGTTATTCTCTTCTTATTGATTGGATTTATGGATATTTTTGGATCTATAATAATTTTTCATACTGGTCAATGTCTCTTTCTATTTACTTATCACTCTAGCCTTAATTCCTGAAATGAGTCTTTGTGATATGGCCAGGCTCTGCCCCCTGCTGCATTTTCAGGTAGGATGATCAGCCCTGGTTCGTCTTGACCAGGTCACTGGGATTCCTGTGCTGATCATTTCCTGAACTGTGACCGCTCTATGAGCACTGATTCATGTCATCTTTGAAGTTCAGAGCACTGGCTCTTCAGTGTTTTCTATGGTGTCTCTGATACTCTAAGCCTGTTTTATCCTAGTCAGGGTGCTCCCACAGCAAGATTGGTTACTTCCAGTCCATTATTTCTACTCCCTGACACATTTGAGTTCCACAGAATGGAATGCAGAACACTCAAATTTTTGTTTGTTTGTTTTTTTAATGGGAGCCATGTACTCTAGCTGCCTTGGGATATAATATCTTTCAAGTTGTATTTTGTTTCTGGCTCTCCTGTGTTTGCAATAGGAAGCTACTGTCTTGTTTGTTTGTGCTGACCCTGGCTTTCCTGGTGGGCCCTCTTCCATGTTGCCTATGGAATACTAGCTTCCTTTTTGTGTAATTCTGGAAGGATGAAGTCATTTATTCTAGTTTCTCATGTTTTTAATCATAATTTCATCTGAAGTTATTTTTAAGTTTTTGTAGGAGTAGATGTGGGAGAGTTGGGCTGACTGCCTCCATTCAGGTAGCCAAGTTAGACAAGTTAGACAAAAATCAATATAGTACATGATCCTCTATATATCTTCTTTGCACATAGTTGCTTGTGCTGTCTACCACCATTAAACTGAGAGCTCCTTGAGGTCAAGGAATGTTTTTTTTCTTCATTTTCAATCTCTAGTACTGAGCACAGTGCATGGCACACGGTAAGAGCTTAATAAATCATTTTTTAATTCATGACGCCCAATGGTATATATACCCGCAAATTTCATCACCCCCATTTTATTTTATTTCTTGCCAAAACTGTAAATGAGAATTCTTGTAAGATGAGAAGTTGGAGACGTGATGTGGAGGATGGAGTTAGCTTCCATATATAAGTGCCCTAAGCCAAAACATTCCTCTCTTTAAGCAGTTCATATTTTAAAGGGAAAACTTTTTAAAGATGTAAAGAAGTAAGTTTTGAGAAATCATCACATCTTGCAGTTCTGAATTCTCTCATTCCTTTCAGATGAATTGGGTAGGGGCCTAAGCACTGCTCCTCAAAGTCTCCTACTTTATTTCATTCATTTCATGGCAGTTCAGACAATTTAGAAGATTGTAGCTATAGTTGAAAAATGGCTTACTCTGGAAGGGTCTGGGATTTGAATCTCATCTCTGATGCAATTTGTATGACTCGGAGCAAATCACTTAATCTCCATCAACCTCAGAGGTTTGCACTAGATCCCTTCCAGCTCTACATCTATGAACTATGCATAAAATACAGACTCATCCTAGCATTTAAGGAATCCCATAATGTCTATGATCCCTCCACTATACTGCTCCCTGATGCTGACATGGACAGTGCTGCTAAAGGGACAATCCATGGTTTTTGAATGTCCAAAGAGAACCAACATCAAAGGGGTGAAAGGAAAAGAGCTGATCCAAAGAAGAACATTATGTGCACTAAGTATTTCTCATAATATCAAAAATCCCATATTTCTTGAAGCCAGTTATGAGCCACATTTGATTTGCCAGGCTGAGCACAAGTGCTATGTCATAGACAAAGTTTATTTATGTTTCTGATAGAATACTTTGACTCACTAGTACCATCTAGTGGCTAACTTTTATAGATATGTCTGGATGAGACCTAGTTGTTCACTTGTTACATCTAGCAACAAGACAGAGTAACTACTCCCTGTAATTCAGACAAGAATCATTCAAGTGTACCCTACCTAAAAAATTATAGATTGAAAGGATGGCAGAATCTTAGAACTGGAAGGGATCTTAGAGGGTCCAAGGTCTCCATTTTACAAATCAGGAAGCCAAGTCCCAGTAAGAACTCATGTAGTTAGCCCTCACTCTCCATGTCAGGTAAAACGCGATTACAGGAAGGCAGTTAATTCCATTGGAACCAAGTCGTTTTGGCAATCAGCTGAACATAGCATTGGCATTTCACAACATTACAATGATATTTAGTTACATTGTATTAGTGATGTTATTGCAGAAATATTGATTATTGTGTATGCTTGTGCACAATTTATAACATCTATGAGAGTATAACAGGAAGAGATGAAGAATCATAGGCTAGATTGGCAGATGGGACACCACTAACAAAGCCCACTTGCAGAAAAAAATATAGTCACAAGCATTCATCACCCCCAAGATGCATCTGAGACCAACCAATTTGTTAACTTCTTCTTTACTATCTGGTGGATAATGGGCTATATTTCTAACCATGACATCCGTTATTCCCACCTCTGTGGGAAGTGCAACACCTGTTTGGGAACACACCTGTCTGAGTCCACAAGCCTGGCTGAGCAGTGTGGGAAGGCTTTAACACTGATGTATTGCCTAGAGATAAGGCCTGGGCAACCTGACCTGGGAGCCTTGATGGAAAATGAGGGTAAATATGATAGCAGTGGTCCACAGCCTGTTACTTGTTTGCAAACTTCTCCTCTCCTTTCAAGCTTTATTGTTCCCCAAAAGGCAAGTAACATAGCTATATTGAGAAACAGCTAGGGACATGGCATGATCATTAAAATAAGCCCTGGGTTTCCATTTTTAAAAGATGAGGAAGTCTCTTCCAGATTCCCAGGGGTTACTCTGATGCATTATGAGATTCTGAACTTGTATATAAAGAAAAAAAAAGAAAATCTAGACAAAATTATATATATATATATATGCATACATGTATATAAACATATATACACATACACATTTATGTATATGTGTGTACATGTATATATATAGATATAGATAGATAGATAGATAGATGTTACTAGACATGATATCAAGGCAACTAATTGTTTTGAAAGACTTAATCAGACTATTGACTATTGATTCAGTGGGAAAACAGTTGAAGTAGTGGTTAGGTTGGACTGAACAGTGAATTCAGCCCAAAAACTGGCTCTAGCAAGCTTAGCTATTAAAGGCTATGATGTGATTCATTGTAGAGAGGATCATAAGGCAGCCCAGGCAGGAGGGTGTTACTCTCAAAGCCAGGTTAGGGCAAAAGATGTCAAGGTTGAGTTGAATAGATGTCAATACCTTAAACGTATATGTGTTGCAAAGTCCACTGGGGCCTCTTTCATCCTCATAGAGGGCTGAACTGATTTCACTTTATAAAATCCTCAAGGTTGTGTAAAGGAGTGTGTTGGGTGTGTAAGCAGGGCCCAGGGTTTGTCCAAGGAAGAGGAAGGGCTCCCCCTAGAATACTGAAGATCCAAGTAGTTTATTTGGTTGTAGCAACCTGGGCATCTCACTTTTCTTTTTCTTTGTCTCTTTCTTCTCGAAGATTGTCCCCATATTTCCTACCACAGTTCCACATTCTGTATTAGATTTGATCCAGCTCCCTATTCTGGGGGATTTTCTCTTTGTGTGACTTAGACTCTGTCCTGAAGCTGATTAACAAGGCAGGATATTTAAAAGGAAGGCACAGACCCCTTTCTAAAGTGGGACAGAGATGATTTAGATTTTCTTTACTACTCACTATCTAAAATCATTTGACAGTCAATCATGAGCTATATTCAACTATAGGTGTCTGTGTGCTTTCCTGTTTTTCAGCTGAGTGTGTAGTTTGGCTCAAGTTTTAATCAAATAAATAATTAAGGGTGAGGATCTGCCCATTGCCTTCAGCTCATGAGATTGGTACAGAACTTCCAAAGCTCACAATGTAGAACAAAAGAAGAGCCGTAGATCTGGATTTAGAAGAGCTGGGTTCAAATTCCACCTTTGAAATTAACTACCTTCTTGAATTTAAGCAGACTTTTATTTTTCTGGGCCTCAGTTTCCTCATCTATAAAGTGAAGGGATTAAATGACCTATGAGATCTTTTTTAAGCTGTCATTCACAGACCCAACCCTATATTCTACTGGCCAAGGCCTGGTCCTGTCAGGCCCAACCCTCATCATAATTCTAAGAAATCATCTTAGTTTAAGTGACCTGGGTTTCCACCAGAGACACAGGACATGGACACTAGCAGTCTACACAGAAGAGAAATATTTATTCAGTAAAGTACTGACACAAAAATCATCCTCTGGCTTGGATATGGGTTATTTTTGCTCATTAAAACAGGCATTGGGTTTCAGCCAATGTAAAGTTTTACTTATTTATTTATTGGTAAATGAGCTCTGCTTAAGACAACAGTATTTTTCACTATATTGGAATGGTCTTTGAATCATCTATAACGTCCCCAGTCGGACACATTTAGAGAACCGAATATGCATTTTCCTAGGAAAGAAGACTAACAACCTTTATGCTTTCCATTTGCTTAGAGACTAATGAATTCTGACTGACACTCCAGCTATGTTTTCTTTCAGCCGAATGACACTGATATGGAGGAAAATTTCACTCCTCCTCAAAAAACCAATGCAAATCAAGGAAACCACTTCTAATAGGGTCCTTACCACAGTGTGGCAACTGATCAATACCAGCAGGGGCCCAACCCATTATTACTAAAGGCAGGATTTCTGAGATTTCTGGGGGATAATTGAATTTCTATCAGTTAGTGACCTTTACAGTAAAATCTAGCTAGAGTTTAGTGATTTTTAAAGAAATGAAAGAGTAAGCTGCAGTTGAGGTAAGATCAAATACTAGGCAGCAAGTAAGCTGGTCTCAGACCCAAATGAGATGAATAATTCGAAGGTCAGAATGAAGAGTGAAAGGATGAGAAAGATAGAAGCATGCCCTGCCTCTTATTCCAGGTCCCATAGGCTAGATGAATGTAAAGAAATTATAGTAGTGTAAGAAAACTGGTCCTCAAAGGCCACTATATCATGAGGGAAAGGAAGAAAGAGGAGGATGAAAACAAAGAACTGATAAGACCTGATTTACACACACACACACAAACACACCTGTGCACATACTTCAGACCACAAAATCATAGATTTGTAAGAATCATAGAACCTCAGAACCGAAAAGTACCTAACTAGTGGTCAGGCAGTCTCTCCTTGAAGCCTTTCAAGGGAACTCATTACCTTTCTAAGGTACCCCATTTTGAACCTCAGTATTACTATGCCAACTTCCTGGTAGACAATTCTGCTTGGTTATCCCATAGGTATCTCAAACTCATCATGTGCAAAACAGTGATGATTATTAACCCCCAAACCCAACTTTATTCTTAACTTGGCCGATTCTGTTGGCATACAACCATCCTTCCAGTCACCAAGGTTTGTCATCTTTGAGTCATTTCCCACTCTTCCCTTTCCCTCACTTCTCATATACTCTGAGCTCCCTAGTCTAACTGCTTCAACCTCCACAGAATCACATGTACCTGTCTCATTGTCTCTACTCACCTAGCTACCTCCTTAGTTCAAAGCCTCATCTCCCATCTCCTAGGCTGCAAGAGACTCCTAAGTGCTTTCTCAGGCTCCATATTCACCCCACTCCAATCTATCCTACATGACATTCTATCTCCTATCTCTGTTCCTTTGCACAGGTTGATTTCCATGCCTGAAATGCTCTCCTTGCTCACCTCTGCCTGTGAGACTTCTTAAATCCTCTGCTTAAGACCTACTTCCTACAAGAGGCCTTTCAATGCATTTCTAGGAGCCCCTAAACTTCCCTCCAGTTCTATCTGAATGGTGACTAAACATGCTGAAGTTGGGGGAGGGAAGGGTTAACATACGTTGCTTCCTCATATATGTAACACATATGTACAGACATACACATATATGTGTATATAGATACATGCACACATATACATATTTTGTTTCCTTACATACACATATATGCCTATACATATGTATGCTGTTTTCTTCAATATATATGTATGCATACAATTTCCTTCCATATATATTTTTATCTGTATATATAAATGCACACAAATACATGTATATATTGTTTCTCTCCATATATTATATATAAACACATATACACATATGTGTATGTGTTGTTTTCTTCCATATATATCCATGCACTTTTCTTCTATGTATGTGTATGTATACATATATACACAATCTAACTCTTTGTTTATTCGTGTCTTTTCTAATATAGGTTTCCCAGACTGACTGTGGTGTCCCAGATTCAATCTGACAAGGGCAGAAAAGAGTGTCTATCAATCACTTTCTGTGTACTGGACTCCAGGCTTAAATTCAGGCAGTGTTGTCTTTTGGCTTCCATGTCACATTTGGCTCATTTTGAGCTTACAGTTTACTAAAGCTCCCAGATCTTCGCCCCGCCCCCCTGCCTTAAGCCAGAACCCCTTAAAGCACTGATCTCATCATTAAATCTACATTATGATAGGAACAAGGACAAATAGCATTATGATTCTTTCTTTCAATGGATGACCCAGGGTATCAGAAGATCACAGGCATCAATCCCTTCGCCAGCATCTTCAGCTCAGCCTCTGATGGTCTCTCCCAAGGTTTAGTGATGGTATAGTGGGGCATGTGACAGGAGGGAGGGTTGTGATTGGTCAGTGACTTATCTAAATAATTCTTTCTATGTGTGTTTCTCATTTCAGCCCATTAGTTTCTACTAACGCAGTGCTTTGTGCACCTAAGAACTTAGGAAACATTTGTCAAATAAATAAATGATTGAGAAGATGACAATGAGTGATAGTAATATAGCTATGTTGGGGATGCCCTCACTCAGAGGGACTATTTGAGGTAAGAACGGAGGTGGGAATTGTATATGACAGGAGTCCTCGAATAGTTGTGGGTCATTGTTGAAATGTATGAGGAGAGAAAGCCACTGGCTCATCTTTCCATCACTGTCACTAGTCACCAGATCACCTAGTGACATATTTAGTTGGATATAATGCCATAGTGGCTGCTTTGATGCTGATGATATGTCAGCTATCCAGATACATAAGAAGTCATTCAATAATAAAAATAGCAGCTCATATTTTTTATAGCGCTAACAAATCACATTTCTCTTAACCTCATTTTTACAGAGGAGGAAATTGATTTCCCAAGGGGTTACATAGTTTCAGAACCAAGATTCAAACTCAAATCTGACTCCAAGTCAACCCTCCTTCCATCACACAATGATGCCTCCTTAGACACTTATTCACTCAACAAACATTTATTAAATGCCAAGCTTGTGCAATGCCCTGTGTTAAGAAAGAACTTATAGGCTAGTATTGTAAGGATGAGATCATTACACAGAGGAATGTGGTATGATTTTTTCTTGTTCTTAGTTTTTCCTCCTTCTTGGTACTTCCTAAGCATACAAAAAAGGAGTGTAACTCTGGATAGAATGATTCGTAATAAAATGACAATGATAACACATAACAGTAATAGCATTTATCTAGCACTTTAAAGTATGCTATGCATTTTTATATCTATTATCTCATTTGATTCTCATATCTATTATCTATATTTTATTATCTATAATTTTAATCTACATTTATTATCTATAATATATTATTTACATCTATTACCTCATTTGGTTCTCACAACAATCCTGTGAGGTAGCTATTCTTCTTATCTTGTTGTAGAGACATGGGAACTGTGAGTGACAGAGGTTAAGTGACGTCCCCAGAATACTATAGCTAGTAAGTATCTGATGTAGGATTCAAACCCAGCTGTTCTGGACTCCAGATCCAACACTATCTACATCACCGCCTAGCTAGCCACCTTATCTGCATACTACTACATGTCAGAGTCATAGCAGAACTGTGGGGATTAAGGATTAGTGGTTCATTGCCCCTCTTAGCACATTCTAATTGCCAAGACCAGTGAGGAACGGAGGATGCTTCTAGCTAGGGCCTAGACTCCCCAAATGGGGCTATACTCTCATGTAACCCTGCGCAGTTAGGGTCCTAGTACTATATTTCCCTCACTGGGGCTCACCTCCTTGGGTGCATTCCCAGGCTGCCTATTCTGAAGGCAGAGAAAGCTGCTGAGAGTTCACCCATTATGAGTATTCTATTCCTACAAGGCATCCTCTGATTAAAAGTAAAGTCTATATATCTGGCCTCCAGGCTGCTGTTGCTACCACCACCACCACTACCACCACCACCACCACCATTACCACCACCACCACCACTACCGCTACCAGTACCACTACTACTAGTACTACTATGATGACTATTACTGCTACTATTGCTGCTACTACTGCTACTATTGCTACTGCTGCTGCTACTGATACTGAGTCCAAATTTGACTTTGATGCACTGGGGTTTTCTGGTCATTATTTTCCAGGCTTGGTGGGCTTCAGAGCCAGGCTTGAGCCAGTTTGTGATTGAGGGGCCATGGGCCTGCCTTCAATCCTCCGTCCTTTGGACTCCCAGATAATGCTTGTTTAAAGGAGCTACATTGAGAACAAGTGGCACTGATGTTAATAGTCTTGTAACACTTCTCTGTACCTTGAAACTGACGGACTGTCCTGCACAGTCTGTATGCCCCCAGGAGAACTGGGATCAGCATTCCTCTCGCACTGCAGTAGCTCTTTCTCAGCCATGTTTCTGCACCTAATAAACTGAGCACAGCTACAAACTCCCCTTTTAGGCAAGGCAGCCCAGCTTCAGGGGCAACCAGGCATATATCTCCCCAAAGCAAAGAAGCGCAAGGTCTCTAAGAGAAACAGGAGAGTGGATTTAGAAAAACCCTTCCTTTTTGCAAACATCTGCCAAATGACAGGATACATGACAGATATCTGTGATGGTGTATGTGTGAGAGAGAGCTCAGGGTATACTTTTCTCTTGGCCATGCAGTTCATTTTAATGGACCTTTTTTTTGTTTTGTTTTGACTTTACAAAGGGGAAATTGCAATTGAATTTGTTGACCCAGCACAACCTTGCACTGAGAGGTCAGTAATGTGTCTGATTGTTTTCTCTTTAGACTCTTTGGTCAGTTACTGTGTCTGAAAAGACTTGAAAAGATGAGGTTTAAATTGCTTTAAGGATATTGGTTTCCAATAGATAAAGTAAAGAATATTTGCTTATTCATACCAGAAATGATAGACAGAAGTATATAATTTTTGGTTTCGTGAAATGGACACAGTAAGCCAGTACAGATTTTCACATATAAATTATGAATTTAGATGACATTTTGAGGAAACTGATAAGCACACTATTCTATAGATGGCCTTCAACTTGCTTTTGAAAAATCTATTCAGGGCATGTAAATTATATGGCATAATTTAAAATCATATAGATAAATGCACTATATCTAATAGAATATTAAACATATGACACATAACAGTGTGAAAAAAGAAATTTTTCAAGAGGTTCCATTTCTTGAGACATTATCAGGAAATATCTTTAAAGCTGAGAGTAACATGAAATAGAAAAATCGTATTTTCATGTATATTCATTTTCCCACCCACTTGTAGTAATATTTATTTCATTTTGCTGAAGTCGGGTGAAATACAATAAAGCACTATATATTCACCCTACTGAAATAGTAACACTTAAAAAAAGCAGTAGTTGGTAAAAGGATGTGTTTTGGAAATAGCAAAAGGCAAAGAACTCAGCATGAATGTTAAAATGCATGACAGGGATTGCAGGGTACCGATAAGAATAGATGAAGCCACATACTGTAGTGCTGGCTACTGGTACAAAGATGTTTTCCAAACACTATTAAAGAAAAAAATGAAGAGAAAAATAGCCTAAATCACAAAAAAGAGGTAAGGATTTTACAATTAATTAGCTCCTGAAATATTTTGAAAACTGGATTTTTACCATAAAATAATGATTGGCAACACTAACAATTGGGAAATAATTACAATGGTTACTGCTTAAAAGAAAAAAAAACATATGCTTCTTTGGGGAAAAGTCACATTCAAATAAATTAACAAGGTCTAATGAACGATCTTGGACTTTGGAGGAAAGAATCTGGCCTAGGAAAAATGAAATATTTTAACCTAGTCTTGAAGATCCTGACAAATCCAATCATCATTTAGTCAACAAGCATTTATTAAAAACTTGTTTCAAATGTCTACAGGTTTTGATATTTTCAATGACAATATGGATGTGGTTTAGCTTTGGGTTATGTGCTCATCCTCATACTTAGAAGCCTTGTCAGGAGTGAAAACCACATGTTTCACCTGAATATAGTAAGAGAGTAAAGACTCCTGAAGTCAGTTAAGTGGTGCAGTGGATAGAGCGTCAGGCCTAGAGTTAGGAGGGCTTATCTTTCTGAGTTCAAATCTGGCCTCAGACATTTACTTAGCTGTATGACCCTTGATAGGTCACTTAACCCTATTTGCATCAGTTTTCTCAATTATAAAATGAGCTGGAGAAGAAAATATGAAAACTACCTTAGTATCTTTGCCAAGAAAATACCAAATGGGGTTATGAAGAGTCAAACAGGACTGGAAGACAAAACAACAACTTGAAGGAAGCCATGGAAACCAGCAGGCAGAGGAAAGGAGGGAGAGTGTGCTAGGCTTAGGGGGCAGATAGCAAAAAGGTACAGAGTTGAGATGGTATGTTACATATTAGGAATTCCAAGAAGGTGGATTTTGCTGAATCACAATGTAGAGGAGTGATATGTAAGAAAACTAGAAAGGTCAGAAGAGGCAAGGTTTTGAAAGACTTCACCTGAGAGTACTGGAGCAAAGACTGCTTGATCATTTGTACAGTGTGCTGTGGGGGAAATATGAGATTCAGAGAATTAGAGAATTTGATCTCTGGTTATCCAAACTCTGCTCAAATAACTCCCCAGAGGAGAAATCTACCATCTCTGAAAATAATTAACTCTGCTTTTGATCTACTTTAAATGTAAGGAAGGTTTTTTTGTTTGGTTGTTTGGTTGTTTTATCCTGACATCCAGTCAAGATATGTAGAGGTGGTCTGGATGCCAGCTAAGGTACTTTCCTACACTGATTCTATTTTTTTTTTATTTTCTGTTCCATTCAATTCTACAAGGGCTCTGGAATCAGGATGGAAAGTCACTGTATGCCATACTCTATGCCAGTGGTGAGAAAGATAGAATTCTGAATTCTAATTGGTATACTTTCACTAATGTTTACAATGTCTAGGTCCTCAGAGAAGTGCTGGTTTAGCTTTTAACAAGGTGCCTTCTAGTGGAAAAATAAATGGATGCTGGGGAAAAAATATCACAGTATGTGGCTGAAGACATTAAGGTAATGCACATCAAGCAAAGGCCACATTTTTTTTGAACACGCTAAAGCGATAGCAGATTGCTTCTGAAAATATGTTTCATTCTATAGCTTCAGTTGCTTTGTTTTTGTTTGTTTTTGTGTTATTGTCATTTTCTATGACTTTGTAACTATCCCATGTACCCACATAAAAGCACTTAGTAATACGCCCCGTTGATTGAAGTGCTTCCACATTTGTGTATATAAATGGGTCAGTAAAAGAAAAATGGAAACAAAGGATAAGTACGTGTGTATGTATGTATACATATATGTATATAAGTAGATGTATATTGTGTGTATGCACATGCCCATACGCATATATACATACACACACATATATCTCAATGCTTGGATCCATATACAGCTTCTATTTGCATATATTTTTCAACCATGTGTTAAAAATGAACAAGTACAACTAGGTAATAGTAGCAATGATCCAAATACTTAAAGAGGAAAAGCTAATATTTAACAAATTAACATTTACATAAAAGTGTTTGTCAAATCACTTTTAACATTCCTTATTTGAAAAGATTTCTGAGACCTAATGGAGAGAAGAAATCAGCCTGCTTTTAACAGGGGCAGCTGTAATTATAAGCTAATACAAAAAAAAAATTATAGTCCCTTTAATCTGTAGCCATGAAAGTTACTGTGAAGTCCCAAAGCTGCCCTTCCCAAAATCGCTAAAGGGGCCTTCTCTTGTAGCATATTGGCTTCTCTTTTCCCCCCTTCTCTTCTCCCATTTGTGACCTTCTGTGTAAGGTAGGCTGGCTGCTATGTGTTGCTATATGAAAAATGCTTGAAAATTACCCTTTGATTCCTGAAGAAACAAGGAGGCTGATTTCCCTCAGACACCATCCAGTACCACAGTGTCCAGAAAAGTAAAGTTGTTTCAGCCAGGTCTAGCTAATAGAATGGAATATTCAAATGACCAGGTAAAAAGTTAAAAATTCGGCTAATTATTTTGCCTACAGAGTGGCCAAAAAATTTGTCTGATGTTTTAGTGATATTGTGATGGACAAAAAGTTCGAGACACATAATTGCTAGGCACTTAATCATTTTTAAAATTATGAATAATGAATAATGAATGAAAGAATGGTCATTTGTCCAGTTCTCATAAACCAAATTCCGATCAAGGTGGCCTCTTGATATTTATATACCCTTGGAAAAATGGGTGTTCTGGGCAGGCAGCAATCAACTCAGATTGGTAAACAATAATGTGAAGAATAAATATTATAATGAGAGGTAGACTTATTCTAATGAGAGGCTGGGGGTCTTGACTTTCATTATGTCACTCTTACTCTCAGACCTCCCCCAAGCTAAGGGAAATCTAGACAAAAGATCTAAATCCCCAACCACCCCAACCCAAGCATCTGAGTAGAACACTGTGGGCTTCCCCAGGGAGAGAGGGGGGTCTGAACACATTTGAAGAGAATGTTAAATCCAATCTCATTATCAGCTCTACTCTTCAGAGGTTGATTTGGTCTAATTGAGAACTAGGAAATATAAGGGAAAAAAATTCTGGAGCTCCCCAATTTTAGCAATTAGTTATTTAATAATCATTTCTTTCAATATTTACTAGTTTTTCTCCCTGTTGAATTGGCTAACCTGACCAGTTATCTTGGCATCAAAGGACATAAATATAGTCAAGGAGTCACTTTTATTTGCAATGAATCTGTACTCATCAGATGCTGTGAAGATTGTACTACTTGACCTCTAAGGTCCTTTCCACTTCTAGAGCTATGATCCAGTGTTATTACATTATTTCATTACTCATTATGATCCAGTTTTATTTATTCCAGTCTCTTCTATGGTATGTGCCAGATACTGTGCTAGAGACTAGGAGTACCCAGACAACAACGAAATAGTCCCTTCGCTGAAAGAGCTTACAGCCTATCTGGAGAGACAACATACACCCATAGAAATATGTAGAAAATATATGTGAAATAAATACAAAGTGGGTTATTTGGGGGGAAGGTCAGTATGTCACATTCAAAAGAGAGGTAAAATCTAGATGGTTTTATATTAATGAAATTATATTAATATATTATATTATATATTAATATTATGATTAATGTTATCACATATTAATATATTCTAATTCATCTAAATTAATTAATTACAAAGTTATGATTAATGCAATGTTTTTCCTCATTGTATTCCTATATCAGCCTGGTTAGCTCAATGGTATAATGATCACTAGCATATTTTTAGTGCTTTAAGATTTCCGTAATGCTTTATCTGTGTTATTTCATTTGATCCTCACAACAATCTCTTAAGGTAGGAGCTATTACTATCTTAATTTTATGGAGGAGGAAACTGAGGCTAGGAGAGGTTAAGCGACTTGCTCGGAGTCATATAGTTAGTGTTTAAGGCAAGGTTTGAAAGCAGGTTCTTCTGACTCCAAGTTCAGCACCTCTATCCACTGCACTACCTAACTGTCCATAGATGCTGTTATGGAGGCTGGGAATTTGTAAATAATTCTGAATTCATAATGAATCAAATATGTCCTTTGATTTAGCAGAGGCAAACATCACATAGACTGTATTTCAGTAGAAGAGGTTTGGCTCTGAACCACTAGCTAAAGATTGTTTAGAGGAGACTCCTCTTCAGCCCCAAGATAATCTTGGCTTCTGTGATCTCTAATGTTGCCACTCAAAGAAATTTAAAGACTGAGGGATGTACAACTTTGTTATAAGGCAACCCAGATGTAACTCCCAAAGCATGAAGCAGAGTTTAGCATTATAGCACACAGCATTACAGCAAGCTCTGATGTGGTCATAAATGCACAAGAACAGAGGCTCAGCCTATGATTGCCAATTTCTCAAGTAACATTTCAATCAATAGAGTGTTATTGGAAAACTCGATCAATAAATTCCCCATAGAGGTATGCAATCACTGAGGACTTAATGAAAACAGAACTCAAATAGATAAGTTGGAACTTGTTCATCATTCTGTAGAAAGTATCACTTTAACTGAAAAACATGAATTAGGTTCTTTCCCTTGAGAGGCAGAGTTGCTTCACTCAGAACTAGACTCATAAATTCTCACTTAGCTGTGTCCTGCAGGGTCTTCTAGCCTCTGTATGAATACTTACAGGGATGAGCAGTTCACTGTTTCTTGACATTTCCACTGATTGCTCTTTGCTCTGGAGCAACACAGAACAAGTCCCTTGTGTCTGCCATGACGAAGCTTTAAAAACTTCAAGACAACGAAGATTGTTCTCTTCGGTAAAGGAAAGTGGCACCATCTCTTTCTTTCATTTTCTATCTACACCAAGAAGTGAACCCATCTCTTCTTTGGGCTTCTTTTTGCCCCAAACATAGCTACTAAAGCCATCCTGTTGTCTGTAGTACTAATTTTCAGCCTCAGCCTATTCTGGAAATCCTTAAATTAATCCTCAGAAATACTATAACTTCTACCCTCTATGCAGTCAATTTAACATACATTTTTGAGGGTATACTATGTTCAAAGTACTATGCTAAGCTCTGGGAAACAAAGGGAGAGAGAGAGAGAGAGAGAGAGAGAGAGAGAGAGAGAGAGAGAGAGAGAGAGAGAATGAGGGAGGGAGGGAGGGAGGTAAGGAGGGAAAGAGGGAAAGAGGGAAGGAGGGAGGGAGGAAGGAAGGAAGGAAGACAGTATCCCTGTCCTTGAGGAGCAAGCCGTTGTATGAATTCTTTGCGTGTCCATATTGAAATGTTTAGACAATTTATGCTTTTAGAACTATAGACGTGATTTGATCAAGTATAGACCGGATTCAATCTAATTTTTGTGACTTTTTTTGATCTTGTGACTTTCTTTCTTGCAAACCTCCCTTCCTTGTTGATGAGATTTTGCAATGAAAATTTCAACTATAAGACATACATCATTCTCCATTCTTCTTCCCCTAATTTTCTATTTTTTTCCAGTGGAAATACATTTTTTTTAATTTAATATATTTAGTTTTCAGCATTGATTTTCGCAAGAGTTTGAATTACAAATTTTCTCCCCATTTCTACCCTCCCCCCCCACTCCAAGATGGCGTATATTCTGGTTGCCCTGTTCCCCAGTCTGCCCTCCATTCTATCACTTCTCTCCCATCCCCTATTCCCTTCCTTTCTTGTAGGGCAAGATAAATTTCTACACCCAATTGCCTGTGTATCTTATTTTCTAGTTGAATGCAAAAACTTTTCTTTTTTGAACATCTGTTTTTAAAACTTTGAGTTCCAAATTGTCTCCCCTCTTCCCTTCCCACCCACCCTCCCTCCCTAAGAAGTCAAGCAATTCAACATGGGCCACATGTGTATCATTATGTATAACCCTTCCACAACACTCATGTTGTGAAAGACTAAATATATTTTGCTTCTTCCTAACCTGTCCCCCTTTATTGAATTTTCTCCCTTGACCCTGTCCCTTTTCGAAAGTGTTTGTTTTTCATTACCTCCACCCCCATCTGCCCTCCCTTCTATCATCCTCCTTTTTTATCTTCTTCCTCCTTCTTTCCTGTGGGGTAAGATACCCAATTGAGTATGTACGGTATTCCTTCCTCAGGTCAAATCTGATGAGGGCAAGATTCACTCATTCCCCCTCACCTGCCTTCTCTTCTCTTCCTATAGAACTGCTTTTCCTTGTCACTTTTATGCAAGATAATTTACCCCATTCTATCTCTCCCTATGTCCCTCTCTCAATATGTTCTTCTCTCATCCCTTAATTTGATTTTATTTCTTTTAGATATCTTCCCTTCGTCTTCAACTCACTCTGTGCCCCCCCTGTATATAAATATATATATATACACATACCCAAATAAATACATAAATATATACATACATATTTACATACATATATACATACCCACTCACATACACATATATATATAAACATATTATATATATATATATATGCATATTCCCTTCAGCTACCCTAATATTGAGGTCTCATGAATCATACACATCATCTTTCCATGTAGGAATGTAAACAGTTCAACTTTAGTAAGTCCCTTGCAATTTCTTTTTCTTGTTCTTTTTCTTGATTACCTTTTCATGCTTCTCTTCATTCTTGTGTTTGAAAGTCAAATTTTCTATTCAGCTCTGGTCTTTTCACTGAGAAAGCTTGAAAGTCCTCTATTTTACTGAAAATCCATATTTTGCCTTGGAGCATGATACTCAGTTTTG
>CM053625.1:177363192-177378872 GCA_028646595.1 Phalanger gymnotis
GGGGGGGTGGAAATGGGGAGAAAAATCTGTAATTCAAATGCATGTGAAAATTAATGCTGAAAACTAAAGATGTTAATAAAAAAAAAAGAATTTAATAAAAAAAAAAAAAAAAAAAAAAAAAAAAAAAGTACCTAGCATAATACCTGGCACATATTGGGCACTGTATAAATGTTTATTCTTTTCTCTTCTAGCCCAATCCCTTCATTTTTCTTTCATATATATATACATGTAGTATGTATTATATCCAATCATAGATCCATCCATCCCTTCATCCATGCATATTTAAATTTCCTGGAGCCCCAGTTAAAAACCCAGGTTCTAAAATGAAAGTTCCTTGAGAGTAAAGATTTTTTTCTTTCCTTGTTTGTTTTTTTTTTCTTTTCTTCCTTCCTTCCTTCCTTCCTTCCTTCCTTCCTTCCTTCCTTCCTTCCTTTCTTTCTTTCTTTCTTTCTTTCTTTCTTTCTTTCTTTCTTTCTTTCTTTCTTTCTTTCTCTCTCTCCCTTTCTTTCTTTCTTTCTTTCTTTCTTTCTTTCTTTCTCTCTCTCCCTTTCTTTCTTTCTTTCTCTCTCTCTCTGTCTCTCTCTCTCTCCCTTCCTTCCTTCCTTCCTTCCTTCCTTCCTTCTTTCCTTCCTTTCTTTCTTCCTTCCTTCCTTCCTTCCTTCCTTCCTTCCTTCCTTCCTTCCTTCCTTCCTTTCTTTCTTTCTTTCTTTCTTTCTTTCTTTCTTTCTTTCTTTCTTTCTTTCTTTCTTTCTTTCTTTCTTTCTTTCTTTCTTTCTTTCTTTCTTTCTTTCTTTCTTTCTTTCTTTCTTTCCCCAAGGTCTAGTGTAGTGCCTGGCACAATGCTTTTTGATTGATTGATGGAGACATTTATTTAAGCAGCTATTCCTCACATTTTCCTTGAAATCACATACGTATATGAATTGATATAATTCATGTGGTAGATTGTTTCTTGCACTCCCAGTTAGCCAGTTAACTCAATCTAGAGATGACTATGTAACCCAAACTTATATGTGTCACTTGATAATTCTTCCACTAGCTTTTCCCTGTAGTTCTTGTCTGTTGCCTACGAAAGGGACCTTAGACTGCACCAGTGAAGGACAAGTTACAGCGGAACCTGCCAATATGGAAAGACATAAAAGATCAGCCTGTCATGAGGCTGGTCGGTCTGTCCTCAGTTTGAGGTCGCACCTACCACAGGAGCTCATCATACCCGTGTTAACTGACAAACGTTTTTGTTTTTCGGACATGGTAATTCATTCAACTTTTTACTAAGGTGTGGAAGGACTATGATATGCATCAGTAGAGGATAACAGCCACACTAATGAAATCATGATTCCTTGAATAATTGAAGTAAGTTGTGCTAACTAAACACAGTTAATTTTAATAATAACATTTTCCATGCATACTTTCCGCCTCTTTAAATCTAAGTAATGTTTCTGCTGGTATTTTGAAAGGAATACTACAAGTGGCTATTTGCATTAATAAACATGCAGCAAATGGTTTAATAATGTTTTAAAGGAAACATGTATTTGTGGAGATTTTAAATAGTAGGAGTTAGAGCTAGAAAATGAAATTATATATGACATGAAGAGTCGGACCCATGGGAAAAGTTTCTTTCTGCTTGGCACTAGGGATTTACATGGAGCCCTTGACCCTTCCATTGGGTTTATGGTGATTAAACTCCTTAGTCCCGTGTGTACCTACTTCCATACCAAAGCAATGATAGTTGCTAATGGGCTCTTTTAAAAAGTTCCTTTGTTTTATCTTCTTTATCTAAGCATGCTGCATAAAACATAGCTGCGAAATCAGTGACTGCTTTAAATGCAAGAGACACATTTTCATGTACATGAATTTTGCCACTCATAAAAGGAGATACTGTTTGATAATGCTTTGAACAGTTAAAAGCAATATGCCCATAGAAGGTATTACTGTTCTTCTTAGCTTCTATATTCACATTCTTATTTATAAATAATTACCCTCCCTTCAGCCATCTGGTTCCTTTAATATGACTTTCTCAAAGTTTATTTGATTCTTGATTTTTTTTTTATTGATTGAAGAAACATCATTGAATAGCTGTTCAGTAGCAAGAATGACCTTGATAAATTTTTCAGTGTAACTTTCAGTTCACTAATGTATATCTATATACTGTTTGATCTAACCAAAGACTGTTTTATAGATCATAGACCCATAACAATAACTATGGAATCATAGGTTTAATGCTAGAAGAGGCTTTATAGTTCATGTGGGTGATTCAGTGGGCATAGCACTGAGCATGTGGTCAGGAAGACTTGAATTCCATTCTGGTCTCAAACACTCACCAGCAGTGTGACTCTTGGCCATATTTAGGCATACCTAAAGGTATGTACTTTTTAAATCACAATTTTAAAAGACAGCGTTTAAAAATGTGCTGCTAGGCGGTGCAGTGAGTAGAGCACCAGCCCTGGAGTCAGGAGGACCTGAGTTCAAATCTGGCCTCAGATACTTGACACACTTACTAGCTGTGTGACCTTGGGCAAGTCACTTAACCCTAACTGTTCTGCCAAAAAAAAGTGCTACATTATAGTCTGGTAACACTTTCATTTCTTTAACATATTAGAAATAATTGCATTTATTTTCAAGTTACCAAGAATACTTTGTTCAACTGGGAACCTTACCAGCTGGCACATATCCTCACCCCACCCCAATTGCCACACACCTGGTTTAGTTCTTCCTCTTTTGTACATCCACCTTGTTCTTCCATCCCCAAAAGCAGCCTGTTAAACTGTGACTTCACAGTCTCAAAGCACCATAAGATCACCAAGCTGGAAGGGACCTTAGAAGACACCTTGGCAAACTTCCTCATTTTACAAATGATGAAGTAAGTTCCAAAGTAGCCAAGTGACTTTCCTACGGTCACACAGGTATTGTGGCAGAAGCAGAATTCAAACCTAGATACTCTAATTGCAAATCTAGAACTCTTGCCACTATATAATGTTGTTCTTTGTCTTTGTATACCCATTACCTAACATGGCACATGGCACATAGTAGCTTTGATGTACCCTACCATAGATTGAATGACAATGTCCCAGAATCTTCCTGTCCCATGAAGGCCAGTGTCCTAGAGTCTTTGTTTCTCCCCTGTAGAGTAGCATCCCAGGATCTCCATAATAAAGATGATTTTTTTTTATTCTATTTACACACCCTGTGGAGATTTCTCTCCCCAAACGGATAATATCCTAAGGTCTACCAACAGGGAAATGTCATGAAGTCTGTGTACATTTCCAGTATCCCAAGATCTCTTCTATTCAACTGAATTATTCTTAGTTGCTTCTTGTATTATTTTCTAATGATGAAATATAGTCAATTAGAGGAAAAATTATGTGTTAATTTTGTTTGTTTGTTTATTTGTTTGTTTGTCTGCTTGCCTCAGGCACCACGATATTAGAGAAGGTCCTACCATGATTTCAATCCCAGGGTCCTTGTCTGAATGTGCTGTAATTTGTCAATGCCTTGCTTAAGGTTTAATGAATAGGACCACATATTTTCTTGTCATGGCATAGTAACAATTTGACTATCATCTCCCGCATGGAGATAAGACTTCTTTCACTATGTCTAAGATTTTATTAGCTTTTGGAATAGTTGTTTTGCACCGCTAACCAGAATTAAGCAGTGAAGTATAATTAAGGTTGCAGTCTTTTTTCATGTAAACTTCTGTCAAAATGGGTATTCTCTTTCATATGCTTGAAAATGTATATTGCATTTTTTTCTTTTTAAAATCTCTCTCATTTGTTAAAGACCAATGTTCCAGTCTATGGATATCCTTCTGAATACTGATTACCCATTTCTTTTTGCTTGTGACACTAATAATGTCACTATAGAAAGAGTAGTATATCTAGAGTCAGAAGGCCTGCTGATACTGACTTGAAAATCATTAAATCTGTCTAGGCCTTAGTTACCTCTCTGTGAAGGTATTGTACTAGATTGCATCTAAAGTCTCTTTTAGCCCTAATCTTTGACCTTTTAATTCTGCAATGTGATCCTATCAGAAAATATCCTTTTATTTTTCATCAAAGTTGTTGATAAATGTCTTAAATAGAAGAGGGTCAAAGACAAAGCCCTAAGGCAAACCACTGGAAATCTCCAGCTAGTTTGACATTCATTCATTAATTAGCCCTCTTTGGATCTGTTCATTCAACCAGTACTGAACCCATGTCCCTTCAGTTCTGAACTCATTCTGTCATGCAGCTCATTATCTTGCAATTTTTTTTTTGTTTTTCTTCCAAAGATACCACTAGACACTTTGTTAAGGGTCTAGCTGAAATTCAGATGCTCTGTGTATTTGCAAATGATTGGTATAGTCTCTATTGGTAATTTAAAAATAACTTTGGAGGATAAAGGTTCTGCAGCATGGAAACAAAAATATTTAATTGATTTTCAAACAGAGGAGTGGGGAGGGTCTAAGGAAGATTCCTCATCTGTAGGCTAACAGTCCAAAAGGGGCAGAAGGAACTTGCATACAATTATGATTTTTAAAAATAGGAATTTAATAAAAATAAACAAAAGGTTTAAACAAAGTGCTATGAGAAGTTTCGGGAGGAAGAGATTATAAACTCAAAGGGTCAAGGAAAACTTCATGAAGGCAGTGGAATTTGAGCTTTATTGAAGGGAGAGAGTTCAACAGGGAGAGATGAGAGACACGGAATGAAAAGACTTTTCTCGTTATAGAGTATAGCACAAGAACAGAAGGAGATTGTGGAGACATTAATAGACTTGTTTGGCTATTATATATTTACATACATACATACATATACAAATATGCATATACGTATGTGTGTATATGCATATACATACATGGAGAGAGAGAGAGAGAGAGAGAGAGAGAGAGACAGAGATAGAGAGACAGAGAGAGAGAGAGAAACAGAGAGAGAGAGATTGAAAGAGAATAGCAGAAGACAAGAAGGCTGGAAAGGCAAAGTAGAGCCAGAATATAAAGAACCTTGAGTTGCAGTATTAAGAATTAATATTCTATTCTCATAGGCACTGGAGAAGTCATTGAAAGTTTTTGCATAGAATACTAGGGGCAAATTAGAGATGAGAGAGAATGGAAGCAGGATGACCAGTTTGAAGGTTATAATTATAATCTAGGCAATAGGTGGCAAGAGCCTGAACTAGGTTGATGCCCATGTAAGTAGAATAAAGGGGATGGTTGGGAGAGATAGATGCTATGTCATCAGAATCAACAAGCCAGTCAATAAAAAATACATTTATTAAATGTTTACTATGTTACAGAAACAGTGGTAACAGCTGAGGATACAAAAAAGGAAAAAAAAATAAAATAAACAACTATCTTCCCCTCAAAATGCTCACATTCTAAAGGGGGAGACAATGTGCAAATAAATATGTATATACCAGACATATACAGAGTAAATTGAAGATAATCTCAGAGGGGAGGCACTAGAAGGAATGGGAGTAGGGGAAAGGAAAAGCTTCCTTCTGAAAGTGAGGTTTGAGCTGAGTCTTGAAGGAAGCCAGGGAAGCCATGACACAGAGATGAAGAGGAAGAGAATTCTAGACATGGCAAGGTGGAAGTGAGGGGGATAGTAAGCCTAGGAAGCCAGGGAAAAGGTACAGAGTCATTACATGTGGGGAGCAGCAAGAAGGCTAGGGTGGCAGTATCACAGAGTATATGAAGAGTAGCAAAGCCTAAAAACAAAAAAAAATTAGAAAGGTAGAAACAGATGAGGTTGTGAGGAAATGCCAAACAGAGAATCTATATTTGATTCTGGAGCTAATAGTGCAGGATGGACGAGAATTGAGACAGCCTTGAAATGGGGAGGATAATCGTAAGGCAATCACAATATAGGAAAGTAGAAATAATAAGACTTTCCAAGAGACTGGATATCTGGAGTGAGTTCAAGAGAGGAATCTAGGGTGATACTGAGCTTATAAACTTAGGCTACTGGGAAAATAGTGGGGGCTTTCAATAATAACAGAGAAAAGGGAAGAGAAGAGGGTCTTGGGAAAAAAAGTGAAGGAGTTCTGTTTTGGCCATGTTGAGTTTGGTATGCCTATGAGACATCGAGTTTGAGATATTCCGAAAGGAAATTGGTGATGAGAAATGGGTTCAGAAGAGGAATTGGGGCTAAATAAATCGATGCAGAAATCATCTGCATAAAGATTATATTTGAACCCACAGGTACTGATTATATCAGACAGTAAAATAGCAAAGAGGGAAAAGAGATTGGGGTAGGGAGGAAGGACAGAGTCTTCAGATATTGCCATGGTTAGTGGGTGTGACCTGAATGAAAATCCAACAAAGTAGACTGAGGAATTTAGGGAAAAGATAGTAGACAGATAAATTCTGGTTTGAAATCCTGCATTATTGGAAGGTTGATGGTTTCCACAACATATAAGGAAATTAGGATGAAGAACAGGTTTAGTAGGGAGATATAATGAATCCAATTTGGGGCTGGTTGAGTTTGAGGTTCTTGGTGGGCCCTGTTGGGTAGCAGACTACCAGAGATATATCTTGGATTGAATGCTATAAATTAAACAAAAGCTCTCAACTTCAATCATTTTTCTGAATCTTTAACATTCCTTTAATTTAATCTACGTAAATAGATAAAATGTCTATTGGTTTAAATATTATATGACTACCAGCGTTTGATTGGCCAGAGGGATCCCGTCTTTGTCAATAGAATTTCCACAGGGAATTTAAAAAGAGGATTACTATTTCAATGTTTTATCTCTACCAATAATAAAATATACTTATAAATCAAAGTTCAAATATGTAGACCATATGAAACCTCATAGGAGAAATCCCTAATTATGACATAAATAGAGTGGGTTGGGGAGCAGTACTTCTGACACCTCTAGCTATTAAACAGGGCTGGTGAGAGACATTTGTTATAAGTTTAAAGCTTGGCATATATAATGTCCACTGAGGAACATCACCACTAAACCATAGGATCTAGGGCTTTGCCCTTTTTCCTATTTGCAGTTACAATGGCCCATATATTTGAAATGAATGTTTTGGGGATGTTCAACTCCCTGCCATTCATTATAATTTGTAGTAGGTCAAATACTCTAATTAAAGCTTAAGACAGTGAAGGTCTCAGTTGAGAAATGTCAGTAATAGAATAAATTGTTAAGTCTGCCTCCAAAGGTTTTCTTATCTAAAATTTTATTTCTTTTCTTCAGCTGAACTTAGGTGTTAGTTTCTTTGCTTCTTAAATAGTAATGATATTGATTGACATTTATATTGTATTTTATATCTTGCAAAGTATCTTAAGTACATTATCTCATTTGACCCTCTTGCCAATCCTGTGTGGTAGACACTATCATTATTATCTAATTATTCCAAACTCCTAAATTAGCGGTCCTCATTTTTTTTTAATCTGCTAGCACAATATTCTTTGCCACGAGGAATCATAATACAATGAAAGCTCAAGATAGCAATACAACGGGACAGTCAGGAGATCCATACTTGTACAATTTCAGTCTGAGCATTCATTTTGTTGAGTTCTTTGTGAGCTCAAGCTCTGATATATTTTGAGGTTAATGGAGAAGTTATTGATTATCATATTTAATTTATTTTGTATGTACTATCCTTTCCATGGGCACCTAAGTGGCACAGTGAATATGGCCTTGGAATCAGGAAGATTCATCTTCATGACTTCAAATCCTGCCTCAGACTCTTACTATCTGTGGTCCCCTGGGCAAGTCACTTAACCCTGTTAGCCTCAGTTACTCATCTGCAAAATGAGGTTGAGAGGGAAATGGCAAACCACTCCAGTATCTTTGCCAAGAAAACACCAAAGGGGGTCACAGAGAGTCAAACACAACTGAAACAACTCAAAAAACAAAAATTTCTTACCTTGATACATATGCTAGTTGTGTAAAAAGCATATTGAACAAAAGTATTTATAAATATTCTTTTATCTGCAATAACATAATATAAAATATTTCTCAACATACATAGTAAGTTGTAGTATATCTCTTGAGAACCATTTCCTAGGAGAATATTAGTTTCTTGAGGGTAGGTTTATTTTATTTCTGTTCTTACATCACTAATTCCTAGCATAGTGATTTGTAACATGATAGGTTGTAAATATATGTTTGTTTAATCGATTTATTTTAAATCCTCATTTTTCAGATGAGAAAGCTAAAACTTAGGGAGATTAAGTGATTTGCCTGTGGTGACATACCTAAGAAGTGTCAGAAGTTAGAGATTTATGACACTTACCTGTGCCTTTCTAAAGACATTCAGATACCTAGACATTTAGATGGTATTTCCAGATGAATACTTTAAGCAAGGCTGAACTACCAAACATCTGGCAGGGAGGCTATAAAAGAGAGATTTCTGCATCGAGTGGGAAGCTTTATTTACAATGCCCTCCAAGGTCATTACCAACGATATGATTCAATGGAAATTGTGCTTATGTGGAAGTGGAAATTTTATGGTTTCCATAATCACGTAATTATATTTCAATGGAAATTTTCTTTTGAGGAAGCTTCGAAATTCTACTCCATGGTTGATTTTGACTTCCCAAAAGAATCAAATAATCTTGTATTCTACTGTATGAAAGCCATATAAGCCCTAGAGATCCTTTTTACAACACTAATGGGTGAATGGAGTCTCTAAACAAAGCTGCATCTCCCCCTCATTGTTTCAGGTATAACCTGGGAGAGTCCGGGTGACTCTTTTCAAATGCTATGAGTTTGATCTCCATTTGGTGTGTTCTTTCTGGGCCAATACTAACTGTACTCTGGCATCATTTAACCAATTAATATCAATTAGCTTTTATAAAAGGACATTTACTAAGAAGATAAAAAAATTACAAACATTTCTCCCAACATTGGGGAGAGCAGATTAAAAAAGCAATTTCTACATAACCTTTGCCCCACCACATTGACTTCTAAATGCTGATCGATGGGATATTGTAGCTCTCTCTTGGATACCTTCAATCCATTCGTATCCTGGGTCAAGGAGGTCTCTCAAGACTTTCCTCCTCATTAGTCACAGCTGTCCTCAAAATCTGACATGGACTCCAACTCCTAGATGGTTGGTAGATTGATCTCTTGATCTTTAGAAGCTTGTAGTCACAGTCTATTCCAGTATTTTTTGACTCAAGAACAGGAAACAATAGACTATAGGGACAGAAGCAACAGCAAGGCCACATGCTCACCAGGTGCACAATGGTAGCTGGTTTGGTGATATAAAGATTCCTGGCCCTACAGGTTTATATTCTTTCCTCCAAGGCAGCCAAAGGGAAAAGAGAATGTCATCCAGATAGTGTCTTTTGTATGCATTCTCAGTTCCAGCCCAGCAGTCAATTAAGTTTCCTCATCTTCATAGAAATAATACTAGCCAATATTCTGAAATTCAGTAGTGATTGAATTGACAGATTACGCTGCTTATTCTCATAAGGACTGGGTTTATTGGCCTGTACCCAATACCACCTCAAATGCAGGGAGCCTTTATTCAAAGAATGATAGATTTAGAGTTTCAATATGATTGTCAGTCATTTAACCTCAATATGGAAGTTAGTCAGTCAATAAATATTTATTAAGAGACTTCTATGAGCTAGTCATTGTGTTAAGTACTGAGGATGCAAAAAAAGCAAAAGACAGTCTACTCTCAAGTAGAGTACACAATCTCCTGGGGGAGAGAGCATGCAGATAACAATGTGCAAACAAGCTATACACAGGATAAATTGAAGATAAGCAACAGAAGAAAGGCAGTAGAATTAAGGGTGATTGGGAAAGATTTCTTGTATTCCAGCCCTCTCATTTTACTGGTAATGAAACTGAGGTCCATATCCAGGAAATGGCTTCCTCTAGTTCGCATGGATAGCATGAGAAAGAGGTAAGATTTTTACAAAGTTTCCTGACTCTGCTTCCAAGGCTCTTTCCCCTGGATAGCATTGTCTTTCCTCTATGTTGCTTAGAAGTACTGGCTACCAGTGACTGGCTAACATTCATCTTTGGTTTCCTTTTGCTGCTTTTCTTCTGTTCATTTTATCTCTAATACTTTCTCCTTTGAATCTGTTTCCTTCGTCTTCTAGATTTATAGGGAATTTGGGTTGAAAATTACCTTAAAAATTTCATGAGCAAAACTTTTGGGGACTGAAGATGGTTCATGGAAAGAATATGACTTACTGGCCAATGCTGGGGGCAGAGCCAAGATGGCGGCTGGAAAGCAGAGACTTGCTTAAGCTCTCCCCCAAATCCCTTCACACACCTGTAAAAAATGGCTCTGAACAAATTCTAGAGCTTCAGAACCCACAAAATAGCAGAGAGAAACAGGTCTCCAGCCCAGGAGAGCCTGGATTGTCACTGGGAAGGGTCTATGGCATGGTGTTGGGAGCAGAGTCAGCCTGCTGGAACAGGCCTTGGGGCCTTGAATCATTGAGCTGTGGCAGTTACCAGACTTCTCAACCCTCAAACACCAAAGAGCAGGTTAGAGGGAAACTGTGGGATGGAGTTCACAGCCATCCAGCCACCAGCCCTGGGGGTGGCAGAGGTGGTACAGCAGTGGTGGTGGAAGCAGCAGGAAGCTCCTGAGGCTGCTTCCAGAGCTACAGCATCAGCTGCTTCCCGAGTCCCTGGCTTGCACAGTGGGAGGAATCTAGGAGCAGATCAGAGCAGGAGTGTCAGCAGTGCTTTGTGGGCACAAAGGCAGATTCTCTTGCTGTGCCTTGCTTGGATCTGTATTGCAGTCCTGGTTGGCAGTTCTTGGGGGAGGAGGAGGACTGTGGTGACACAGCCTGGGGTGACAGTGGAGTAGCAGTAGCTCTGAAAACAGCAGTTCTTGGACTCTAAAGCTTGGGACAAAGTACTCTCTACTCTACAAGCAATCATATCCTGACAAAAAAGCTCAAGGGTCAAGTAGTTGGCTGGGAACATGAACAGGCAGCGAAAATGGACTCAGACTCAAATGCAGACTCAAACTCTAGATCTCTTTTTTGGTGACAAAGAAGACCTAAACATATAGCCAGAAGAAGTCCCCATACTGCTTTCTCTTTCCTCTTTCTTCTAACCATGGGGTGTTCAGGGACAACTAGCACTTCTGGTTTGAGGACTTAGCAAGCCTTTTTTTAGGGCTGCTCATCCACCTTTGGTGTCCACCTGTCTCTCTCAATTCTCACCTAAGGCTCCAGGAAGCTGCATGGTGGCATAGATGTTCGTGAAGATGACTGGAGATGACCCAGGATGCAATGAGAGACCCTGGTAAAACCATCTAGGCAGACAGGATAAACTGGTTAAGGGTAACGAAGTGGCTTCAGTTGAGTTAGGTAAATGTCTACCCCAGGCATGCGAAGACTTCCCAAAGCTAAATGGTGTTTGTTCCAGCCGCCAAGAAGGTGGCTGAAACAGGTGCTGTGGAGTGCTTAGAGCTTGGTCAGACATCACTACATTGTCACTGGACTTCAATGACTCTGGGAAAGAGAGTGAGGCTGACAACTTTGTGCCACCCTGTCTCACTTAAATCCAATTCACAGGCAAATCCAGACACGACCCCGTGATGACAATGGTCTTCAAAAATGAAGCAGAACAACAACTATCACTTTCCATCTTGTGTTCAACAGCCAAACATACCTTAGTGTGGAGTAAAGTTATTTCAGAACTAGGCAGGATATAAATGTGAAATCAATATTAGGGTATGTGGCTGACTGCAGGTTAATGAGAATTATTTCCAAAGGTCATACCTGGAAATCAGCTTGCTTACTCTACAGTTATATCTTAACAGGGACAGGGACAGATAAAATTCTCCCTCCCACTGTTCTAGTATCACAAACCAAGAAGACCAGAGATAGACCCTGTAGTTGCCAGTTTAGAAGTGCCTATCCTCTGAGAAATCATAGCCTCCAACTTAGCTGTCACAGGGTGAGGTTCCCAACTTGCTTTATCTGTAAGCCTACTATATCTTCTTCATTGTTGTAGAGGGGAAAAATGCAGGGGGAGAAGGTCCTCTATTGATGTGAACACTTGCCTCCCAAAACTCCAGACATGAATGATAATGGTAAGTTTACATTTGAATAACAATTTAAAGCTTACAAAGTACTTTACCTACATTATTTCATTTGACAATGCATGAGTGAGGATTCCCCTGGAGCACAAAGATTATCTTGGTGAGTCAGTGACCAGTTTGAATTTTAAAGTGGGTCCTAGAAAATTAATATACATTTAGCCTTCCCAGAGTTGTTCTCCAGACTCTTGTTTATGTCTTGTTTATATCTGTGGGGATTTCATTGTGTGGGATGAGATAACTACTTTATAGTCGGAAGGTTAATGCCTTTATTTTATAGGTGTGGAAACTGAGGTATAGGAAGGTTAATATAAAAACAACAATAAAAAAAGTGACTATGGTAATTATAACATTGACCATAACATCTAAAGTTTACTTTTCTAGTGCATAGCACAGTATCCTTCATACATAAAATAGGAAAGACTGGGAAGTCAAGGATGTGGATCTAAATCTCAGCTTTTCTGTTTAATACCTATTTGACCTTGGTCAAGTCCTTTATTCTCTGTGGCATTGAAAGCCCCTTCATAACCTAGCCTCCTCCTACCTTACTAGTCTTTTTACATCTTATTACCCAACACATATTCTTCCATCCAGTGACAATGACCTCCCAGCTATTCCATTAACAAGATACTTCATCTCTCAGTTTTTTGTGTTTTCTCTGGTCATCCCCCATGCTTGGAATGTTCTCCTTACTCTACTCCAAGTACTGCCCCCCTGCCCCTGTTTCCTTTCAAGTCCCAATGGAAATCTTACCACCTGCAAGAAGCCTTTCCTAACTCCTAGTAATTTCAGTGCCTTACTTCTATTGGTTATTTCCTATTTATCCTGTACGTAGCTTGCTTTGTACATATTTGTTTATTGTTTCCATGTTATCTCCCTATCAGATTGTAAGCTCCTTGACCCATCTTGTCTTTTGCATCTTTTTGTGTCTTCAGTTCTTAGCATAATGCCTGACACATAGTATGTGTTTAATAAGTATTTATTAAATTGAATTAAATTATGTGTCTCAGTTTCTTCATCTATAAAAGGAGGATAGTGGTTCCCTATGGTCCCTTCCAGCTTTACATCTTTACTTCTATGAAATGAAAAGAAGTTTAAAACTTATAAGATTCATTAAAGGAGGTAATGTAAGTCATGTTGTTATTGATGTTGTGTTTATCCTTTGTTTTCGAAGAGGACCATGACATCAGGGAAATGAAGACATGACTTACACTTGCCTTAGATTTGAGTGAGGGAGGGCTGTACAAGGTCACCAGCCTCACTTTCTCCCCCAGAACCATCCGGATCCAGTGACCAGATATTCATGAGGATGACTGGAGATGACGAGGATGCAATGGGAGACCTTGGTCCTTTTAGGCTAAGGCCTTGAGGTAAAGCCCATTCAGTGAATAGGCATCTTTGAGAAATGAGTCAAAGGATGGCCCTTTTAATTAGGAAAAAAGAAAAAAAAAGTCAAGCTGGAAGGGTAAGACCCTCAGAGTTGCTGTTCCAAAGAGAAAGTTACCATTGATATTCAATCTAAGCAAGGAGGACCCAAAATACAGCCATTAAGTAGAGCTTGGGCAGGGACCTATTGTGGTCCAATCTATGAGCTTCCAAGTGAACTGGGTTTAAGGTTAACATTTATTTGGCAGATGATGAAACTAAGGTTCAGAGAAGTGAACTGATTTGTCAAAATTCGTTTAGCTAATTAAGCAATCAATGGGGGAAAAAAAAAGTATAATCTGCCTGCCGTGTGTCATGCCCCTTGGCCTGTATTGAGAACGCAGACAAAAACGCAAGTCTTCATCCTCCAGAATGTGATTTTCTATGAGGGCAGATGCATCTATGTATAAGAAAGATGTTATAAGCATAAGGTAATTTCTTTAAAAAAAAAAAGGAAGGTAATAATAGGTGGGAAGATCAGAAAAGGCCTCCTATAGAAGCTGGTGTTCGAGCTGAGTTTTGAAAGGATCTAGGAATCCTAGAGATGCAGATGAGGAGACGGTCCATTCCAGGCTTGGGGGACAAACAGCACCACCATGAAATAAGATGATAGATGAAGTGTCACTTTTGAGGAAAAGAGGACCAGTGTGGTTTGAACTAAAGAGATCATGAAAGGGGATCATTAATATATTATAAAGCTGAAAAGGTAAGTTGGAGTCAGATGGAAAATAGCTTTTGTTGTGGTAATACAATGGATAGAATGCTAGGACTGAAGTCAAGAAGACACCCTTTCCTGAGTTCAAATCCAGCCTCAGATACTTACTAGCTATGTGACCTTGGGCAAGTCACTTAACCCTCCCTATCTCAGTTTCCTCATCTGTAAAATGAGCTGTAGAAGGAAATGGCAAACCACTTTGGTATCTTTGCCAAGAAAACCCCAAATGGGACAATGAAGAGTGGGACATGACGGAAAAATTACTAAACAACAACAACAAAGCTGGAAAAATAGGTGGGAGCTAGAGGGAAAAGGACTTTACATGTCAAAAAGAGGGATTTTTGTTTTATTCTAGATGAAAGTTAATGGGAAATCATTGGACTTTATGGAAAAGGTGAGACAACTGGTCAGATCCATGCTTTAGAAATGGACAGCTCTGTGGCCGATGAATCAGGAGGCTATTACAATAGTGTGGGTGAATGATAGAGCTGGGAACAAGATGGTTATTGAGGAAGGTGAAGATAGCAGTGAAAATAGTGTCAAACATTGGTTAGAATACCAAACTTGAAAGACATTTACAACTCTAGAAAGTGCATCTTAAGCCAATTCCTATGGCTTTGGATCAGAGTCAGGGGTAGTGTCACGTTTTGCAGAGGGAATGTGGCCTTCTAGGCTCCTGCTAATGTAGAGGGGATAGAGACAGAGAGGGAACTTTCAGCTGTTGCCTTATGACTCTCTGTGGAGTTAGAAGGGAAGAAGTAGATCAACCAAGTGTTAGTATCTTCACTACATTGTAGAGGATACACAGGGAGAGGTCAGAAAGCTTAGCTCTTAATAAAACATGAAAAAGCTTAACTTACTGCCTGTGAGTTTCAAACATGGTATTTGTCCCTGCTGGGTAGGTTGTACAGTTCTTTCCCAGTTTGTCTAGGAAGATGCTTGATAAATGTCACCAGGAGAGCATGCATTTGAGGAAAGTACCTGACCTGAAGATAAAGCTTTATGTAGCTGCTGGATCTTCCTGAGGGATTCAGTGGCAAAGACTTGACCAGTAAAAGTTTAGCCTCCAAGATGGCGGCTGGGAAGCAATGACTGGCATGAGCTCCCCACCAAGTCCCTCCAAAAACCTATAAAACAATGGCTCTGAACCAATTCTAGAGCTGCAGAACCCACAAAGTGGCAGAGGGAAGCAGGGCTCCAGCCCAGGACAGCCTGGATGGTCTCTGGGTAAGGTCTGTCCCACATGGAGCTCCCAGCCCCCAGCTGAGGGGAGCAGAGCTGAGCCCAGCCCGCATGGCGCAAACAGCCCAGACGCGGACCTACCAGACTAGGAGACAAGAGGAGAGTGCCCTAGCATCCTAAATTACTGAGCTGTGGCATCCACCAGACCTCTCAACCCACAAAGAGCAAAGACAACAAAGAAGGTTAGTGGGAAAAGCTGCGGGACTGAGTTTGTGGTTTGGCCACTGCCCCTGGGGCTGCGGAGGTGAGGCAGCTTTAGAACTACAGCTGCAGTTGTTTCTGGCCCCA
>CM053625.1:177379372-177404689 GCA_028646595.1 Phalanger gymnotis
AGTGGGGTGACGGAGGGGAGGGCAGACTGGGGAACAGGGCAACCAGAGTGTACGCCATCTTGGAGTGGGCAGGGAGGAAATGGGGAGAAAATTTGTAATTCAAACGCTGGTGAAAATCAATGCTGAAAACCAAACATATTAAAAATAAATTAAAAAAAAAGTTTAGCCTCTATGGATATCCTTTATAGTAATTAGATTTGGTAGAATGATTTATCTGGCTTTTCTCAACACGAGGAAATAGACTTTAAAATGTAGGATAAGAGGCTGATATGACAGTGAACACTTCAGATAAGTTTTTCTTCAGTCACGCTTTAGGGGAATTCTCTGTACTACTGTCATTGATGGAAATAAGAACACATCGAAAGCATCCATATGCTGCTCTGAATGCTCTGAAACAAGAACAAGGGTTAAAGTACTGGAAGATTAGATATGGCTGAAGGGAATAATCATCAGCAGTTTCTGGCCTCTGTGCAAACTGACCTTAGCAGTCTCCTCAAATTGGAAGAAGTCCCATCAGCACAGGTTTGGGTTCAAAACAGCTGGTGACTAAATGGCCAGGGAGAAATAAGAGGAAATGCTCAGAAGAAGCCAGGTCACTGCTTCTCAATGATTGGGCAAATTGGTTCCATCTGCTGAGAAACTGTTGTGATCTGTGATTTATTACGTACTAGTAGGAGATTTAAATGGCTTAATTAAATAAAAGGTTTACTATGAACCTTGGTTTGCTATTGCTAACTTGACCTGGTTTGCAAACCAATGGTAAAAATTTCAGTGTGAGCATTTATACCTTGAAAACAGCAAATGACAAATTAGGACTCATGTTACTGTTTTGTTGATTTTCAGGCTTAAAAAATGATGGAGAAAATGTTAATTATGTGGATTAGTGTGGATTGAATTTAAAAATATATAGTTTATATTTTTTTTCCTCCTTGGCATTCGAGTTGTTTAAAATTTACCAGCACCAAGATGAATACTAAATAGGAGAAAAAGAGCTGCTGGTGGAATCTGGGTGCTGCTTTATTGTCCCCTGCCCATCATCTGAAACTCTTACCCCTTGCATATGAACAATATGCTCTCTGCTGCCATCTGTTAAAGACATGGAGAGGAGTAGTTCTGTATACCAATAGGACCAAATGACTTCTTTTTAAATTTTATTTTTATTATCTTTGCATTAATTTTTTTTTAACATTTTGAGTTCCAAATTCTCTCCCTCCTCCCAGTCCCTCCCCCTATTATTGAGAAGGCAAGAAATATATCCACTATGCTATCCATGATATTTGATATACATGTGAAGTCGAACTAAACATATTTCCATATTAGCCATGTTGCAAAAAAAGAGTAAAAAACAATATGCTTTGATCCGTATTGAATTCATCAGTTCTTTTTCTGGAGGTGGATAGCACTTTTCAGCATGAGTCCTTTGGAATTGTCTTGGATCACTGTGTTGATCAGAGTAGCCAAGTCTTTCACAGTTTATCATCATTACAACAATGCTGTTACTGTGTACAGTGTTCTCCTCATTCTATTCACTTGACTTTGCATCAGTTCATATGTCTTCCTAGTTGGTTTGTTTCTTTTCTGAACTTATTGCCCTCATCATTTCTCATAGCACAATACCATTCCATCACAGTCATATATCACAATTTGTTCAGCCATTTCCCAATTGATAGGTATCTCCTCAATTTCCAATTCTTTGAAATCACAAAAAGGAGCCTCGATAAATACTTTTGTACATATGGTTCTCTTTTCTTTTTCTTTTATCTTTTTGGGATACAGACCTAGGAGTGATATTGCTAGGTCAAAAGTTATGCACAGTTTTATAGTCCTTGGGCACAGTTCTAAATTGTTCTCTGGAATGATTGAACCAATTCATAACTCCAGCAATAGTGCATTAGTGTCCCCATTTTTCCTCATCCTTTCAAGAATTTATCCTTTTTCCTTCCCTGTCATGTTAGAGAATCTGATAGGTGTGAGGTGATACTTCAGAATTGTTTTACTTTTCATTTCTCTGACCAATATTAATTTAGAACATTTTATTTTCCTATGACTATAAATAGTTTTGATTTCTTCTTCTGAAAACTGCCAGTTCATATCCTTTAACCATGTATCAGTTGAGGAATGGGTCTTATTTCTTATACATTTGGCTCAGCTCCATATCTATTTGAGAAATGCGTTTTTGTCAGAAAAAACTTGCTATAATTTCACCCCAGTGTTCTGCTTTCCTTCTAATTCTAACTGCATTGGTTTTGTTTGTGCAAAGCCTTTCTAGTTTTATATAATCAAACTAGTCCATTTTGTCTCCCATGATCCTCTCTAGATCTTCTCTGCTCATAAATCCTCCCCTTCTCTATATATCTGGCATGCGTATTTTCCTATTCTCCCCTAATTTGCTTATAATATCACCCTTTATGCCTAAATCATATCCATTCTGATATTAACTTGGTATGTGTATGAGATGTTGGACTATACTTAGTTTCTGCCAGATTCCTTTCCAATTTTCCCAGAACTTTTGTCAAAACCTTGAAACTTTCAGTTTCTCAAACATTAGATTCCTATGATCATCTACTACTGTATATTATATGCCTAATCTATTCCATTGATCCACCACTCAATTTCTGAGCCAATATCGGATTGTATTGGTAATTAGAGGTTTGTAATACAGTTTAAAATCTGATACTGCTAGTCTGCCTTCCTTAATATTTTTTCATTGATTCCCTTGATACTGTTTTATTGAAAGTGCATTATTTTTTAACTTTTATTGTCAATTTTATTTATTTTATTTTTCCCAATTACATATGAAAACAGTTTTGAAATTCCTTTTTTTACAAAGTTTGAATTCCAAATGCTTTCCCTTTCCTCTTTATCTTCCCCCATTATTGAGAAGGCAAGCAATTTGACATATATTATACATGTGCAGTCATGCAAAACACATTTCCATGCAAGTCATTCTGTGAAAGAAGAAAAAGACAAAAAAAGCAAGAAAAATGAAGTAAAAAAAGTATCTTTGATCTGTATTCAGGCTCTACCTGTTCTTTCTCTGGAGATGGACATCACCTTTCATCATAAGTCCTACAGAATTGTCTTTGATCACTGTATTGCTGAGAATAACTACGTTATTGATAGTAGATCATCATACAATATTGTTATTACCATATACAATGTTCTCCTGGTTCTGCTCATTTCACTCTGCATCCATTCACGTAAGTCTTTCCATGTTCTTTTTTTCCCCTTTTCTGAGAGCAACTTGCTCATCATTTCTTATAGCACAATAGTATTCCATCACAACACTTGTTCAGCAATTCCCCATTGAAGGATATCCCCTCAATTTCAAATTCTTTATCACCAGTAAAAGAACTGCTATAAATAGTTGTGTAAATATTAGTCCTTTTCCTGTTTTTTTTTTTTTTATCTCTTTGGGACGCAAACTTAGTAGTGGTATTGCTTAGTCAAAGGGTATGCATGGTTTTATAGCCCTTTGGAAAGAGTTACAAATTGCTCTCCAGAATGGTTGAATCAGTATACAACTTCACCAATAGTACATTTGTATTTTAATTTTCCCACATCATCTCCAATGTTCGTCATGTTTCCTTTTCTGTCTATATGAGTAAGGCAACATTCAAGACCTCAGAGAGGACCATGAACATGCCTGAATGGTTCAGAATCATGAATTCTCTAGGTAGAAGGTAGAGGAAGTATAACATTTGTTTAGACTCCAAAGGATCAGACTCAAGGACCAATGCCCCCAATTCGATATTGTGGCAATAACATTCCAAAACCAATAAGCCCACCTCACTATAGTAATAAAGATTGTAACAAAATATTATAACAGCAAGCCAAATCATACTTTTGCTTCCCCTCAATGCTAGGGCCCTCCTGTTAAGAAGATCACTCAGAAATCCCAAGTCCCTGCTCAGCACTCTCTCCCTTAGCTATGCTGACTCCCAGTTCCAAAAATCCCTTTTGTGTTCAGCACTCTCCTCTCTGCACACTCCGGAAGCTGGCACTCGGCTTCTGAATCCTGCTGCTGTCTGTTCCACTCTCAGTCTTCAGTTTCTGCTCCTCCTAGTCCTCAGTTTTCTCAACTTCTGCCATTTGCAAGCTCTGTTCTACCTTTTCATACATGTGAAGCCGTCATCTGATTGACTAGAATCTCATCTGATTGACTAGAATTTAGGCACATATAGTTGGCTCTGGTCTTAGCTATTCCCCTTAGGGCTCTGAGGGTTTCAAGATTCTCTCAAACTACCAAACTAATTTTCTAACTCACCTGGTGCCTCACACTTAATTAGTGAAAGGGTGTGGGTCTGTCTAAAATCAGACCTTTCTTTGTTGGCCCCACCTGAAGTCTATTCAAGGGATGGGAAAGATCTTGTCACTTACTGATTGGCTTTACACAGTCATATTAGCCAATCTGAAGGTGTGAGGTTATAGCTCTGAATTGTTTTAATGAACTCTCATCAAAGTGATTTAGAGCATATTTTTATATGGCAATAGATAGCTTTGATTACTTTGTCTGAAAACTGCCTGTTGATATCCTTTGACCAAATATAAATTGAGGAATGGGTTTTATTTCTATAAATTTGATCCTGTTTTATATATGTTTGAGAAATGAAATCTTTATCTCTACTTACTCTATTTTTTCACAATAATGATTACCAACTTTGTATTTCCCTCCATCCTATTTTCTCTCTCTGTCTCTGTCTGTCTCTCTACTTTTACACTGTACATTCTCAAAAGTGTATTGCTTCTGACTTTTATCTCCCCCACACTGCCCTCCCTTCTATTAGCTTCCCTCCCTCTCTCTTATCCCCTTCCCCTCCTAATTTCCTGTAGGGTAAGATGGGTTTCTACACCAACTGAGTATATATTATTCCCTTTGAGACAATTTGAATGAGAATAAGATTCATGTGCTCCCCTCCCCACTTTCCCCATTTCCCCCTCTACTGTAAAATCTGTTTCAGGACTCTTTTATGTCAGAAAATCTATCCTATTCTATGCCTCCCTTTCCCTTTCTCCCAGTAAATTCTTCTTTCTCATCCTTTAATTTATTTTTTTTAAGATAAACATACCATCGTATTCAACCCATAGCTCTGCTTTCTAACTTCCCTAATAATGAGAAAGTTTTAGGAGTTATAAATATCTTTTCTCTATGTACAAATATAAGCAGTTTAACCTTATCAAATCCCTTATGATTTCTCTTTCCTGTTTATAGTTTTACGATTCTCTTGAGTCTTGTATTGGAATGTCAAATTTTCTATTCAGCTCTGGTCTTTTCATCAGAAATACTTGAAAGTCCTCTAATTCATTGAATATCCCTTTTTCTCCTGAAGGATTCTATTCAGTTTTGCTGGATAGGAGACTGTTGGTTGTAATCCTAGCTCTTTTTCCCTCAAGAATATCATATTCCAAGCCCTCCAATCATTTAATGTAGAATCTGCTAAATTTTGTGTTATCCTGATTATGATTCCACAATATTTGAATTTCTCTTTTTGGCTGCTTGCAGTATTTTCTCCTTGATCTAGGAACTCTGGGATTTAGCTATAAAATTCCTGGGAGTTTTCATTTGGGGATCTGTTTCAGGAATTAAGTAGAATTCACTCAATTTATATTTTACCTTCTGGTTCTAGAATATCAAGGCAGTTTTCCTTGAAAATTTCTTGAAAGATGATATCTGTGTTATTTTTTTTATCATGACTTTCAGATAATCCAATAATTCTTAAATTATCTCCCCTGATTCTATTTTTTCCTAGTCAGCTGTTTTTTTCCAATGAGATATTCTACATTTTCTTCTATTTTTTCATTCTTTTAATTTTGTTTTATGGTTTCTTGATTTCTCATAAAATCATTAGCTTCCACTTGCCCAATTCTAATGTTAAAGGAATTATTTTCTTCAGTGAGCTTTTGTACCTTCTTTTCCCTTTAGCAGATTGTACTTTTTAAGGAGTTCTCTTCAGTGAATTTTTGTGTCTCTTTTTTTTATTATATGGCCAATTCAGCTTTTCGAGTCATCCTTCTCTTCACTGGATTTTTGTTCCTCTTTTACCATGTGGTCTATTCTGTTTTTTAAGATGTTATTTTCTTCAGTATTGTGTGTGTGTGTGTGTGTGTGTGTGTGTATGCCCGTTTGTGTATGTGTCCTTTACCAAGCTTTTGACTTGCTTTTTTTCATGACTTTCTTATATCACTCTCATTTCTCTTCTCAATTTTTCCTCTACTCTTACTTCATTATAAAAATTATTTCTGAGCTCTTCCAGGGCCTGCAAACAATTCATATTTTTCTTTGAGGCTCTGGATGCAGGAACTTTGACTTTGTTGTCTTCTTCTGAGTGTATGGTTTGCTCTTCCTTGTCACCACAGTAACTTTCTGTTGTCAGAATTTTTTTTCTGTTGTTTGCTCATTTTCCAGCCTATTTCTTGACTTTTAACTCTGTACTAGAGTGGGGCTCTACTTCCCAAGTGGAGGGGGCACTGGCCCAACCTTTAGGATTTTTTGTGCAACTGTTTTCAGAGGTAATTCTGGGGACCCTTACATTTTTGGCCATGCCAGGATTATATCATCTAGGGAGAGGTGTGTTTCCTACTCTCCTATACTGTGCACTGCTTTGTGAGGGACCATAAGCACTTTTTTCAATCCTGGAACAGTGACCAGGATCCCTGCTCCCCAGTGGCCACAAACTCTGTTGTACTAGTGCTCCTCCTCACACTGGGACTAAGACCCAGGACTGTGACTCAGATACAAGTATAGGCAATGCAACAGAGTCCTACCCCTGGTACCAGCAAAGGGACCCCAGTAAATCTTTTGAGTTGTCAGATCCCCTTAGTGTTTCTTCGCTGAGAGGTCTGGGGACTGTCCCTGCTGCCACTGATCTGTTACCCAAGGTCTGCTCCTATTTTGCTGGTGCCTGGTTTGTGCTAGCACAGGCTGCTCTAGACTATGATCCTCTTTTACCCTAGTGCAACAGACCTTTCCTGCTGACCTTCTAAGTTGTCTTGGGCTGGAAAATTTCCTTTACTCTGTCCTTTCATGGGCTCTGCAACTCTGGAATTTGTTAGAGTCATTATTTAAAGGTACATGGAGGGGTTTGGGAGAGAGCTCAAGAGAGTCCCTGCCTTTACTCTGCCATCTTGGCTTCACCTCCTCCTTTGGTATTCCTGACCTTCAAATTTTATTATAATTTTTTAAGTTCTATAAAAGAATTCTTTGGTAATTTGTTTGATATTTCATTGAATAGGTAAATCATTTTTGGTAGACTTGTCATTTTTACCATATTGGTTCAGCCTACTCATGAGTAATTAACATTTCTCCCATTGTTTTAATTTGTCTTTATTTGTATGGAAAGTTTTATAATTCTTTTCCAATAGCTTGTGGGTTTCTCTTTGCTGTTAGACTCTCAAGTATTTTATATTGCCGCAGTTATCCTAAATAGAATTTATCTTACTATCTCTTCTTGCTGGGATTTTTTTTCTCAATATATAGAAATACTGATTATTTTTGTAGGTTTATCTTATTTCCTTTCTTAAAGGAATATGGATCCAGGATTTTTCATGAGGAGTTCATGGGGAGCTGGACCAAGGATTTCATTTTTATAGCAAACTTTCAATGAGGAAATTCCCTCTGTATTCAGATTAACAATTGCCCTTCAACTTAAAGTCTTAAAGCATTATCTGAGACATGAGATGACTTTCATATTGAGATCACACAGCCAGTATGTTTCAGAGAGACTTGAATCTAACTCTCTTGACCTCAAGGACTATCTATCTATCTACTATTGTGCTGCCATCCAAAGAACGACAAAAGCTAAATCAGCTTTTTTTCCTCTACCTCATTTCTATCATATTCCATCAGAACATGTGTTTTCATCACTTAGGGAAACCCAGGAGTGCAAATTCCCTCCACTAATGCAAATCAGAACCTCATCTATAATTTAGAGAATTAGCCAGGGATGTCAAGATTTTAAATGTCTTACTAAGGGTCATGTAACTAATCCTTATAGATAAGGCTTAAAACTAAATCTTCCTAGCTCCATCTCCTGCCAATGATATTATTCCATGCTCCAAATTATATGTAATGGCTATGGGAACAAGGTGAAGAATGGCAACATAGCTACGACACATAACAGAGTTCACCAATGGTTAGTCCAAGATTGGCCATTTACTTGGGCCAGTTGATAGATTGTTATGCATCTGTCATAACTAAAATTTTAGTTTGATCACTATGATAGTTTCAGTCTCCCTGTACCTCAGTGTTCAGAGCAGAAGGTTCAAACCACATTGCACATGGTGAGAACTATATCTTAGTAGTTATGGCTAGATCAATAGATGAAGACTGAAGAATATTCTACATCTTAGGGATGAAATACCTTTAACTTTTTGTAATCTCCAGCTTCTTAGGGACCAAAATAAAGGGAAAGAGGGAGGCTGAAACTCTGATGAAGAGAGAAGTGAAGAAGCATTTATTTAGTACCCATTATGTGCTTGGCATTATGCTAAGTGATTTATACATATGTCATTTGATGAAACAATTGGAGCAAACTCACACACACACAAATACACACACATACACACACACACACACACGCATGCACACAGTAACCCAATAGGAAGTATAAAAGCATTTAATTTGGTGTCTTGGGATGTTTTAATGGTCAAAAACAATTGAAGTGACTGACCAGATGGCTAATCTAATACATAATCATAAGTCATCATTTGGTTGCAGGGCTAACTTATGGTTAGCTTGTTAAAAAATGGTTGGGTTTATTCTCCTTGGCACTGGATAACAGAACAAAGAGCACTGAGTGGAAATTTTAGAATGGCAGATTTCAGGATTCATATCAGAAAGTATCTCAATTATCAGACAGGTCCAAAAAAGGAATGAATTGTTTCATTAGGGTCACAGGTTTCCTATCTGTGGAAGTCTTCAAGTGGAAGTTGAAAAATCATTTTTCAAAAATGGAATAGTAGATATTTCTGTTTAAGTGTGGGTTGGAATGGTTTTTCCATCTTTGAGAGGCCATGGTTTTATGTCAAGAGTGGGTGGGTGGAATCTTTGCCTATCTGACTCATATTTCTGTGATCTCATCACCTCACCAAGAAAGAGTGATTGAGGGAAGAACCTTACTTGAATTCATATAGCTATCTATATATTACTGGCATATAATGTCAGGGCATTGAATGGCTGAAAACTTCTGTATGCTAGACAGGTTACCATGAGCTCGATAATAGTGAATCTAATCCACTCAAAAACATTTGCGTTCCAGGGCTGTACCTTGTGCATTATCTGATCTGGCCATTATCCTAGTTTCCTATATATTTCCTGCCATGATTATTAGAGTGTTATTTTATATCACAATTACAATGGAGTTTAGACCAATTTCTGTATTGCCTTTGGAGGAGTTTAATTCTATGGTCTTAGCAAGTGTGGCCTTTTCCTCTTTCCTAGTTATAACCAAAATAATGATGTAGCTGTTACTCTGCTATAAAAATATAAACCTGTGCCCCCTATAAATTGTTTGGCTTGTCATTAAGATGTTTCCTAAACAAGTTGAATATATACCACATATCCTGTCAGCAGCATTTCCAGCAGCCTTAAATTACATGCTGCGTCTTTACATATTCAAAAGACCATAATGGAGGTGTGCCAAACAGCTCAGAGAAAATCAGTCATGCGGAGGGGATAGTGGCCTTCGCTTCCTGAAAACCTGAGTGAGCTACAGAATACCTTGGATTGTTATGACTGAATTTGTTTCTGTGCTACTTGCAGGTTCCTCTACCTAGAGTTATTTCATTGCCCTGACTCCCATTGATAATCCATTTGTGAATTCAAGTCAATAAACAATTCCTAAGTGTCTGCTTTGTGCAAGGCACTCTAAGGGCTGTTGATTTGGCAACTCAGTAATGGTGAAAGGGGGTAAGGAGAAAGAGAAGAGCCAATACTGCATTGAGGATTCAGGTCTGGGAGCATTGTGGTACTAGCAACAGAAACAGGGAAGTTAGGAAGAGGAGTAGATTTGAGGAAAAGAAAATGAATTTAATTGAACTACACCCCTTTATGGACATGTGTATATAGGAACAATGTGTCTCAAAGTTCTGATTGAACAGATTAGTCAAAATAGTTAAATGATAAAATTCTGGTGGCAAGTCAGTCTACATTGATTATTTTTTTTGTTGGTATTGAGAAATGCTCATTTAGTTCTTCTACATATTCATTCTCTTGGGCCTCATCCTACTCTAAATAATATGCCAATTTTTAGGTCACTAAGCTCCAGTTTCTCCAGGGTTTTAATTGTATTAAGCATTGTTTTAAATGGTATTTAGATAAACTATCAAAATTTAAAGACAGAGAGAGAGGGAGGGAGGGAGAAAGAGAGAGAGAGAGAGAGAGAGAGAGAGAGAGAGAGAGAGAGAGAGAGAAACTGATGACCTCAGAAGTCAGAATTACATTGTTCAGGAGATGAATTTGAAGTGAATATTTAATAGAATGATGAAAACAGAGCATGTCTAAAGATGTCTTTGTAAATATGATGGTGAAATAGGGACTGGACTATAGTATATTTAGAGGAGTTCATAGCTGGTTAAATAAGAATGGCCAGAGACTTTTGGATAATGGAATCATGTCACTTTTGAGGGAGGTTTGTAATGGTGTTCCATGAGGCTGTATCCTAAACTTATCATTTCCATTCATTCGATAGGCATTTGTTGACTTGCTAATTTCATGTCTACCACTTTTTAATGTGTTCCTTTCAATTTCTCTTAATGGAGGTATGAAGTATTTTTTGAGATCACAGAAAGAAAAAAAAATAATAGGTAGGACTTTTTAAATCAACAACTTGAAGACAGAACCAACAAATTAGAGTTCAACATCTTGGAGGGAAAATTTCATATGACAGAAGTGGGATCTAATAAGAACTATACACATTTGAATGGTAGGACAAAGTAAATGAGATAAAACATAATTATACCAGGGTTCAAAAAACTGACTTTATAACTCCAGGTTAGGAAATACCTGGCTTAACAGAAATTTGTGCGAAGATAACCTGCAGGTTTAGTTGACTTCATGGTCAACATTATATTATGACTACCAGAGAAGCTAATTCAGTCTTTGGCTGAATTAATGTGAAGTCAGAACAAAAAGTGGAACAACATCCACTGATTATCTCACTGCATTCCCCATAAGTAGCAGGTACATCTAGAATGTAGTATTTCAATCTGTAAATCTGGTTCTCAGTAAGGATCAGCAAATACAGGCCTGAGAGGCAAATCCAGTTCTGCTTCCTCTCCATCTCTTTTTTTTTTGGGGGGGGGGGCGGTACAGGCTGCAAGGACTCAATTTGACAATCTTTGCATAGAGAATAACAACCTAGTACAACCCAAGAAGGTTAACCAGAATTCAAAGGCTCTAGTAGCCATACTGTATGATAATCAGGTAAAGGAATTATGGGGATCTATGCCTTAGTGAAAAGACAGTGCAAGGAGTGAGAAAGCATAATTTACTTTATATATTTAAAAGGTTGTCATGTGGAATCAGTATTTGCCTTAATCTGGGTAGTACCACAGACCAGAAAAATATGACCAGTGAGTGAAAGGGAGGCAAATATAAGTTCCAGATAAAAATGCATTTTTTTAATATTTAGAAATTCTCTAGTATGGAGAAGGTAGTGAGCACTATTTTCCCTGCAGATCTTCTGACAGAGCCTGGATGATTATCTGTCAGTGACAGCATTTGATAAGTTAAGAGGTAGTGTAGCGAAAACTGTACTCTAACTGTTCAAAATGTATATGTAGTTTATAGTGAAAAAAGCTTTCTGTTAGTAGAAAGTCAGTTTCACTAATAGTCAGCAAACTTGTCTGACAGCCTTAGTAGAAGAAGAAGTTAGCAATTAACTTTCCCATTGTAAAGAGAAAGGAATCATTAGCAGGCAGAGAAACCTGGAGAGGAGCTCTACAATCTGAACACAAACCAGCCATTGTTATCAGCTTCTCTCTCCAGGTACCCTTCACTTCAAAAGAAAATTGATAGGAGCTAAGAGGGTAAGGGTGTCAATAGCAGTGAGGGGGATTTAGGTTCTTGCTGTGAATGCTTTTTTTCAGATAGAATTGGACTGAGAGATGCAAAAAGGCAACATCTTACTCTATCAACACTTGTTGCAGTTGAGGCAGCCCAAAATTGAAAGGCTAGCTACTTCAATGAAAAGGCAACTTCTACTTATTCCTTTCCCAGTTGGTTTCAGGGATATGATGGATGCTCCATCTGGGTGGCCAGTCAAGAGCCGGGGTGGGGACAGCCACATGGAGCTGAAGAGATTCTTGCAGCAGATTTCTGACCAAAAAAAGTCAGTATAGTATCATAGTTAGAGTTTAGAAAGCTTGGATGCTTTGGATTTTTGTTTCCCTGGATACAGCTTCTGTCAGGAGAGACATTAAGAAATAAATGATAATAGTTTATTTACCTAGAGAAAGGGATTCAGTTCATTCTTGTTTCATCATACTGGTTGGAAAGGATGGACTTTGGGCCTGAGTAGCCAAATAGATACAAGATTCCCATCTAGTAGTAAGCATATTTTTTTTTGTTGACACATGATTACTGAAATCTTGAGAAGGTTCAAGACATTTCATATATTAGAAAGCTAGAGTTGGGGGGATGGTGGGGAGGGCAGAGCCAAGATGGCAGAGAAAAGGCAGTGAGTCATCCTAGCTTTCCCCAAAACCCCTCCAAACACCTTTAAATACTCCCATAAAACAATTCCTGGAGCAGCAGAAAAGGATGGGGTAAAATAATCTTCCAGCCAAAGACAACTTAGAAGGTCAGCAGAAAAGGTCTGTTGTACCTGGGTAAGAGTAGAGCACAGTCTAGTGAAAGCCATGCCAGCTCAGACCCAGCCCCATCAATCCAGGAGCAGGTCTTGGGGAGCCACTAAATCAGCAGAGGCAGCAGCTGTTTCCAGAGCTCTCAATCCACGGATGGTAAGGGAGTCAAACAGCTGATCAGAAAGAGATTACAGGCATTCCTCTGCTATGAGGTAGGATTCTGTTGCTTTGCCCATACTCAATTGCTGTGGTGGTAACTACACTGGCAAACCCAGGATGGCTGCTAGCACAGGTTTTTAGATCTGCTTTCCTAGGAAAGACTGTGCAAAAAGGTGTCAATAATATTTTTAATTACATACACTAGTTCAGGGGAAGGGTTGGCACCCTGAACATCAGAGAAAATATAGAGAAAATACAGAGAAGAAAAATTAGCATAAAAATCAACAGACAGAGCTCTGACTGCCTGAATCAAAGCAATATTGCTATACACTTTATATATACCACTGGATTAAGAGAGCCTTTCCCTCCAAGCAGTCAGTGAGGTCTGAACATACAGCTACTCAGAGTCTTGACCAAGGAATCACAAGATCCTTCTCATAAGTGAGTCCCCAAAGCAAAATACCAACTTAGGGTATATATACACTTCTCAGAGCCAGAAGGCATCACAACCCTCATGACTCAGTGACTAATTAGTTTAGAACAAAAAGGTGTGCAAGTTGTCCTATAAGCAAGACACCCCTAAGCAAACTTTTCTTGATGGGCTCCATGTGCAGCCTGTTAATAGGCAGGGAAGATATTGTACCCAATTAACATTACAGATGTGCATCACAGTTCTGGGTGGTATTCCCAGGGCAAGAGCACTAACATATCAGAGTCTGTGGCCACAGTGGAGTGTGGACCCTCCTCACACTTCCAGGGCAGAAAAGAATGCTTGTGGTCACTCACAGACCAGAGCATAGGCCAGGAGAGTAGTAAGCACCTCTCTTTAGATCATACCACCTTTGAAGATCTGAAAACATATAGGTCCCTAGAAGTCTCTCTGAAAACAGCTGCACAAAGCTTAGAGCTTTGTTGCTTAGCTTAGAGCAGTGTTGCCTCTACCCTGGAAGCAGAGCCCTACTTTAATAAAGAGTTAAAAGTCAAGAAATGAGCAAACAACAGAAAAAAAATCTGACCATACAAAGTTAGACAAGGAAGATCAAAATACACACTGAGAAGAAGAAAACAAAGTCAAAGATCTATACTCAAAGCTTCCAAGAAAAATATGAATTGGTGTCAGGCCACGAAAGAGCTTAAAAAGGATTTTGAAAATCAAGTAAGAGAGGGAGAGGAAAAATTGGGAAGAGAAATGAGAATAATGCAAGAAAATCATGAAAAATGAGTCAACAACTTGGTAAAGGAGACACAAAAAACTACTGAGGAAAATAACACCTTAAAAAATAGACTAGGCCAAAAGGTAAAAGAGGTACAAAAAGCCAGTGAGAAGAATGACTTCAAAAGCAGAATTGGCCAAATTGAAAAGGAGTTACAAAAGCTCACTAAAGAAGTTAATTCCTTAAAAATTAGAATGGAGCAAATGAAAGCTAATATCTTTATGAGAAATCAAGAAACAACAAAACAAAACTAAATGGATGAAAATAAAAATATAAGACAATGTTAAGTATCCCATTACAAAAACAAATGACCTGGAAAATAGCTCCAGGAGAGATCATTTGAAAATTATTAGACTACCTGAAAGCCATGATCAAAAAAAAAAGTCTAGACATTATCTTTCAAGAAAATATGAAGGAAAACTTTCCTGATATTCTAGGACCAGTGGGTAAAATAAAAATGGAAAGAATCTACCAATCACCTCCTGAAAGAGATCCCAAAATGAAAATTCCTGGTAATGTTATAGCCAAATTCCAGAGCTCCTAGGTCAAGGAGAAAGTATTGCAAGAAAATAGAAAGAAACAATTCAAGTGTCATGGAGCCACGGTCAGAATAACATAAGACTTAGTACGATATTGTGGAGGGCAAAGGAGTTAGGATTAAAATCAAGAGTCACCTAACCAGCAAAACTGAATATAATCCTTCAGGGGGAAAAATGAACATTCAATGAAACAGAGGACATTCAAGCATTCTTGATGAAAAGAACAAGAGGTGAATAGAAAATCTGACTTTCAAATACAAGATTCAAGAGAAGCATAAAAAGGTAAACAGGAAAGGGAAATATTAATGGACTTAATAAGGTTAAACTGTTTACATTCCTATGTGGGGAGATGATATTTGTAACTCATAAGAACTTTATCATTAATCAGACAGTTGGAAGGAGGATATGTATACAAAGGACTTAGGTGTGAGTTCAATGTGAAGGGATGATATACGAAAATATAAAAATTAATGGGTGAAAGATAAATGTACTTGGAGAAAGGGAAAGGAAGAGGTAGAATGGAGTAAATCCTCTCACATACAAGAGGTAAATAGAAGCTTTTACGGTGGAGGGAAAGGGTGGGGGAGGAGAGGAGTGAGTAAATCTTATTCTCATGAGGATTGACTCAAAGACAGAATAAAATACACATTCAATTGAGTATAGAAATCGATCTTACCCTATAGAAAAGTAAGAAGGAAGAGGATAAGAGAAGTGGGAGCATGATAGAGGAGAGGGCAGATTGGGTAGGGGGTAGTCAGAAGCAAAACACTTTTGAAGAGGGACAGCATGAAAGGAGAGAAAATAGAATAAATGGGGTTGGGAAATAAGATGGAGGGAAATACAGTTAGCAATAGTAATGGAAAAAAATTGAAGTAAATTTCTCTGATAACTTTATGAGAAATCAAGAAACAACAAAACAAAACTAAAAGCATGAAAAATTGCTCTACAGAATGGTTCAATCTGTCCACAACACCACCAACAGCTTGTTAGTGTCTCATTATCCCTACATCTGCTCCACCATCCATCATTTTCCTTTTCTGTCCTATTAGCCAATCTTATAGGTATGAGGTAGCATCTCAGAATTGTTTTAATTTGTATTTCTCCAGTCAGTAGTGAGTTAGAACATTTTTCCCGCGTGTCTATAGATAGCTTTGATTATTTCATCTGTAAACTGTTCTTATCTTTTATGGGGAATAGCTCTTATTTTTGTAAATTTGACTCGGTTCTCTATATGTTGTTGACCTGTGTCTAGCTGGGCAGGTGAACCAGAGAGGCAACATGATACAGTGGAAAGGGCCTGATATTTAGAGGCAGAAGTCCTGAGTCTGAATACTAGCTCTACCACATCTTGCCCGTGTGACTTTGGACAAATCTGTCAGCCTCCTTAGGACTTAGTCTTTTTATCTGTAAAATGATGGGGTTAGAGTAGATGACCTCTATGATTTCTTCCAGCTCTAAATCTACAAATCTATGAACCATTTCCAGAGATATTAGATAAAACATCTAGTTTCTGCTGAAAGATTGGTTTTTCAAATGACTTCATGAAGTTCATAAATATGCATCTTTACTCTATGGAAAAACAGATCAACAGACTTTATCTACCTACATCATCATATTCAGTGTCCCAAAGCAGGTTTAAGCTATCAAAACCTAAAACTGGACACTGGACTTGAGACGCCATGTAAGCCTTCATTGAATGATTACTCTAGGTTGTTACATAAATCATTTGATTATCAATTATTTAGCACTACTTTATGCAAGAGACTATGCTGATTCCTTGGAATACAAAGACAAAATGCTGGAGTCCCATTCCCAACATTCTGAAGGACTTGACCTTAATAGTCCACTGGCATATCAAACTCATCATGTTCTAAGTGAGATTATTTTTATTCCCTAGTGGAATTTTTCCTTGTTTACTATTCTATGCAGTGGTCCTACCATTCATCCAGTCTTCCATGTTCAAAACAAACAGCCCCTAATCTAAAGACATTCCATAACTTGTCATGTGAGTTCATTGAAAAGTGAAAAACGAAATCTTAGATAAATTGGGAGAGACATCATGCGGGAGGTAAGATTTGAGTTGGGCCTTGAAGGATGGGTTGCATCAAGATAAATAAAAGAGATGAAGAAGGCAGCATAGCATTTCAATTCAATTGTCTTAAAGTTGGATCCAAGGACTCTTCATGACCCCATTTAGGATCAACAACTAAAGGTCCATATGCCAGCTTTTTATCTTTTCAATTGCGTGCACGCGGGTATGAATGGCCTATGCATGTACAGAAGGTATTCTTTTTTAAGGGTGGAAGACAGGGCAATTGGCAATAAGTAACTTGCCCAAGGTCACACAGCTAGTAAGTGTATCAAGTGTCTGAGGTCGGATTTGAACTCAGGTCCTCCTGATTCCAGGGCTGGTGCTCTACTCACTGTGCCACCTAGCTGCCCCTACTGAAGGTATTCTTTTTTTTTTAACCAGAGTTAAATCTCACCTCTCTGGAAATACCATTACATGGAGCAGTCTATAAATGATCTCCCACATCACTTTGCTGAAATTACTCTTGGGATTTCATGTTGTTTCATATGAGACTTTTTCTTCATGTTTTCCCTGCCATTAGTGACTAGCCCAGAGGCTTAAGCACAGTAGGTACTCAAGAAATGTTTGTTAAATTGAATTGAATCAATGTAGGCTGAATATTTACATCAGGGATTTGGAATAGAGAATGTGAACCCTGGGTCTTTTGGCTTTTCAATAATTTACATTTTTAATCTATATCTAGTCAGAGAGTAATCTCAAACTCCATGCAACATTTATGAAAGAAAGTGAAACTTATATTTTCCCAAAGCTGAATTGCTACCATTCAAGTGTTTGTGTCATCAAAGGGCTAGTTGGCAGCATTTGAGTTTTCTGAAATTTCTAATGCTTTCAGAGAGCAATGTATGTTCCTATTATGATTTAACAGGAGCAAAGTAAATCACTAATGGAAAAAGGTACACCTTCAGATAATTACCCACTTGATGAGAAAACGGCTTTTTTTCTCTTTTAAAGGTACCTCTTTATGTGTTGGCACCTAGGATGTCAAGTGTTGGCAGTCACATCATGTCCTCAGTATCTTCAATGGTGGTGCAGACAAATAGGGCAGTGTCCAACCTCATTATAGAGAATTCTCTTAGAGCCCATATGGTGCTAGAGTCTCATAAATAAATCATTGTGAGAACTCTGAGCTACAAATAGGGGGCCTTTCGGGTAGGGCAGGGAAAGAGGGGAAAGAAAAGAGCTCTTTTAAAAATAGGGAAAAAATCCCTAAAACTTGAGTTTGTATTCTATTTGTAGGACATGCATAGCATGGAGGGGAAAGGGGAAATGGGGTGTGGGGGAATCCCTGGATTTATTCTTTAAAGAACAACAATCAATTTAATCATTAGCTTAAAACAATTGAGTTGGCTAAATGATGCTTTAAAAAGAATTTAAAATAGAATAAAATAAGGAGTTTTTCACAGCTAGGAAATGTTTTTTTGTGAACTACCCAGTATTAAAGAAAAGGAATGACCTTCTTTTAAGTACTATTTGTTATCCTTATATAACTATGGCATCCTGGATTTAGAAGGAACCTTGGAGGTTTTCTAGATTCTAGATGAACTTTCCTTGCCTTTGTTTCTCTTACAGACATTTTTTTTCAGTGACTCCATTAAGAAATGGGAAATTCATCATTTTTCAATGCATCTGTTTCTATTGATTGATAGCTTTTACTAATAGAAAGTTCTTTCTCCAGTTGAGCTAAAATGTATCTCATTATGATAAACAATCTTTGGCCCTAGTTCCATCCTTTGGAGCTAAATCTAATCCTATGATCATAGGGAATTTCAAACAATGACTATGCACCACCACCACCTTTTTTATTAGGCAAAACATTTGTTCCTTAATTGTTTTTGGTCCTCACCTAACAGAGCTTCTAGATCCCTCTACATCCTGGTCACTCTTCTCTAGGGCTTTAAGTAGTACAAAGCACTTTTCCCTGTATTATTCATTTAGTCTTCACAACATCCCCGTGAGTTAAATACTATCACTATTGCTATCACTAAATTCTATCTATATTTATAGATTAGTAGAGTGAGGTTGAGAGAAGCTATGTGACTTACCCATGGCCACACAGCTAATTTGAATATGTCCCTCCAACAATATGAGGCGCTAGAGTTTTGGCTTGCATCCATTTGATTTGATTGCACTGAATTTATGTAATTCAGTTTCAATTGTCATTTGAGTTTATAAGCCTCTTTAAATTAACCCTTACATTATCCTTATAAGATTTATCAAAACTTCCCCTCTTCTGTCCAGCTAAAAACCCTTGGCCAACGTTACTGTTCTCCCCATTCCCTGGAATGCCTCTATAACTTTATCCCTCTTTTCTCCAAATAGTAGTTAAAGATTTTAAGTGAAAGCAGCACCAACGATGATAGAATTTTTGCTGTGGTGTAATTCCTTCTGTTGTTGAGGCTAGTTACCCATGACTAATGCTCCGATAAATTCGCTACAGGTAGTAAATGGCTCCTTAAACTGATTCCAGCTAACTGATTATGGTAGATTCCCTGGCTGGGAATCCAGAATATCAGAGGGTAGTAGACAAAATATAGAATGTTTATAGTTAGAAGCCAGGGCCCAGTGTGCCTAGAAGTGAGAGAACCAACATCCTATCAAGGCAGGGTCCCAAAAATTTGAGACCTGTGTCAACATGTGACTGTCAGTACCCCAAATGGTTCTGAGTGGAACGTGCTTAGGAATGACAAACAAAACTAGGGTGCTGGATGTTGCCTCTTACCAAACCTAGAGGGACTGTGAATTTTTATAATATACTTTTAAGACAGCTTCTTTCTATAGTTTAGTACTTTTCTAAAGGCAGGCTTTGATGAGGTTGTTGTCTCTGTGATTCATTCAATAGTCAGGATGGAAATCTTAAGATCTGTGGAAAAATGGTAAATCCCCTAACCCTGGAAGTGATTTAGATTTCCATCAGGTTTAGAGAAAGCCACATTATTGTAGCTTTTTCTTCTAGCTTTAGTTACTAGCGGTTCTCAGAAGCAAATTTAGTTCTTTCTCATATTACCAATATTAGACAGGTCAGGTATACAAACCAAGAATCTGGACAATGTAGAATGTGTGTGTAATATATATCTCACATGTGTATGTATACATACATACATATATAGAATACATGCATATATGCGTGTATGTGTATATATGTGTGTTTGTGTGTGCACATACACACACACTTATGTATACATCATCCAAAGGTAATAGAAATTTTCATCATGCTCCTTTTTGGCTTATTTTTAAGAAAGAACATTAATTCTATAGATGTGCATGTATTTATTTGTAAAAAACAAAGAAAAAGAAATAAGGAAGTAAGGAAAAGAAATTACCTGTTTATCTTTGTAGATATAAAATTGCAGGCAAAGCAGAGCTTGGCCAAATGGATTTTTTTCTCTTGATTAAATTTCATGTAGCACTGTTTATAAGCCTTTCAGAGGAAGGCTAGAAATATAAAATATTAGAGCTAGAAGGAACATTAGCAGTTATTTTATCATACCCCCTCATTTAATAGAAAAAAAAAACTGAGGTCACACAGAGAGTTCAAGGTCACACAAAGACTTACTTGTTAGCAGAGCTAGAACTTGAGCCTGTATCTTAAAACTTGAGTGGAAATTGTCTGCCTGAAATCAATTAATGAAAATATATTTATTAAATACTTACTATCTGACAGGCACTGTGATAAATGCTAGATAGGTATATTTTTAAAAAGTACAGCAAAAACATGATCCTTGCTCTCAAACAGCCCATGTTCTGGAGTGGAGTGGTGAGGGCAGAGAAAACAAAAAAAAATAAATAAAAAGGCCCATAGAAGATATATAAGATATAAGTAGAAGGTAACCTCAGAGTGAAGGTATTAATACTGGTGGTCTTCAGTCGTTTTAGTCGTGTCCAACCCTTTGTGACTTCCTTTTGGATTTTCTTGGCAAACATACTGGAATGGTTTGCCATTTGCTTCTCCAGCTCATTTTACAGATGAGGAAACTGAGGCAAATAGGGTCAAGTGGCTTGCCCAGGGTCACGCAACTAGTAAATGTCTATGATTGGATATGAACTCAGGTCCTTGAGACTCCATCCCTGGAGCTCTATCCTCTGTGCCACCTAGCTGTCCCATTAGCACAGGAGGAAAAGGCAATGAAGAAGGCCTCCTGAAAAGGGGAAAATTGAAGCTGAGTCCAGAAGGAAGCCAAGAAAACTAGGAGAGAGAGGAGAGGAGGGAAAGCACTCTAGCCATAGGAGTCATCCAGGGAAAACACATGGAGTAAGGAAAAGAAATGACATAGACAAGAAACAGGAAAAAAGACCAGGGTATCACAGAGGACACGGAAGATAATACAGTGTACAAAGGCTGCCAAATTAGCCTGTTTTATTTTCCCCCTAAATGGTATTTCATTTGCCATCTCCATGCTTTTGTACAAGTTGTTCTGCAAATCTAGAATGCCCTCCTTCCTTACCCCTACTTCATAAAGTCCTTAGCTTCTTATGAAGTTCAGCTCAAAGGCCATTTCTTACTTGAGGCCTGTCTAGAACTCCCTATTTGCATACATACGTACATACATATATGTACAGATATATGTATGTGAATTGATATAGATAGATATAGAGATAGTGACAGATATGGAGATAGAGACATAGCATAGATATTTATAGTTAGCTATACATGTTCATCTTATCACAATAGGAAAAAAAAGTTTTAAGTCAAGAATTCTTTCATTTCTGCTTTTTTCATTTTAATCTCCACTGAATAACACAATGCATGGCATTTGCTATGTACTTTATAAATGTATATTGAATGAATGAATGAATACCTTGGCTTAAATCTAATCCTAGTCCTTCCACTAAGTAACTGTAACCTTGGACAAGGCACCCCCACCCCACCCCACCCCTTTCTGAGCTCCAAATTGCTCAATTATAAGATGAGGGAGTTTAAATTTGTCAGCCTTCAAAGATCCTTCTCACTCTAAATCTATGATCCCATGTTCTCCAAATAGAGAATGAAATTCACACAAGAGCTGTTAGGTCTTCCATATAAATTTCTCAGTATATGCTGACTATACCAATGACACAGCTCACTTTTCTATTACATCTGTATGATAGAAAGTCTTTGAAAATTAATCTTTAATATTTTACGTACATGCTTTTTGAGTCAATAAAATAACATTTCCCAACCTTATGCATTCTGTGCCCAAGAGAGTATTCAAAGCTAGTGATAGTTTCTTTTTAAAAAAGATTAAATATACCTGGATCAAAAATAATTATATCCTGTAGTTTCTTTGTTTGAGAACAGGCTTCCTCCCTTCCTTCTCCAACGTGCCTATTTCGCTCCAAATTTTCTGTGTTACGTTTTTATTTCAAGAGCATTGCCAGACTACCAGGAATCCACCCTTCCCACCAGGATAGCATTTTAGAACTCTTTGGATATATTTCGAGTTTTCAAATGTTTCTGGAATGAAGTTAATTTAAGAAATGCTGCAGTAAAACTGTAATCCATGATGGAGATGATTGGGAAATACCATTGTAGACATGAATACCTGGATTAAAATCCATTCTCTGACATATTAGCTATGTGACCAAAGTAAGGTCAATTAGAAACTCCATACTCAAGCCTGCGCTCTCAGACACTATAGGTTTACAGATGGGATATCAAACTTCATTTTTGGAAGGAGCATACAGACTGATAAAATCATAGGCATAGACTTCAAAGAAGGCTACATCAGAGTGGGGGCAGAGTGGCCCATTGTCCTGTTGCTGGACAAAATCATGGAATAATAGAAGTTTGAGCAAAAGTCTAGAGAAAGAAAACTTTTGGATATTGTCAGACCATGTTCTCTTATTTAAATACATATTTCAGGCCCTTCTCTGTTTACCAATTTATATAATAGAAATTCTCTTTCTCTCTCTCTCTCTCTCTCTCTCTCTCTCTCTCTCTCTCTCTCTCTCTCTCCTTCTCTCTCTCATTGTGAAGGTTAACTGATTGAAAAACTATACTGTGAGTCAAGACATTGTAGTAACAGATTATCAATACAATACAGTAGGAAAGGACATTGGAAACCACGGAATCGCTGAGGTGATGACGACAGTGTCAGTCTTCAATATAAAGGAAAATGATCTGTATGTTAGTACATTGTAAGGGCCCTGGAGTCATATTCTTTACTTTCCTTCATAACTCACTACCCATTTTCATCACCAAAGTTCATTCCTCTCAGAAGAGAATCCTAGCACACCTGGACATCAATCAGTAAGCATTTTTAAAGCACTCACTGTGTGCCATGTACTGTGTTAGGTACTGTTCATACAAAGACAAAGACACAACAGTTCCTGACTTCCAGGAGTTCACATTCTGTCAGAATATTATAGGGAACACTAGTTTAGTGCTAATCACAGGCTAAGGTTGGGAAGAAGAATGATTTCATAGGTATGTACCACACAATGCATTTGGCTAGCTGCCGCTGTCTTTGAATCTTCATTTATCAAACTGAATAAAGATTAGACATTTATTGGCTACAAATCTTTTTTGTGTGCTCTATAACTAACAGATATTTGTCCTTAAAAAATAATGTTACTTGAAGTCTATAATATAGACCAGCTCCTGCTGGATACCTGCTAAATTAATGGCAATGGAAAGGCTTCTGTGCATATTGTATTGATATTTTCCATAAGTTTGTTTATTAATGATGATCAAGATATTTTTACTAATTATCTGAAAACTGAAATGTTAGCCAAGACCTCAGGTACCACCCTTCCAAGAAGTATTTACAAATACAGGGGAACTGAAAAGATTTCCAGATGCGAATAAATGAGACAGCCACCATGAGAGAGTGAATCATTACCATTTTATTAATAAAATAATTGCAATAATTTTAAATTTACAGAAATGACAGGTCAAAATTTATAGAAATTATTTTAGTACAAATAGACCTCACTTCACTAAGCAGTAAGGTGTAAAGGCTGACAATAAGTACGCCCCACTGGATTGGCAAATATAATGGAAAATGCTTTATCTCTGGATAGAGCCTATGAAACCACAAAGATCCAAAAGTAGAATTAAAAAGCTACTCCAATAGATGTTATGAGCTCAACCAACCATATGTCAATAATGAGGTGTCAAACTGAGTCATGCAGATTTGTTTATAGAAACAGAAACTTTTATGGTTGTTTCAGAATCAGGTCATTGCCTCCAGAATTTATAGAAAGGTTATTCTTAAAGAGCCCAGACTTATTAATTGATGCAGATTATGAAATGTCATAAGAGAAAGAATATATCATATAACTGTTGGTTACAAGCATATGACATTTACCCTATTCCTAAAAGGACACAATCAAGCTGCTATACACCAGAAAGTCACTATCCTTTAAAAATTGGTGGATGACATATTTCTTTTTCCCAAATACAAACCTCAAAATATCTTAGCATCAAGGATCTATAATGCTAACAATACCCATAAGAGAGAAAGATTATTTCAATTGTATGAATTGGGGATAGATCTAAGAGCCATGATCCTAAGACATATGCAGGTTTGGGTTTGTGTTATGATGATTTGATATCCATTAGTTTATTCTCAGTAATATTCTGTCTTACAGAATTGTAATGCCACCAACTGGCCAGATCTAACACTGATACAAAGAAAATTTAGGACCATTATTTTGATTAAGCTTCGCCAGACTGAATACAAGGCACAAGGAATAAAAAGGCTTTCAAAATATAGAGATCAAGAGGAAGAAATTAAACTATATTAGAGCAGGAAAAAGTACATGTTATCCCTCCTACCCTACCTGCTATTGTAGTTTTATAAAGATACTTTCAGTGAAGCAATAGGAGGTAAGCTTACATCCTAATATTTTTATTTAATTACCAAAATGCAGTCTTTTTATCTTGGGGAAAGAGTTTACAGAACATCAAGAAAAAAAGAAGAATAGAAATAGAGTCACTTGTCCTCAGAAAATTATCTGGCCCAACCCCATTAAAAAAAGATGGAAAGAGTGAAATAATGGATACAAATATAATAATGGTGATAATTGTGATGATGATGATGATAGTGCTTAGAAAATGATAGATGTTTAACAAAGTATATGAAGGGGAACAATGTGATAGGTGATTAGAAAGTTAGGGTACATCAAGATTGTGGAGGACCTTAAATGCTGGACCAAGAAACTGGTATTTTAACCTAAAGAAAAAAAAACACCGAACTGTTTTGAGCAAGAGAGTGCCATGGTCAGATATGCACCTCAGGAAGATAATTTTAATGGTGAATAATGGTTTGAAGATTAGAATGACCATAGAGGGAGACACCAAAGAAAATAGTTATAATATTCTGGCTAAGAAAAGATGCAGTCCTGCACTTATTGACAGTAAAGTGGGCAGAAGAGATAGATCTTTTTTTTTTTACTTTTGAACATCTATTTTTTTAAAACCTTGAGTTCCAAATTCTCTCCCCTTTTCCCTTCCCATCCACCCTCCCTAAGAAGTCAAGTAATTCAACATGGGCCACATGAGTAACATTATGTATAACCCTTCCACAAT
>CM053625.1:177405189-177476416 GCA_028646595.1 Phalanger gymnotis
CGCCCACAGGGGTTTCACACCTGATAGGGCTTTGGGCCTGGGGCTTAGCGTTTAACAGGTGAAAGTACTTTCACCATAAACAAAAGCCAAACTCCTTAAGCACACCCGTTAAACTAAGCCCATTTTGCCTTACTGGCACAGGCATCCAGAGAAGGATGTCTAGGGTGCCAAGAGGACTGCAGACTGTGCTCTAAGTCGAAAGAAATAGCGATGTTTAGCTGGAGAAGAGAAGCCTGGGTGAGGAATGATAGCTATCTCTAATTATTTGAAGGCTTATCTTAAGAAAGAAGGCAGAACCACAGGCAATGGGTAGACGTTTAAGAGAGGCAAGTTGGTGTTCTTGCAAGAGTATACTATTAAATGTTTAACAACTAGCTTTCCAAAAAAAATTGGCATGAGACATATTTTAATATACATCATTAACATTTTCTCCATCACTTTCTCAAGTCTAGAAATCAACAAAAACAATCCAAGACTTGATTGTAGCATTTGCCCCTCTCCAAGGTTTAAATGCTCAACTTAACATTTTACCAATCATCTCTCAAGAGCTGGTGCAAGCAGACTCCAGTACACCCTTGCTTCTGTAAGGAAAAACAAAATAGTATTATCCAAAAGTGGAATGGACTGCCTTTGGTTCCCATTTAATGGTATTTGTCAGGAATGTTTTAGAGGGCCTTCTTCTTCATGTACTTGTTAGCTTAAAGAGTCTGTCAGCTCCCTTATATTTAGGGATTCTATAAAACACATTTGGGAGAGAGAGTTCTTTGAGGAGGGTAAAAAGAAAGAACTCAGTAAGAAAAAAGAATAACCCAAACAATGCACAGCAGTTGTATCTGAGTTCTTAGATTCTCTCTGTTATTTGGCCTTTACCAACTCAATTAATTTTGACCCAATAAGCACTTAAATAAAGCATCTGCTACGTGCCAGGCATTGTTAGGCACTGGAGATACAAAGACAAGAAAGAAGTAAATCCTGCCCTCAGGGAACTTACATTCTGTCAGAGAGAAACAGCATATAGAAAGAAAATTAAAAACAAAATATGTACAAAGCATTTCTTGGGAAAGGATATGAGCAGCTTAGGGGATCAAAAGCACCATCATGTCTGCCTTTTGAATTTTTGAAATTAAGAAAAAAGTTTCTATGTCTCCCAGTTTCCTCTCAACTTCTGCATTCTGATCTTCCTAGGCATAGAGAGATTCTCATAGGCATGCAGAGCACAGTCGGCCTACAAGCTATAGGGTTTATGAGCTTGTCTCTTTGTTTCATAACAGATCTTGATCTTGTCTCAGTAACGTATTTATGCCCTGATCTTCATCAGTGTTTAGAGATAGAGTTTCCAGTGCTGCTAATGAAGTTTTCCCCCTTAATATTGTGTTTTCCTTTGCTAATTCATCTCCTTCTTTGTGATTTTGGTTGTCCTCAAATAAACATTTGTTGTCCACAGAGACTCAAAAAGAAATGTGCTTTAAAAAAATTAACTTTCCCCTTTCATTTCCCTCTTTGTTCACTGTAACTAAAGTTCCTCATCTTTTAAGACTTTTGATGACTAATTCATCCTCCCTTCACTATTCAGAAGAGGATTCCCATGAGAAGGAAAAGGAAGAAGAGGAGGATTTTTGGGAAATGCAGTGGATTTATAGCTGGTGAAAATTACATGAAGCCCTCAATTTATTCTCTTCCTGTCTTTTCCTTTTATCCTGGAATGTTTCCTTTTTCTCCTGTGCCATGGCACCTTAGGATCATACATCTAGAGATGGAAGAAAGTACATGACTGAACAACATCTAGTATATTCCTCATTTTTGTGGAAGAGAGAATTAAATCCCAGGTAGGCCATAGGAAGGAGACAAGGTAGACAGGAAGGAAGGAAAGAAGGCACAAAAGAAGTATGGAAAGGGAAAGAAGAAAGGAAAGGAGGAAATATTGATTATGTATCTACTATATCTAGGCATCCTGCTAAGTGATTAACAAGTGTCATTTCACTTGATATTCAATAACTACCTTGGGAAGTTAAATGCTATTTCTTCCCCTTTTTATAGTTAAAGAAATTGAGGTTAACAGAGGTCAAAGGAGTTGTCCAGAGTCACGTAGGAAGTAAAGAAATATGTCTGAAGCCAGATTTGAACTCTCTTCTTCTTCACTCCAGACCCAGTGTTCTGTCCACTATATCACATAGCAGAAGAGTCCTCAGAAGCTATTTAGTCCAACTCCTTGATTTTTACATATGAAGAAACTGAGGCCCAGGTAGGTCCTTGCATCATAGAACTAAAGGTGGAAGATACCTCAAGAGATTGTCCAGTCCTTACCCCTTCCCCGTTTCTCAAATGAGAGAAAAAGGCCACAGTAAACTTAAGGAATTTGTGTAGGGTCCCATAGGTTAGAGGTGGGATTGTGAACCCAGGTCCTCTGACTCTAGAACCAGTGTCCTTTTGTAATTTCCCCAGTGTATCCAGGGACTCAGCCAAACAAAAACTAGACTGGCTTCCCACCTTCACTGTACCGAGTCCTATAAAAGAGTAAATAACTTTCAAAAGATAGACATCTCACTCATTTGGCCTGAGTGAGTTGGACTTACTCTTTCTTCATTGTTGGTATCGGTCTCACTCAGTCCAGGCCCCTCAGTGTAAGACTAGTGCTAATGTGCTCTCCCATGCTCCAGCTCATTCCTCTCCAAGCCTTTGTTCATACAGCAACTAGGCATCCTCCTGCTTCAGGACCCCAATAGTCCACTCCCATAAAAGCAGGAAGTTTGAAGTTTTCCTTTTAACTGCAAAAATATGCCTAGATAAGAAAGGCCTGTTGGAATTTTCCTGGAAAAGTCTCTTCTTCAGTTAGGAGGAAAAATGTCCTGAAAGAATCATTCACTATGAAAACTCCGTTGGTTCCACCTGCAGCCAAAACAGCAGCCAATTCCAGGGGTTTTGTGTGAGATAGAAACAGTCCACTATGAAATAAATAAATAATGACCATGCAAATACTGCATGTGTAAGAAGGCAGCTCCTACTGTCAGCATGCTCATTGACTGGCCTCTTAGCAAAGCTTCCCATTGTAATAAAAACCTCTTCTCTTGATACAGCCTTAAAAAAATAGCATTTTATTGGATTGCAAGCAGGTGCTGTCGGAATAGAATGAAATGAAACTGAATCCAAAACAAAAGGGGAAGAAAAAAAAGGACTATCCAATGTAAAATCTATCTGCATCTCCAGAGCTGTCAAAATGAAAAATGAAGCCACAAGTTTGGCCTTTAAAAATATTAATTCATTGTAAAGATGAACTAGAGAGTCATGGGAAAATCCACCTTATCTCCTAGGAAGAACAAGCCAGGCCAAATCCCCATCATTCTTCCTAGATCCTGAATGTCACTTGCTTGGCAGCCTTAAACCTGATGAGCCTACACTCAAAATTCATTCATAGGGCTTCTCAACATAATAAATCCTTGAAAAATTTCCCTTCTTTATCACCGAGTCAGTGGTTCCAGACACTAAGCTGTGTCTGGGCCGTACTGTTTGCAAGTTCCTTTTATTTTTAAACTCCCTCTCACGTGGAGAGCAAACCCAGTACTAATTTTGACAGTAGGTGGGAGCTTTGAATCGATTACCTGTAGCATCAGCTAGCCTCATTGATGAAAGGAAGAACGCCTGAGGAATAATTGTTAAACAGCAAATGAATAACAATAAAAAGCCCCAAGTTCAATTGGGGAACAACATGGTGCTTTCAGAGTTTCAGTTAAAAGTTGTATTATAAGAGTTTCCTTCTTTCTTTCCTTCCTTCCTTCCTACCTTCCTTCCTTCCTTTCTTCCTTCCTCCTTCCTTTCCTTCTTTCCTTCCTTCTGTAATGGGTTATTCTCATCAATAACATAGATTTTTAAAAACATTCTGTTGAAAAAAAACACCCATGTTATTCTTACTTCTCTTCAGGGACAAAAGGGGAAAATGTTCCATACCCCCAAATCTATAGGTCCTGCTTAGAGAACAATGTTCTTGCCATTTCTTTATGAAGGTAACATGGTATTAGCAGACCATGTATCCAGGAAAAGAGCTCCCCCTTCCCTCATCTAGCCTTATTCTTGTTAATTAGTGACGTACCTTTGCTTATGGGTTGTCTGAGAGGCTGAGGAAAGAGATCTGGGGCTATGGAACAAAGCAAACACAACTGGCCATGCAGAGGGACTAACCTAACCAATTTCTAAGCTCAGCCCCTTGCTCCAGGTAAGTCCAAGAAGGACTTCTTCCCTCTGTACTTAGGTTAATGGTCAGACTAAGAAAAAGAAAGTCTTTCATTACTTCAGTTAGTGGAAGTAACGTTTGAGTTTGCCTTTGACCAAAAGGAGGATCTTTAGAGGGAATGGTCAAAGAAGGATTGAATCATTTTTAAGAAAATTATTCTTTTGGGTGCACCAACATTTGAATTGCTATTGTTTGGAAATTGTTACCTAAACTCTGAAACCTTGTTTAATCTTACTTGTGGAATTTTATCTATTGTTTAATAATATTATAAATTGGAATTATAAAATGGCTTGTGTTTCAGTAATTTTTCAAAGGCTTGAGGAAACTCTTTTTGGACCAATTTCTGTCTAAGCAGAAGATAATTAGAATTGGTTTAATCTAAATTAATAAAATTGTTTCTAGCATATTTGTGCCTAAAATACAGAAAATGGCAATTTCTTCTACATATAACATGCTTGAGCCTCAGTGGTTTCCTTTGTAAAATTAGCACCTCCCTTATGGTGTTATCAGAATCAAATGAGATAATATTGCTAATGCACTTTTCAAATGTTAAAGCACTACATATATATTACCTATTATCACCATTGTCCCTTCCAGCTTTAAACTTGTGATCCTGTGGGGAGCAGCTCCTGAGCAAGCTGCTTGAAGGACGTGACAAATTTTCTCTTGACATGTGAATTTCAGGACTCTTTTTGTTAGCTTTACTGTAGCTTGGCTCAGACCCAAACTTGAGAGACCTGCATTGATTACACCAAAAGTGCAGCTCGCTCCTGAGTAGCTTGAGGAGCCCCCATCCTTGGGGAAATCCTGGGATCTCTTGCTTATTCTAATATTAGACTCGCTCTTCAAACATTATCAGCATTATATTTCCTATCATTTAAAAATTACCAAAATATTTGGAAGCAATTCCCAATGCAAATTGTAATATAATTTGTTAATCTGGATTTTCTTTCTTGTTTTGTTACCATAGCAAATATCCTGAATCCCCTACCTGCTTGGCAACAGCAAGAAGGAAAAATTGTGACTTCAGCAGCTCACATAGGCAGAAAAAAGATGAAGGGCAGGGAAAATGTTGAACACACAGAGGCAGCTGAATTGACAGCTTTTATATGGTATTAGAGCTCATTTTTGTTTCTGGTGGCGGTAGGGGTTTCGGGGAGGGGTATCTAAAAATAATCTTTCAATTCCAACATATTTCTTACATAAGCCAATGCTAACTCTGCCTTTGATTCCTGATTCTGACCTGCCCCGCCCCCCCCCCCCCCAGAGCCAGTATTTGTCAATAACATAAATGCTCAGTATCCAGTGCTGTCTCTAGCAAGGGGTCTGAGAGTAAATACATTCTCAAAGTAGAACAAGCAGCCTTAGGAAGAAATGGGTTCCCCCTTTCTGGGGCTATTCAATTAGAGATTAACTGATCATTCATATGGGATTTTGTAGAGGGAATTCCTGTTTATTCATTCATTAAGTGAAGATTTAATAAGTATTTCTAAATATGTATCACATACTTTTGCAGGCATTGAGGATAAAAAGACAAAACTAAAATACTTCTTCCCTACTCTCAAGCAGCATCTATCTCTCTATCATCTATCTGTCTATCTATCTGTCTGTCTGTCTATCTATCTGCCTATCTTCTCTTTCCTTCCTTCTTTCCTTGCTTCCTTCCTCCTTTCCTTGCTTCCTTCCTTCCTGTCTGTCTGTCTGTCTCTGTCTACCGATCTATAACTATAGATATGCCACACACATATATGTAAATAATAGGTGAACTATGCAAATACAAATCTTTAACTGCCACATTATGGACAAAGTAAGTTAAAAGTAATTTGGGGGGTAAGAGGATATCAACAACTGGAGTAGATCAAAATAGGCTTCATGTGGAAGATGGCACTTGAGCTGAGGAGTGTAGGGAGCTAAGCATTCTAAGAGCTAGCAGTGAAGAGGGGGAGCATTCCAGGAATGGGAGACAGCCTGTGCAAAGTCCCAGAGAAAGGAGGCGAATTTTTATGTGTGAGGAATAGGTAGGCCAATTTATCTGGAACATAGGATGTATTAAAGTGAGTAAAGTACAATAAGGCTGGGAAATAGGTAGGAGTGAGATTGTGAAAGGCTCTAAATGTCAAATAGAGAATTTTGTATCCTTTCAAAGAGGCAGCTGGGAATCTCTGGAACTTTTTAAGCAGGGGAATGCTGTGGTCAGAACTGTCCTTTAGCAATATCACTTCAGCAGCTATTGTGGAAAGTGTAGAAATTTGAGGCAAGGGGATAGGTGAGGAGACTAGAACTGATAATAGCTAGAGGTGGCCTGATTACCATGTGAATGGAGAGGGGGAAGATGAGAGAAATGTTGTGATGGCAGAATGAGCATGACTTGGTAGGCATTGGGTGAAGTTCTCTCCAAGATTCTTTTCAAATCTTAAATTTTATTACTCTGTGAACTGTGACAATCAAGAAATTTTCACTTTGGAAGAATTTAGAATTGAAGGCCAAAAATGTGCTTTGATTTATTTGAAGTTCAAATGTAGAAAAGTTGCAAGTTTTCCCCTAGGTTTATTACTGAGCACCATGACCAATGAGGCAGATAATACAAACTCATTAAGTTTTCTACACAGCAACTAGAAATGTAGGCAATACTTAGAAGCATGTGAATAATGACATTCTCCTGTTAGGCTTGGAATATCCTGACACATACATTATTATTTTTGTGAATGAAGTAGAGAAGAGTACTACCTTACTTCGTGTAACTTTGATATTATTTTTTCTGACTTTTCACAGAATAGTGACATATGACCTAACTTCTGAAAATTAAAAAAAAATAAAAATTATTTAGATGCACAAAGAACCTTGAATCATTGTATTTTGTGAGGTAGGTTTTGAAGAGTTGTTTGAGTCTAGGTGGTAATTTTAAATTTTTCTCTATGTAGTTCTTCTTCAAATTTCTCAATGTCTTTCCAATGTATCCCAATAGGTTTATGAAGCTTTAGGGGTCCGTGGATGGCTTCTCTGTAAGCAGTACAGAGTCAGGACATTGGTTTGTCTCCATTACCTTTTGAAATAAGTAGGAAGGTTCCATTCTCATAGACCTAGAGCTGGAAGGAACTTTGGAGGTCACCTAGTAGAGCTTACCCTTTTTATGGATGAGCAAAATGAGGTCTAGAGAGATTAAGTGACCTCTATAAATTTACACAAGCAGAAATAGGATTTAAGCTCAGGCCTATGACTCAGCCTTCTTTGTTCTGTACTGTGCTCTTCTAGTATAGGTAATTGATTATAATTCATCATTTCCCTTTGTGCAGTTAAGAACCATTAAACTCAAACCAACATTTCCATCATATCAGCTCTTTCCAAAATTAGTTTCTACATGCTTCTTACAGGTAAGGGTCTCTCAGCCTGAGTGTAGAGTGAAGGACAGGTCTACTCAATAGGGCTAAAGATATTCCTTGGGTCTTGAATTCACAGTCATCTTACTTCTCTGGGGCCCCATAATATAAATGTCTTTAAAGCATCTCAGGTGCCAAGGAAACCACCACTGTATCAGACTTCAGAAGCATTCAGGTATGGATTTGAGCTGTGGCTGCTTTTATGAAGGTGAACACAGGCAGAGGGTGCTGTCGGATTTACACCATCCTCAAAAATGTGGAGGAAGAAACTGGCACCTTCAGGGAAGCCTCAGGCATATAGGATATAAGACCGGCTGTTCCTGAGGGAAACTATTTCTTCAGAGAATAGTAGTTATGGCTTGATTGTTTTGTCAGGCAAAACTTAGGGCAAGAAGCAAAAACTTTCATCATTTCCACATGGGGCTTATTTTTTCCTTTCAGACTTTATATAGTATGTGTGTGAGAGCAAAATTACTATGCACTTACCATGTAGTATTAGGCAGCTAGTTGGTCCAGTGTATTGAGCACTGGACCTGGAGTTAGGAGGACCTGAATTCTAATCCAGTCTTTGTCACTTACAAGCTGTGAGACCTCTTTTAACCTCTGTCTGCCTTAGTTCCCTTTTCTATAAAATAGAGATAATTATAGCACCTTCCACTTAGAGTTGTTGTGAGGATGAAAGGAGACAATGTCTAAAGTATTTTGCAAACTTTAAGGTATATTCTTAAGACTATCAAAAGCCTTACTGCAGTTTTAATTTTAATAAGTTTCTATATATATATTTAATATAGTTAGCTGTTTTTGCATCTTACCTCTTTGCCAAATTATGAGTTTTATAAGGTCTAGAGCCATGATTCATCCAAATGGTGTATCTCACAAGGCCTGGTGGTACAGGCCTAAGATACCTGCTAATGGGAGAGGCTGAGGCTAGAGGATTGCTTGAGCTTGGGAGATGTAGTATTAATGCCTACCAAGTGTCTGCATGAAGTCTAGGACTAATGTGGTGAGTGCCCCAAAGAAGTAAAGTCCACTAGGCTGCTTAAGGAAGACTGAACTGACCCAAGTCAGAAAAATGGAGCTGGTTAAAGATTCTGTGCCCATTACTATTAGCATTGGGCCTATAGATGGCTGTGGTGCTTCCAGCCCGAATAAATAGTGTGTATCACCCTCAGAATAAACAAATGAATGAATAAGTTAATAGATGAATTAATTAAACAAATGAATAATTAATGTCTCCATTAGTATCCAACATGGAACTCTACATGGAATATATTAAATGGATAGTTTTATAAACTCTATAAGACCATATTTAAAACATGGAATTATATATTTAGATGTGGAAGTAGCACTAGACATCATCTAGTCCAAATGCCTTATTTTATAGATGAGGAAATGGAGTCAGCGAGAGTTTTGTACAGTTAATAGGAGAGAGCTGCAGCACATGAACCCAAGGCTTCAGATTCCAGAGCTAGTGCTCTTTCCACTTTATGATGCCATTTCTAAATGTTCATTGAATGACTGACAATGAATAAACGTGGTGAGCATATGAATGAATAAATGAATCAGTCAATGAATAAATGAATTAGATTGTGAGCTCATTAGATTGTGAGCTCCTTGAGAGCAGAGATTGTCTTCTGCATTTCTTTATATCTCCAGTGCTTCTGGCCTTTTACTCATCAAAAACATGTTTGTTTTGTCCTGGAATCCCTGCTTTAAGATACCTGCAAAGATAATCCTTTCACATCTGTAGGAAATACCTGAATGCAATTCTGGAAAGCCTGAATGCAATCTTGAATATGGTTCCTGGGATCTATTTAGTAAGGAGATTGTGGAGGCAGACAGTCTGAGTTCAACCTTTTTAGGGGTAAGGAGGTAGGCAGCAGGATTCTTCATGAAAGCCTGGGGGAGGCATTCTTAATTGCCAGTGAAATCAGAGGCCATCTGAACTTAAAGTCTCCCATGGAGTTCTCAAATTTAAGGAACAATGCTTTTCCACTGACCCCTTCAGGGTCCTAGGAAATAACAAGTAAATATCTGCCCGGTCTGGGGCATGGTTTGATTCTAGTCCCTCAGTTTCAGAAGAAAAAGCTGAGGACAGCTCTTACAGGATGGAAATCATGCCAGTGGAGAAAGAGTTTTCTGGGTCTTGGAGTTAAATCTAGTCTTTCCCTGAATCATTTGGGTAGTCATAAGGATAAAGTGCTTTGGGAAACCATAAGAGGTAGCAGCAAAATCTTTGGGGAATTTGGCTTGTTTCAATAAGGGAATGGATGAGCTATGACAATGAAAAAACAAACTGGATCCCAGGACTTAAGGGTAATTGGCTGAAGTTTAGGGAAATCAAGAGTCTTCCTGAGCTCTTTGACATGGGACAGAGTTGTCTTCTAAGATATTTAAGGAGGTAGAGAGGAACTATAGGTGAGAGTTACCATATTTCTTAAAGACTATTGAAATTGTTCTCTGGTGGACTGGTTCCTCCAAATCTGAGCCTCAGAGCCATGGAAAAGATAGAAATACGTGTTCTTAGGAAGCTATAGGTAATGGTCAGTGGGGTCAGCATCATAGTCATAGAAGATTTCTAGGGACCTAAAAAATCTAAATGTGCAAATCTATGCAGACTAAAGTAACTTTATCAAAATTTTTCAGAAGTCTCAGTATCCCAGTGGGGGAGGATCACATTTAGAGTTAGGACGGCCCCTGGAGGTCTTCTAGTCAAAACTTCTCATCTTATAGATGAAGGCGCTGAGATCCTCGAAGGCCAAGTAACTTACTAAAAATTCCCAAAGCATTAAATATCATTTCAATGCAAGTTTGCTGACTCCAGATCCAGGATTTTATTAACTATACAAGGCTGCATTTTTAGTCAGTGCCCAGTTTGCATAGCATATCTCCAGGATTGTGTGAGGCAGACATTGGGGAAGATTTGGGCAAGGGAACAGATAAGATGGAAACACTGTTAGCTGAAGTATAAGCAGATTTCAACATCATTTATATGAGAAGCATTTATCCAAGACAACTCAATAGAATCATTGGACATTCAAGTAGGCCCAAGGAAGCATCTGGGAGGTATTGCAGGGCCTACCTACTCAGACATTATTGGTGGTCACCCGGATTGTGGATAATGAGGGAGGAGTTACAGAACTGAAGAAGGGCAAATATGGTACCAATTTTGAAAAAAAAATAAAAAGGGAAGAGAGAAGAGTTTACAAATTATAAAGTCAAATTATAAGAGTTTACAATTTATAAGTAAAAAAAATCCCTGTGAGGAAAAAACCTATATTGTATTATTAAAGAGGTGGATTCTGAACACTTAGTAATGACCACTAAGAACTGAGATAAGTTCAAGAGTAGCTCCTGCATGACCAAATTCCAAGTGTGGTCATTAATATCTTGCTCAACTCAGAGAGGATGGTTTCCATCAGAGGGAATCAGAGAACTATCCTTGGCCCTGTGTTACTTAACATTTCCATCAGTGTCGTGAATGGGCACACAAGTGCCATCCTTATAAATTTCCAGTTATTACAAAGCTCATAGCAAAAATATGTTGTATGATAGAATCAGGGTTCTAAAATATCTGGAGAGCTAAGCAAAGTGGGCCAAAACTATTAAGATGCCATTTAACAGAAATGAATGCAAAGTCCCATATTTTTGTGTTGAAAGAAGAAAAACCAATTTCACAAGTAAAAGACGAATAAAGTATGGATAGATACTTGTTGTTGCCAGTATAATCTAGGAGTTTTAGTGGATTGCAGGTTCGATGTGAGTAAGGAAGAGCTCAAGAATCTTAGCTTGCATTAAAAGAGACCCTAATTTCCAGAACATGGGAGGTGATAGTTTTTGTGTCATCTGTATTATTTTGTTAAGTCCTAACGGCAATGACAAATTAGAGATCATTCAAAGAACATGGAACAAAATTGTAAGGGACCTTAAGATAGTTTAATATGCAAAGTACTTGAAAGAACCAGGGATATTTGAGCCTAGAGAAGAAGACTAAAAAGGAAGATGAGATTGTCAAGTATTTGAAGGGAAGTCCCAAGGAAGTGAGTTTTATAAGTTCTGCTTATCCTCAGAGGGCAATAGATTTGAAAGCAAGAGGTGAAAGTTGCAGTAAGACTGATTTAATTTAAATGCAAGGAAGAAAGTTCTTAGAATTAGAGATTCTCTGAAATGTGATAGGCTGCCTCTCAAGGTAGCAGATTCCTCTTCGGTAGGGGATTTACAATCTAAGACTGAATGATACTTCAGTAACCTCCCCACCTCCCCTGGGTTTAATTATCACATCAAAGCAGATGACTCCCAGATCAAAACAGAGTGTCCCATAAGTCTTAGTACAATGTTAATTATCAATACCTTAAAAATAAAAGCCTGGTCTTTCGCCAGAGCTCCAGCCCATGGAAAAGTTATTTAACTTCTCTAGTGGCCCAAACAATACTTTAAATTAATGAGTTGCAGAGTTAGGTGCTTATCTTTTTTGGGACAGGGAATTCTTTGAGGAGAACTTTCTATATCAATGAAATATATAATATGTGCTAATTAATGACTTTGTGTGTGTGTATGTGTGTGTGTGTGTTGATTATTAGGAGATTGTATAAAGGATTTCTGTTCAGATTTGACTAGTCTCATAGGTCCTTCAAATTTTTTTTTAATAACACTTTGAATGTAATTTACATATCAAGTATTGGACTATGGTGGGAAAAAGCTGGATAATAATTGAGAAAAAATAACCCAACACATTTGTATCCTGATCACAGAAGTTTAGAGCTGGAAGGCACTTCAAAGGCCACCTAATATGCTCTTCACCCCCATACCTTAGCATTGTGCAAATTCAGTTAAAATGTATGTAGCCGTCCAAAGAATGCTTTCTTGAAGTAATACAAGGTTAAATGAAATTCTAGTTATGTTTATTGGTCCACTAAGCAGGCCATTGATGTTTTATTGATGATCCTTTTGAAGGTAAAGGAAGAGCAAGTTGCCAGCGGAGGAAGCCTTTTGGAACCTCTGTCATACCACTGCCCCATTGAACTTTTAATGGGAATCTTTGTATGCTCCCCAGACTGCAGTAACCTCTGTGAGTGCTCAGTGAGATGAAGGCAGATAAAGTGAAAATGTGACTGTGCCATCTCATAAAATGACATTTAAAGCCCAACAAGGGGACACTGTTATTATTTAGCACATTCCTTCCAATCCAAGGTGTGCTGTTAGAGGAATAAATGATCATTATCACTTCTCATATAGAGAAAATAGTTGCACACTTTCCTAAACCTCTATCTGGGGGGCTTCCATTTGAGCCTGGGCATGATGAGAAGGTTGAAAGAGAAATGCCTGAGGCTTGTACAGCATTGAGGGCTGAGTGTCTGTGAAGCATCGCCATTCCCACCTACAATCAGCCAGAATCCCAAAGGCAAATCAAAGCACCTTAAAGACGGATTTTTTTTTTCCTTTTGGCTTAACTCCCAGGCATTGCAAAATGTCATAGGTAACTTTTTTTTTTGATGGCAGAGCCTTAACTAGAAATTCTTGTATGTGATACAAATTCTTTTGTGGGGAAGGGGAAGGGAATAGAAATATAGCACTGAGGATAGTTTAATCATTGATACAGTTACTCTAAGACATATGAGAGATGCCATACAGTGAGATGCTGAATCTCTTGTGGAGATTCAGCCTGTTCCTCAGAGACTCAAGCCTGAGCCTCTGTAGCGGTTGGGTATAAAGGCAGTCAATAATCAGTCAACAAACAGGAATTGTACTGTGCTTAGGATACAACAAAAGGCAAAAACAGGTCTCTACTTTCTAGGAACTCATTTTAATGGGGAAACAAATGATTATGTAAATATGATATGTGGATACTATTGACATACAATAATATATTAAATGTTACATGTAATATGAATAGTTTAGCCCAGTGCCTGGCACGGAGTAAATACTTAATAAATGTTATTGACTATGTATTGATATATGTCTATATTTCTATATCTCTATCTTTTGAATCTAATCTTAGAGAAAAAGAACTTGAGTAGAGGGGATGAGACCTAAAAAAAGTCTCTTGGAAAAGGTAGAATTTGAAGCCAGCAAAGGGAGTTAAGGATGGAGAGCATTCCAGAGATGAGGGATATCTAATGCAAATACGTGGAAAACTGAGATGAAGACTTGCGTATGAAGAGCAGCAAATATACCAACGTAACTGGACTATAGAATAAATAGAGAGAAAGTAACTGTAAAAAGAATAGAAAGGAAGGTTGGGAAGTACTTTAAATGTCCAACTTGATATGAAGTTAGTAGGGAGTGATTGGATTTATTGAGTAGGGGCCCACAAGGATAGGGCTCTGGTTACTGCCAAGGTGAGGTTCAGGCCGCTAGAGGATTATTGGCTGAGGTATGGAGATGGCCGTCACTGCACTGAACTCATGCTAGTATCCTGAGCTAAAAGACATGTTTGGCTTGGGCTAGCTACAGCCCTATTTGGTGGACTGGGAGACCTCCTTCCCATTACAATGATCAAAATATTCACATGGCACTGCTTTTTTTTTCTTTTCTTATTTTGTTTTTAAGTTTTAATATTTAAGTATATAATGTTTCTTTTTCTTTTCTTATTGAATATTTGTGTTTTAGTATTTAAGTTTAAAATAAATTAATTTAAAAAATAAAATATTGACAGAAAAAGGCATTAGAGAGTAAGAGTACCTCACCAGCCTTTTATGTTTTACAAACCATTTTCCGGACAGCCTGACAGATGTTCCATGGATCAAGGGGTACCATGGTATCACAGTTATTACTTATGTCCATAGCAAAAGTGAAAGGAACTAATTGACATCACTGGTTTACTGTGCCTTACCATAAAGGTTGCTCCCAATGGTCCAGGACCCAGATACAGGTATTAATTTTTACAGGCCATAGATTACAGGCATAAGAAACCTGAACAGCCATGCAGCCTAAAACAAGGGTAAAAGAGCTATGATAGAACTGTATATGAGAAAGGTTCAAATAGTAGCATAGACAATAATGAGTAGAGAAATTCAGAAGCAAGAAACAACTCTTGCTGCTTTTATCATAGCTACCGAAGCAGCACAGAGAATCTGCAAATGGAGGAGTGAATTTGAATAGGACCTTGCAAGACAGATACATTGTCTTCCCTGTTATCCTTCAAGTATCAGCTGAAGTTTTACCTTCTCCAAGAAGCCCTTGCCCTCCATCTGATATTATCTCTAATTTACATTGTATTTATTATGGTTGAACACAGTTTGCAGGTTGTCCCCCATTAGACAGTGAGGTCCTTTAAGAGAAAAAACTGTTTTTGTCTTTTTGTTTGTTTCTTTAGCATTCAGCCTAATGCCCCATACATACTGGGGGTTTAATAAAGAAATGCTTGTGGTTTAAATTGACTTTGGGAAGGTAGAGAAGAGATAGGCAAGTATTTCATGAGGGTAATAGCATGAGCCAAAGCAGCAAGGTGGGAAGCATTAATTGTGTTTGGGGAGGTGAGGAAATGAATGTGGTTACAGAAAAAGCTCTCCTGGGTAGATGGAAATAGATGAATCCTTAAAAGTCAGTAGAGACTATATTGGAGACAGTTTTGATGTTTGATCTCTACTCTGCAGGGAGTTCTTAAAGAATGTTGAACAGGGGAGCAATGAGATGGTAGTACCATTTGAGGAGGATTTATGGGGCAGTAGAGTGCTAAATCGGTTGGTATGGAAAGAGATTTAAGGCTTAGGTAATATTTAGGATATTATTGAAAGATTTGATGAAGACTTTAATTCTGATGATAGCAAAGGGAAGAGCAGCCTGGATTTGGAGGCAGAAGACCTGGGCTGGAAATATCAAGTGTACTCTTACCACCTGTGGGACCAGGCAAATCCCTTTCTCTCTGGCACTAATATTTCTTATTTGTACAAAGTGAGGAAGGGAACATACCTAAGTACCCTTCTAGCTCTAAGAATTCTAAGATCCCACATGACATTGGAAAGGAAGACTCTATGGGGCTTGACCTATGGCTTAGATGTTTTGAATGAAGAAGAAAAACCAAAGCCATTTCCAGGCTGGGTAACTGGGAGAATAATAGTCCCTTTAATAAAGAGGCCAGGAAGAAGGATTGCTCTTAAAAGAACAATATAATTTTGAGAAGAACTTTGAGTAAATAAGTAATTTTGACTATTACAGATAACCAAAATGATGACAAAGGACATATGAAGGAAGTCATTATCTGCATCCAGAAAAAACAACTGATAAATAGAACTATATATAGAATGATTTTATACATGTATATATATTCATGTCTAATGGTAGCCATCTCTAGGGTGGGGGGGGCGTCAAAAAAGAAAGAAAAAGAAATTTACATAATAACTTTATATTTAAAAGGAATAGTATGTTGTATATAATCATGTGCAATCATCTTTTTTATTATACTTATAGAAATGTTTGTTTTATATCATAAATTAAAAATAAAATGTATAACTTTTAAAAATACTTAAAGAGAATTGTTTTTATTAGAGGTGGGTGGAGGAGGCAAATAATGAGCCCAGTTCTGGGTATGTTGAATTTGAGTTTCCATTGTGGAAATAAAAGATGTTATGTATATTGATCATGTACAGATGTGAGATTAGAGCCCAGGAGAGGGATCAGGGATAGATATTTGGGAGTTTCTTACACAGAGATTAAAATTCTATAAGGGAATGAGATTTCTGAGAAAGAAAAAAGACAAGAAAGTCAAGGAAAAGGGTTCAGAAATTTGAACTACCAGCAGTTGCGCAATCCTCAGCAAAGTGTCTTAATGTCAGTGACTTTGTGATCCAGGATATGCATGATTTTTTCTGTCCACATTTATTTGTAGTAATCTATTGTCTAATTGTTTCCTTTTTGCCCCATCAGCAAAGTTGCATGGTATGTATGTGTGCTCTGTTTGTAACAGAATGGTGGTGAATTGATTGTTCAGGGACTCAATTGCTTCTTAACCACAGTTCTCCATGTTTATGTTGATTGAGCAAAGGGAATAGGCTTAAATTGTCTTTGTGATTACATGTTTTCATTTTCTTGGGTTAATATTGATGAAATAGCGAAGTCCCATTAGAAGGTGCTATTTGTTTTTAACTCTTCTAAAGATGCTGCTTGTTAAATGTACAGCTTTATTTCTACAGCCATGGTCAAATCAGTCCAGATTCTTTTTTCAGCTAGAGTTTAAGGGAATTTTTTTAAGTTAATTTCTTTTCAATAGCCAAGATATTTTTTTCTTTGTCTAAAAAGATGCCATTCATAGTCCTTTTACTATTCAATTCTCCATGATAAAGAACTTCATTACAACCTCATTGTCCCTCCTACATAAAGCTGATATTGGCCCTGAAATTAATGTCTTTGTATAGTGTGAGAGCTGTCTGAAATGAGGCTTCTGAGGCTTATGGACTGTTTCATTGCTTTCTTTTGTTTCTCTATAAAACAATGTTATTTCTGTCTTCTGTGGAGAAACCACAATAGCTTAAGTGAATAAACATCTTGCAGTTTCTCAGGGAGCAAACATTTCCAGAAGAAGACTGTCATTAGTCAGAATCTCATTTGCCCAGGCAAGCTGGATGGAGACAATCAGGCTTCCTAGTTTGAAACCCCAGCCTCCTTTCTGAATTTTCCCACCTTCTCTCCCTCCCAACTGTATAGCTTTGTCTTTAGGGACCAAGCATGCAGCAAAGCCGGCTCTCCAATCTGGTAATTACAAAGTTGTATTTCCCAGGGGCTAAATCATTAAGATTGTCTGTAAAACTTCAGATCATAAATCTACTCAATAACTCAACTAGGTGGCACAGTGGCTAGAATGCTTGGCCTGGAGTCAGAAGGACCTGAGTTCAAATGAAGCCTCAGACACTTACTAGCTGTGTTACCCTGAGCCAGTCACTTAACCCTGTTTGCTTCAGTTTCCTCTTCTGAAAAATGAGTTGCAGAAGAAAATGGCAAACCACTCCGGTATCTTTACCAAGAAAACCCCAAATGAGGTCACAAAAAGTCAGACATGACTGAAATGACTGAATAACAACAGTATGAAAGGCTTTGAAGTCAATTACAGGAAGAGAAGTTTAAGATTAGTTGGCCCAACCCCTTCATTTTTACAAGTGAAAAATATGAGTAAACCCAGAGAGTTTGTCAAGGAATTTGCCCAAGGTCACATATACAGTAAGTGGCAGACCAGGAGGATTTGAAAACAAGTCTTCTTATTCAGAAGATCATAAACAGAGCAGGAATGAACCTCTGAGCTCATCTAAGCCAAACTTCTCCCTTGACAGATAATTACAGTTAGCATTTATTCAGCAATTTAAGTTTTGTGAAGTGCTTTACATATGTTATCTCATTTGATCCTTACCTTATGAGGTAGGTGCTACTGTTATCTCTAGTTTACGGATAAAGAAACTTAAACTCTGGAAGATTAAATCACAATCACTTGTCTGCATAATAATATGCCCAAATTTGAACTCAAGTCTTCTGGACTCCCAGTCCAGTCCTCCATTCACTGTAGCATGTAGCTGCCTAGATGAAGAACTTCAGGTGAAAGGAGGTTTAATTACTTGACAATGGTTACATAGGTAGTAAGCACAACATCTAGTATTTAAACATGGATTCAAACGTCCTTTCCAAAATGGTAGCTTACCTCTAGATGGTGTGAGATGCACATATAAATGTGGTTAGTACCACAGGAGACATTCCACAGAACTTTAAAGAAGGAAGAGATCCTTTTTTTTTTGGAGAGGGGTAGGGATAGAATTAATTGAAGAAGTGATATTTGAGCTAACATATGGGTAGGACATCTTCAAAGTTACAAGCAAAAGGCATTTCAGGCAATGAGAATAGCTTTTTCAAGGACATAAGAGGCAAAAGTTACTCAAGATATATGAGTAATCTAGTTGGATTATAGTATGGACTATGCATAGGGGAATTGAAAAAGATGAGTCTGCAAAAGATAGACTGGAATCATATTTTAGTGAACCTTGCATGACAGTCTAAGCATATTATTCTGTGTATTGTGGGGAGCCATGGGCATTCTTGAGTAGGGAAATTATATGTGATGTGACTGCAGATATGCTTCAGTCGTATTAAGCAGTCAGCACTGACCGGGTAGATTAGAGGAAGATCTAGAAGGGACAAGGAAGAAAGAAGCTACCGAAGTTGTCTAGGGAAGACATAATATCTAGATACTGTTCATCAGTGACTCACTAAGGACCGTTAATTCCTTTCTCTCCTGCTCAAAAAGTGAGTCAGTAGTGAAAAATACTCAGCAATCTCTGCCCTTGAGGATGGACTCTATTTAACCATTCCATGATCAGTTGCTTCCTTATTTTGTTTTGAATAAATGATTGAATGAAAAATAAATAATAGGTAGCATTTACATAGTACCTCAAGATTTGCAAAAGGCTTTGCAAATATTATGTCATCTGATTCTCACAATAACTTTGGGAGGTAGATGCTATTGTTATCCCCATTTTACAAATAAGGAAACTGAGGCAAAAGAGGGTTAGTGACTTGCCCAGAGTCAACCAGCTGGTAAGGTTCTGAACTTGAATTTGAACTCTGGTCTTCCAGAATGCAGGCTCAATGATCTATATACTGGACCACTTAGCTACCTCAACATGTAGTTAAGTACTATTCGTATACAAAACACATGTCCCATGCTCCATGAAGCTCATTTTTGGGATAACCTCATCATTCTATAATATCTCATCAGGTTTGGTACTCTACCTAATCACTATCTCATGCCTATGATTCAAAGGTGGCACCAATAACTTCAAAACTACATTTAATGAGGAAACTCAGCTCAGATATCTCCTCATTTCTCACCTGGCTGCCCTTTGTGTCTTCTCTCATAGACTTTTCCAGCCCCCTTTACTTTTCTTAACTCCCCTAACTATGCTGTACCCTGGGTGTTTTTTTCACTTCCTTTTTAGATTGTCCTCCCCCATTCCCCCATTAGATTGTATACTTTTTGAGGGTAGAAACTGTTTCTCTCTCTCTCTCTCTCTCTCTCTCTCTCTCTCTTTCCATATATATATTTGCATCCCCGAGCCCTCAGCACAGTGTCTGGCACATAGAAGGTACTTAAACAATGTTTACATACTATCAGTTATATCTTTTCTTTCTAGACAATGGCTGGACCAGTGGTTCTGTGTACTTCATGTATTCTTTCCAAGTCTAGTCTCAACCACCACAGAGAAAGCAACAGGGTGAGGTAGGACTGTTAGAACCTGAATTTGATGACAGTAGTCAAAGTAGAAAAGAATATATACTATATATTACAGAGAAATAATTTATAGTAGTTGACTACTGAATGGTTTGTGGGAAGAGATAGAGAGAAAAATGCCAGAGATAACTCAGAACTTCTAAGCCTGGGTGACTGAGAGGACAATGATTCTATTGATAAGAAGAGGTATTTCAGAAGGAAGAATAGGATCGAGAGAGAAATATAGACATTTAATTTTGGAGTTGGACATGAGCTGCAGGTTAGAGATAGTGAAAAGGAGATCAGGAACTTAGAACTGGAAGAAGGATCCTTAGAAGTTTCATTTTATAGTTGAGAAAACTGGGCCCTTAGAAGTACAGTGGTGTGACTGGGTTCTCTGACTCCAAATTCAGAGTCACTATACAAGCAGCTGGAAATAGAACTATCTCAGGATCTGGAATGAAGCTGGAGATGTATATGTGAGAGTTGCATACAATCAGATGATTTTCCTACAAGTCAAGAAAGTATAGTATAATTAGAGCAGGGACTGTGTGTGTGTGTGTGTGTGTGTGTGTGTGTGTGTGTCTTTGTTTTTGGTGTCTTTGTATCCTTTACAAATGTTTGTTGAATTGAATTCAATTAAATTCAGTGGATGAGATCATCATGGGGGAAAGAATATACAGAGAAGAGGGCTAGAGAATGATTTCGTGGTGCAATGTTAAAAAAAAAAATGCATTCCCCAAATGCACAAATTCTGAGTAATACCTTCTGTGACAGCTCATGTTCATACTGGTGTACTACTCAAGCATGCCACCCCTTTGTGAAATCAGTCACAAATATCCCTCTTTGCCGGTATTTAGAGTTGATGACACCATCCCTCTTCCTTCCCAGTCCTATACCCGGTCATATCTCAGACACACAGTTCTCACAGGGTTTTGTGCATAAATGCTTGCTGCTGCTGTTTGTCCTTCATTCTTGAAGAGGACCATGATATCAGGGAGGTGATGCCATGACATGCAAGTGAATTGGATTTAAGTTAGGGAGGGCTGTGCACAGTCACCAGCCTTGTTTTCACTTTGGTAGCCATCTGCGTCCAGTGGCCAGGTATAGATCAGGACAATTGGAGATGGTCCAGTATGCAGTGGGGAACCTTGGCCCTTTTCAAGCTAAGTTCTTTAACGGGTCTCAGTTTGACTGAGGCAAAGCCTATTCGGTGATTAAGGCTTAATAACAAATGAGGCAAAGAATGTCCTCTTTAAAAAAAACATTCCGGGAGGGGAAGATACTTAAGATTTCTGGCCAAAACAGAAATAATTGATATTTAGGGGACTATTCAGGGAGTCAATCAGATCCCAAACAAAGAACAAATCAGGTCTGGCCTGGGATGTATTATTGGCCAATCAATGGGAGCTAGAGTGACTTCGAGAGCCAGAGTGATTTGAGGTTAAGGCCAGTCTTTAAGAGAAAAGGTAACTACATAGCCCTCCTTCACGAAAATCCAATTCACTTGGATGTCATGGCATCACCTGCCTGATTTCATGATCCTCTTTTAGAACAAAGGAAAACAGCAACCCCTGTGAGTAGAAGAGGAGCTGCCCATGGGGGCCCAAAGTGGAACTGACCAATTGGGCAACCCGGTTTTCTTTTCCTTTCTTTCTTTCCTTCCTTCCTTCTTTCCTTCCTTGCTTCCTTCCTTCCTTCTTTCCAAAAGGGAGTAGGAAACATGGAGGTGAGCTCCATTCACAGGCCAGAGGCATTTTCTCTGAGGGAGGACAAGGGAGATGATAGGATTACCTCATAAAGTTATTGAGCTCTGTTCTCATTAACATTAGAGGGTGTACAATGGAAAGAGCCAAGGGGTGGGAGAGGACTTATATGACTTGCCAAGGAGCCTTTGTAACTTTTTTTTGGTAAGGAAAAACATAGATGTTACTACCAGCTTAGTGTCTGTCTGCCTGACTGGACTGCTGAAGGGCAAGGGCCATGTGTTAGATGAGATGGTATCACAACATTTGACTTCTTCTTGTATTTCAGTTCACAACATGAGTGATTAAGGAGTCAGCCCTTAAAAGCAAAGCAAAGACAGTTTTCAGAGCAGAATAAATAATAGCATAGAAAGATCGAATGCACATCCAGTATCAAGAAAGCCAATAGGATTCTAGAGAGTTAGCAAATAAAAAGCTGACATTTTTTATTTGTACATACTGTTCTCAGGGTACTTAGGTTAACAATTACAGGAGATACAAAGTTATTTAAGACATAGTCTCTAGATATCTGAAAAACCACAGTCTAACAGAGGAATAAATAAGGCATAGCTATTACATAATAAAGAACTTAGAAAAGAGCCAAAAAATCTATGTGAGGTCCCAGGTGTATATGAATGTATAGTGCATGCATATCTCTATATATGTATATATTCACATGTGTATATATGTATACACATGTATGATTTTATACATATGTGTGAATATAAATACAGAAATAGAATACATGTTCCAAGAGTGTTTATGGTGTTTTATGCTTTCAAAGCTATTTATGTGAGTATATATATATATATACATATATATATTTCACACACACATATATGTATATATATAATATAATTTATATAGATAGATGGAAAGAAAATCTTTGTATGCCTAGCATTTAGCACAGTGATTGGCACGTAGTAATCACTTAAAACATACATGTTGACCAACATGTCATTATTGATCATTATTGAACAGGTGGATCAGGAAGGCTTCTTGGAAGAGGTGGCATGTGAATTGGTAGGTAGATAAGGTAGGTAGATATGCTTCAATAAGCATAGATGGGGGGTGAGGACATGCCAGAGGCAGGGAGCAGAAATGAACTGAGGTGGGAGAAAGTGGGGCATATTTTGGGAGGAAGACAATCAGAAGCAATTCAGTGTAATTGGAGCATAGACTACATGTAAGGGGAGTATTACAAGAGAGATGTTAGGATACGTGATGTTGTGCCAAGTTGTACCAGACCTTGAATGTCAAATGGAGTTTGAACTCTGTTCAGTTTGTAATATAGGAAGCTAATATGACTGATCTATACATAAGGAAAATTATTCTAATTGAGGATGAGGGGAAGAACGGATGCAAAATGGGATGATATAAGCCTTGAAGTTTGCTAAAGCAGTCCAATTTTTTTGTTGTTGTTGTCATTATTTAGTCATTTTCAGTCATGTCTGACTCTTCATGACCCCTTTTGATCTTTTCTTGGCAAAGATACTGGAGTGGTTTGCCATTTCCTTCTCCAGCTCATTTTTCAGATGAGGAAACTGAGGTAAGCAGGGTTAAGTGAATTGTGCAGGGTCATGCAGCTAGTCAGTGCCTGAGGCTGGGTTTCAACTAAGGTTTTTCCTACTCTAGGCCTGGTGCTACATCCACTATGCCACTCGGCTGCCAGTCTTATAACAAGTACTTATTTACTAATTGCTTGCTGTCTGCCAGCCACTCTGCCAGGCACTAAGGATGGAGAGTAAGGCAAAAACCAGCCCCTGTCTGGAAGGAGCCTGCTTTCTAATATAATGCTCGTTGATTAAGGAAGTGGGGCCTTCAGCGTCTGCCCTGTTTAAGAGTAGCAAAAGATTGAGGAATGAATGACTTCAGTTAGGTAACATCTTTAAGTCTTCAAGTGGAAGGATTTTTATTATGGAGTTGAATTGAAATGGACCTCAGAAGTCATCCAGCCCACCAGCCTCATTTCATAGGTGAGGAAACAGGGGACCAGCACAATTAAACTACTTGCCTAAGGTCATGGAATGTCAGAGCCCTTACTTAAACCCTGGATTTCTGGCCCCAAATTCAGCAATCTTTCCAATTCCAAAAAAAAAAAGCCCTTAAAAATGAATCTGAACTTACTATCTAGGTTGGAGTTTAAATCAGCATAAATATACTGTCAGTATTTTAGTCCTTTGAAAGAGGTGAGAAGGATTTCTCTAAAACAGCAATGGTGTAATTGAAATCCATTTCACATGATTCTTCCTCAGATGATTTTAAATTAGGTCAATTTAAATTCGAAGAGTATCGCTCAATGACAACATAAATGCTGTGTCTCAAATTGTTTTGTGTCCAGGGACAAAGTGGGTATCATTTACTGATTCATTACACTCTCAGCAGGAAGGTTTCTTTCCAAAGTTACCTGGAATTCTTCCTGGCAATAGCACTCTTATCCAATATAAGCTTTGCATAAAAATGTATTTTACTTAAGGGGAAAAAAAAGTATAATTCTGATTAAAAGTATCATTTGATGGCAGCTTTAATTAGAAGATCATATTGGAATGGGAGTGGGTTCAAATGGATATGAAATGAATGAGTCTTTTTGAATTTCCACTTAGATTGAAGTATTCTAATAGGTGGATTGTGTAATCCTGGAATTAATGGGTGGCATCACATTAACATGCAACAATTCCAGCAGCAAGCAAAGGTCAGGCTCAAATCCCAGAATATGCTGTGCATGTTGAGAGTCTAATTTTAGAAAGAATCTCTGTTCTCTTGGCTGGGCAATGGAACATCCCATTGAGACTCCTGGCCATTCTGAGTGCTAGAGGAGTTATTGCAAAGCAAACTACAGAGCAGAATCCAGGCTTTTTACTTTGTGATTGGAGAATATGCAGAGAGGGAATTGCCCTAAGGGCACTTAGTTTCTCTTTAAAAGGCTATTTCATGCTAACCCAGGAAGATTCATTTACATCCCACATAGATCCCCATTGAATAATCCCTTCTGTAAAATTTTCCATGAGGGAGCCATCTAAGGGTATCATCTTTTATTGTCCTAACAGAAAATGTCATTTTGTAGGATAATAAATGGAAACACCTTTGCTGAGGCTGACCTGAGAACTGTAGGGATGTCAAATTCCCAATGTTAGGCTATAAGATCCTCCTCTGAATAAAAGCTTCCCTCTCTGAGGTTGCAGGTACTCTTCTGCTGTCAGAGGAATGAAGGAGATCTACCATGAACTAGTGAAAGAAGAATTCACTGTCAAATCAAAGGACAGGGGTTCAAATCCTCCTTCTGTCACTTATTACCTACATGACCTTGGGCAAGTCACAATGTGGTGGTGGAGGGAGCTCATTTTTTTCATCTATAAAATGAGGACATTAGTTAGTCAGGGGTGGGGAACCTGTGACCTTGAGATCACCTGTGGCTCTCTAGATCCTAAAATACAGCCCTTTGACTGTATCTAAACTTCACAGAACAGATCCTTATTACTAAGGGGACCTAGCTACTAGGTCATGTTCAAGATAATGTTCCTCCTACCTCTAAATCTATGTTCCTGTAAGTACAACTCTTGCATACACTTTTCTTCCAGTTGCGCCACTCCTGAGATGCATAACTTATTTTCCTTTTTTTCCCTTTGCTTCTCTACTTTGTTGTTTTGTCATTTTCAGTAGTATCTAACTCTTTGTGGCCCCTTTTGGGGTTTTCTTGGCAAAATAAAATACTGGAGTAGTTTGCCATTTCCTTCTCCAGTTCATTTTATAGATGAGGAAACTGAGGCAGAGTTAAGTGACCTGCCCAGGGTCACATAACTACTAAGTGTCTGAGGCAGGATTTGAACTCAGGTCTTCCTGACTCCAGGCCCTGAGCTCTATCCACTGTTTCTCTACTTCATGATCCAATACTCTCAATCAGTCCTGTTGCTGTTGTTTGTCCTTCTGGAAGAGGACCATGACAACAGGGAGGTGAAGCCATGATTTGCATATGAATTGGTTTTAAGTGAGGCAGGGCTATGTAAAGTCACCAGCCTCACTTTCTCCTCTGGAGCCATCTGGGTCCAGTGGCCATAGATCAGGACAACTGGAAATGGCCCTGGATGCAGTGGGACACCTTGGCCTTTTTAAGGTACAGTCTTTCCCAGGTCTTAGTTTGACTGAGGCAACAACCATTCAGTGATTAAAGGTCTGTAAGAAATGAGGCAAAGAAAGAATGGCCTCTTTGACCCAGTCAAAAAACAAAAATGAAGAAACAAAACAAAAAAAAGGAAACAATTTGAGAGGGGAAGACCCTCAGGTTTCTGGCCAAAATAGAAACAATTGCTATTCACATTCACTCTGAGCCAGAGTCCAAATAATGACCAAGTGGGCCTTGGCCTGGTACCTATTGTTGGCCAATCAATGAGAGCCTGAGTGATTTGGGTTTAAGGCTTGATTCTTAAGGGGCAAAAAAAGATGCTACTTTAATGCAACTGAGCAAAAAACATTGATTAGTCTCATCCAGATCTTCCCTGGTTCATCACCATCTTCTAGAGGAGTTCTAAGCTACTGCTCTAATTTTGGCCTTGGGCATTGCTTTGGTTTTCCTAGTTAGTCTACCCTTATTTCCATATTCCAAGGCCAATCTCCTTATCTCTATATTCTTATTCATAATCTCCTTATCTTGAGATGGTTATTCACTAAAGAAACTTCCTCTATATTCCCACTGTTGTCTCAGTTCAGAATCGCTTTCTTCACAACCACCCAAATCCAAAATGGACCGCATCCTTGGGCCTTGTCCCCAGAAGTTCCCTGAAATGGTCTCTTTTCTCTTTTCTGGCTACAAAGAATCCAGTCCAGTTCCCTTAAGCTAATCCTGCTCCCCAAAACATAGATATTTCCTTTTCTGTTTCCTTTAGCTCCCTTTTCCCTTTGTAAAAAGCTTCTTCATCCTCCAAGGTTATCCCTTTCACCAAGGATTCAGTAAAATCACCCAGAGAGGTACATCTGGGCATTTCAGAAATCCTAAATCAATTCTCACATCCCGTTCTTTCCTTTACAGAACAGTTCCTAGAAATCTCACAAGTACATTTTTTTCACCTTATAAGTGACAATTTTATGTTTATTTTCATTTATTCTCTATCTACTCATACAGAGTATACTAAAAGCCTTAATGTAGTTTTAAGTTTTAATAACTTCAGAAGTATGAAAGCTACAAACTTACAAAAAATCGAGTGAAAGTTGAATTGTTTAAAATTTTATGCTTATTTAGTTTCATGAATTTTGAATAACAGGCTTTTAATTTTAATAAGCTGGGGCACTCTGTCACTATGCATTGACTGTGTGACAGTTTCTCTGTAACACTTTCTCAGACCAGTAGAGGAGGTCCTCCTTCTTGGCCACCTCAGTCAGCTGCTCTATCTCCATTAGACTTTTTCTTGTGGGGTCATGTAAAAACTGTTGTTTATTTATGAACTCCTTATTCTGTGTGATCTTAAAGCTAGGATGACAAAGGCAATTCCTTCCATTCTTGAGCAGCAGCAGATGAAAATTTATACAAAGTTGGACAGTCGGGTAGAATGATGTAGAACACAATAATGGTTGTATTGAATCTTAATAAGCAATACCAATAATTCAAAAATGTAAATGATTAACATTTTTAAGGTTGTTTTTCTAAGTTTGTAGTATTTATACTTCCAATTTTTTTTAAATAATTATTTATTTAATATTTTTAGTTTTCAGCATGAATTTTCACAAGAGTTTGAATTACAAATTTTCTACCCATTTTACCCTCCCTACCACTCCAAGATGGCATATATTCTGATTGTCACATGCACCAGTCACCCCTCCTTTCTGTCACCCCACTCCCCCCAATCACTTTTCCCTTACTTTGTTGTAGAGCAAGACAGATTTTTATGCCCCATTGCCTGTATATCTTACTTCCTGAGTTGCATGCAAAAACTGTTTTTTGAACACCTGCTTTTAAAACTTTGAGTTCCAAATTCTCTCCCTGCTTCCCTCCCCACCCACCCTCCCTATGAAGGCAAGCAATTCAACATAGGCCACAAGTGTATCATTATGCAAAACCTTTCCACAATACTCATGTTGTGAAAGACTAACTATATTTTGCTCCTTCCTATCCTATCCCCCTTTATTGAATTTTCTCCCTTGGCCCTGTCCCTTTTCAAAAGTGTTTGCTTTTGATTACCTCCTCCCAGCCGTCTGCCCTCCCTTCTATCTTCCCCCCTTTTTTTTATCTCCTTCCTCCTTCTTTCCTGTGGGTTAAGATATCCAATTGAATGTGTATGTTTTCCCTCCTCAAGTTGAATCCAATGAGAGTAAGATTCACTCATTCTCCCTCAACTGCCCCCTCTTCCCTTCTAACAGAACTGTTTTTTCTTGCCACTTTTATGTGAGATAATTTACCACATTCTATCTCTCCCTTTCTCCCTCTCTCAATATATTCCTCTCTCATCTTTTAATTTAATTTAATTTTTTTTAGATATCATCCCTTCATATTCAACTCACCCTGTGCCCTCTGTGTGTGTACATATATACATATATATGTGTATATATATGTATATATGTATGTATATTCCCTTCAACTACCATAATATTGAGGTCTCATGAATTATACACATCATCTTTCCATGTAGGAATGTAAACAAAACAGTTCAACTTTAGTAAGTTCTTTATGATTTCTCTTTCTTGTTTACCATTTCATGCTTCTCTTGATTCTTGTGTTTGAAAGTCAAATTTTCTATTCAACTCTGGTCTTTTCACTGAGAAAGCTTGAAAGTCCTCTATTTCATTGAAAATCCATATTTTGCATTGGGGCATGATACTCAGTTTTGCTGGGTATGTGATTCTTGGTTTTAATCCTAGCTCCATTGACCTCCAGAATATCATATTCCAAGTCTTTCAGTCCCTTAATGTGGAAGCTGCCAGATCTTGTGGTATCCTGATTGTTTTTCCACAATACTCATATTGTTTCTTTCTGGCTGCTTGGAGTATTTTCTCCTTGATCTAGGAGCTCTGGAATTTGTCAACAATGTTCCTAGGAGATTTCTTTTTGGGATCTATTTGAGGAGGCAATCGGTAGATTCTTTCAATTTCTGTTTTACCCCCTAGCTCTAGAATATCAGGGCAGTTCTCCTTGATAATTTCTTGAAAGATGATATCTAGGCTCTTTTTTTGATCATGGCTTTCAGGTAGTCCAATAATTTTTAATTTATCTCTCCTGGATCTATTTTCCGGGTCAGTGATTTTTCCAATGAGATATTTTACATTATCTTCCACTTTTTCATTCCTTTGGTTCTGTTTGATAATATCTTGATTTCTCCTAAAGTCACTACCTTCCACTTGCTCCAATCTCATTTTTAAGGTAGTATTTTCTTCAGCGGCCTTTTGGACCTCCTTTTCCATTTGGCTAATTCTGCCTTTCAAGGCAATCTTCTCCTCATTGGCTTTTTGGAGCTCTTTTGCCATTTGAGTTAGTCTATTTTTTAAAGTGTTGTTTTCTTCAATATTTTTTTCAGTATTTTTTTGGTTCTCCTTTAGCAAGTCATTGGCTTGTTTTTCATGGTTTTCTCTCATCCTTCTCATTTCTCTTCCCAATTATTCCTCTTCTTCTCTAACTTGCTTTTCCAAATCCTTTTTGAGCTCTTCCATGGCCTGAGACCAGTTCATGTTTTTCTTGCAGTCGTTTGGTGTAGGTTCTTTGACTTTGTTGACTTCTTCAGGCTGTATGTTTTGGTCTTCTTTGTCACCAAAGAAAGATTCCAAAGTCTGAGAGTGAATCTGAGTCCGTTTTTGCTGCCTGGCCATATTCCCAGCTAACTTACTTGACCCTTGAGTTTTTCGTCGGTGTATTACTGTTTGTACAGCAAAGAGTACTTTGTTCTAAGCTTGAGGGGATGAGCTGTTGATTTCAGAGCTATTTCTGTACAGCCAGCTCTGCCACACCAGCACTCCTCCTTCCTCAAGAACCACCAACCTGGACCTGAAGCAAATCTTAAGCAGACTCTGCACTCCTGCTCTGATCCACCACTTAATTCCTCCCACCAGGTGGACCTGGGGATGGAAGTAACTGCAACTGTAGGTCTGTAGCTGTACCTCCCCTGCTGCCCCTGGGGTGGTGGCTGAACCTTGAACTCTGTCCCCTGCAGCTTTTCCCCCTAACCTTCTCTCTTGTCTTTGATGTTTGTGAGTTGAGAAGTGTGCCACAGCTCATTGATTCAGGGTGCTAGGGCCAATTCCACCTGGCTCTCTCTCTGGTTGGTCCTGCCACCGCCCACACTGAGCTCTGCTCCCCTCTGCTCCGTGCGTGATAGACCTCATCCAGCGACCATCTAGGCTGTCCTGGGCTGGATCCCTGCTTCCCTCTGCTATTTCATGAGTTCTTCAGTTCTAGAATTTGTTCAGAGCCATTTTTTATAGGTTTTTGGAGGGACCTGGTGGGGAGCTCATGAAACTCCCTTCTTTCCAGCTGACATCCAGCCTCACTTTTATGACCCTTGAGTTTTTCATTGGGGTATGACTGCTTATAGAGTAGAGAGTACATTGTCCCAAGCTTGAGATGTTGCACTGTTGTTTTCAGAGGTATTTCTACACAGCAAACTCTGTCACACCAGTGCTACTCCTCCTCCAAGAACCTGCACTCCTGCTCTGATCTGCCACTTACTTCCTCCCACCAGGTAGGCCTGGGGCTGGAAGCAATTGCAGCTGTAGTTCTGTCCTCAGAGCTGCACAACCTCTGTTGCCCCCAATGTGATGGCCCAACCATGAACTCCTTCCACTCTGTCCCCACAGCTTTTCCCACTAACCTTCTCTGTTGTCTTTGGTGTTTGTGGGTTGAGAAGTCTAGTAACTGCCACAGCTCACTAATTCAGGGTGCTAGGGCCTGTTCCTCCCAGTTCCCAGTCTGGTTGGTCCAGGCTGAGCCCACGCTGGGCTCTGTTCTGCTCTGCTCCCAGTTCCATGGGATAGACCTTACCCAGTGACCATCCAGGATGTCTTGGGCTGGAACCCTGCTTCCCTCTGCTATTTCATGAGTTCTTCAGTTCTAGAATTTGTTCAGAGCCATTTTTCATAGGTTTTTGGAGAGACCTGGGGGGAATCTCACACAAGTCCCTGCTTTCCAGCCACCATCTTGGCTCATCCCCCTTGATCTGCTTTTCTCTGTACTTCCAAAATTTTTAAAGCTTCAAACTACAATCGGACTTTTAGGACACCTCACACATGTGCATGTTGTCTCCTTAATTAAACGTAAATTCTTTGAGAGCATAGTAGGTGTTTAATTAGTGCTTGTTGATTGATATATCATGTTGATTTTAACTAAGATGGGATCACCATTCAGTCCACATGAATCTTTGGAAGATAGACATTTGTGGGTGGTTTGTTTTATCACATTTGTCCAAAATATTCCTCTTAGACTCCAGTCTTCAAACCATTAACTCTGAAATTGCCATTTCTCTGATCCTACATGAATTTCTTCAGAAATCCTGGCCCAGTTTACTGGATTCCTAGTTACTCTGATTTGTTAAACTCAATGCTAGTACCATGACTGGGTATAGGATCAGCATTTAGGTGGGCGGAGCCAAGATGGCAGCTGGAAAGCAGTGACTGGAGTGAGCTCCCAACCAAGTCCCTCCAAAAACCTATAAAAAAATGGCTCTGAACCAATTCTAGAGCTGCAGAACCCACAAAGTGGCAGAGGGAAGCAGGGCTCCAGCCCAGGACAGCCTGGATGGTCTCTGGGTAAGGTCTGTCCCGCACAGAGCTCCCAGCTCCCAGCTGAGGGGAGCGGAGCTGAGTCAAGCAGAGCCCAGCGCACGCGGCATGGGCGACCAGACCAGGAGCCCAGCGGAGAGTGCCCTAGCGTGCTGAATTAGTGAGCTGTGGCATCTACCAGACCTCACAACCCACAAAAAGCAAAGACAACAGAGAAGGTTGGTGAGAACAGCAGAAAAGCTGCGGGACTGAGTTTGCGGTTCGGCCACCGCTCCTGGGGCTGCGGAGGTGAGGCAGCTTTAGAACTACAGCTGCAGTTGTTTCTGGCCCCAGGCCCACCTGGTGGGAGGAATTAAGTGGCTGATCAGAGCAGGAGAGAAGAGCCTGCTGAAGATTTAAGCCCACTCCAGGTAGGGGGCTCTTGGGGAAGGAGGAGTGCTGGTGAGGCAGTGCATCCGCCCAAGCGTGGAACATAGAACTCTTTAGTCTATAAGGATCAGCATTTATTTATTTTCTTTTTTGTAAACTACAGAAAGCATTTTTTTAATGCTTAAAGTGGAACACAGTTGTAGCTTCATGAAGGACAACAGTCCCAGCAACTGCTCAGCTACCTAGTTACTCATAGAATCCATATGTGAATCCAGCACCTTTGTCTACTCATTGTCTTTCATGAATGCAAAGCTTTTCTTAGTTGATTTCTATTTTTTTTATATATAATGGGGTTCCTCATAGCAGAATTACTCACTTGGCATTTGGGGCTTCAATTTAAAAACATTGCAAATATGCAAAGTTTATTTCCTGTGGGGGGGGGGAAAGAGCTTCATAAGAGATACTTGGTGGGCATTGACTTTGAAAGATTAGCAAAACATGTCTTCCAAAGGGAAATGGGGAAAGAAGAACCAGCGTTGATGATCAGCATAGAGAGGCAGGATGGGATAGAACAAACAGGGTAAGACAGTCTGGTGGGAATGGAAAAGTAGGCAACCTGAACTCTCTTTAGGAAATAACAATAGATTTTGAGAAGAAACAGCTGTAGACATGAAAAAGTAATGGAAACTAAAAGCTAGCTGACATTGGAGGGAGGCAGCCAGCTATTACATTAAATATAGTAATTGATGTGACATGTATACTTTTTTGAAGATAGTACATTGGACTGGAAAGACAGAAATTATGGAGGGTTGCACTGTCATGAGTAAAAAGGGGATACTTAGGTACTCCTTATGCACTCTTAACTTTAATGATACTTTGACTGATCCTTGATGTCCTTGGAGTGGGTACTTCTCTAGCAGCTCAAGTCATAAGCCCTTCTGTCTGATTTTTATCTATGTCTTTGGATTAGACCTCTAAAAGAATCTGCCTAATGTACTAGAAATCTTTTTCCACATCACTTTAATATGTCAGGAGTAGCAATGTACCATTTGGTACATTGTGCCTTCCATGTGCCTTCTTTTTTTTCTCGTTGCACAATCAGTTCACTTTCTTTTGTGGTTATACATGTACTCAATAAATAACAACAAGCTTGCATTTACATAGCACTTTAAGGTTTAAAAAATAGATTTTTTTTTAAAACAACACTGGGGGTAGTAGTGCATTATCACATTTTACAGATGAGAAAACTCATTTGCTAATAGCCACAAAGCTAATAAGTACAGGAGCTGCAGTCCACTTACGCCCTTATTCATATTTTCATATCCCTAAAAGTTATTTGTAGGTCATTTTTTGAGCTTGTGGTATTTCATGCCTTATAGCAACACCAAGAGAATACTGGTGTTTAAGAGACAGACTTTTGTAGCAGCTTAGAAGCAATTGAAAATATTGCATAATTTCCCAAAATGTGTTACATTCCTCCTATGCAGTCCTGGCCTCAGCTCATTATGTAACTAAAGCTCGTGTCATTCATTCCAAGGTATTCTAATTTGTGTATACTCCCAAGACTTATTATCATGGGATTTTTCCAAACAAGTGAAATCACAGGTGTTTAGGAGTTCCTCCTAAAGCAAAAATTTAGAGAGTTTGTGAATGCATGTTTGTCTATTCATGCAATTTTTTTGTTGTAATGGATTCCTAGTAGAAAAAAATCCCTCCACTGTGATAGAGATTGACAACTCAATTGTCATTTATAATCTTTGAGAATTGCATGGGGCACTGAGAAATTAAGTGTTCTTGCCCATAGTCATACAGCACATAGATATCAGAGGAAGAACTTGAACCAAGGTAACAGGAAGACCTGGGTTCAAGTTTTTCCTTTAATACCTAGGTACTATGTGACTATGGGCAAGATGCTTAACTTCTAGAACAGTATGTATACATATCTAGATCCCTATATGTGCATATGTATATATTTACATATATGTATACATATATACATATATCTCAACAGACTAATTTAATAGGCTTTTAACTTCATGTACTGATCTAAGCAACATGCATTTTCATTCACTTTGCTTTTCTAGTGTAGATAGTTAGCTAAACATCTTTCTTATTGCTGTGAATTTCACTGGAGAGATTGTAGTGTTCTGGAGCTTGATGCAGCTAGTTGAGAATTAACTGTGATTAAGAGTATCTGAAGGACCCTAACACCAGAATGGAATTCTTCTTTTGTTTGGACATCTTCTATGACATTGATCAATATGTAAGGTGAGCATATATTTTCCTGCTTTGCACATTGCTTAATATTAGTACTTAGCAAATCATTGTGAAAATCTTGATATAAGGAAAACCTTTCTAACTATTGTCACTAATCAGAAATGGAGTGGACTGCCTCAGGGGGTAGTGGGCTCCCCTTTAGTGCAGTTCTTCGAGCAATGGTGGGATTGTCATTTGTTAAGATTTTAGAGGGATTCCTCTATAGGAATGACTTTGTACTGGATGACTTTTGAGGTCCCTTCTAATGCTGAGATTCTGAGATTCCATCAATCTTTGAGTGTATGATGAACAAAGAGCAATCCCGGAGACAGTGGCTCATGTCCATGATGTTATTTATGGCCATTGCAGTTAATCTGTAGCTGCAGTAAGTGAGGTAAGCTGGTGTATAGAATCATTAGTGTGCTTTCTCACAATAACTTAAAACCTATTCCTTAATGCCTACTAAGTGGAAATGCCTAAAGAACACAACACAGTCTCTCGTTGCTGTCACACCTCATTGACTTTGTCAGCAGTCTATCATTCTAGAGAAGTGAGCTCTCAGCCTCCTCTCAGTCTCAGAACAGAGTTGGGAACAAGAGCAGAGACAGTAGCAGCAATGTGGCCAGAAATTTAACGTGGGCAAGAGGACCATTGGACGTTTTAAAAAACAAATTCAAGTCAGGCATAATTTCTAAATTCTGTAGGAACAAAACATAACTAACCTGGGCCAGTCTGAGTCAAGGGGGTTTAAATGAGCAAGTTAGGATTTATGGGAAAGAATTGTGTTTGGAAGCTGTAATTATGCAAACTCTCTCCATTATGTTTCTGAACCCAGAGGCTTAGGTGATAGATAACATTCCAGGGAGACAATGACTCAGTGTGTGTCCATTAAACCTAATAACTTCCTTTGATTCATATTGCACTTTGTCCTATCTGTAGAATTTATGGAGTAGGCTTTTTCATCCTCTCATAAAATCACAATATCTAAAGAACCCCAGAAAGCTTAGAGATCTCCTAATTTAATTCAGCTGGGCCTATTAATGTCGCCCTTTCTTCTCTCTCTCTCTCTCTCTCTCTCTCTCTCTTTGTGTTCATGTAATGAGATAAACTATTTAGAGCTAGAAGGAACTGTTGAGGTAAACATAATTCAATGTCTTCATTTTATCATTTCACGGATAAGGAAACTGAGAAACTCTAAGGGTTAAGTCATTTGCCCTGTCACACAAGTAGTAAGTGACTGACTGAGTCAAGATTAGAAAATCCAGGTCCTCTTACTGACTCTTACTCTAGAACAGTGTTCTAGAGGCAGAGGACATGATGGGGAAAAGTTCTGGATTTATAGTCTGAGAAAGCCTGCATTCAAATCCTTTCTCTTCTCTCTATTTCTCGAATGGCTTTAGTCAAATCATTTCAACTCTCTTGGCCTTACTTCCTTCACGTAAAGTGAATGGTTGGACTAGAAAGCCTCAAAGGTTACTTCCAAATCACGATATGATACCATAATCTTTCCACTGTACTACATTTCAAATTGATTTTTTCCACTCCAAATGATATTTGAACCACTGAGTTAATAAAAGTTGAGTTACTGCTTTTAAGTGGTTATTCTATAGCACATAAGCAAATCATGGATCCTTTGATTTGCTTCCTGGCTCTAACACATGCTAGGTTATGATGTTGGCAACTCCATTCTCTGAGCATCAGTTTCCTCATTCTAACGTGGGATACCTTTGGCATCTATCTTCACAAGGTTGTTGAAAATTTGTGAATCGCTTTGTAAACTTTAAATTGTTACATAACAGGTAGTTATTATTATAGTTATAGTAGTTGTAAAAAAACAATGATCAGTAGGTATCTCGCATTTATAGTTTGATTTCAAGCAATAGATTCTAACTGAGAAGATAAGAACTCCCTCAGTCAGCCTGGTTCCTCTCTGGCCCTAGCTTGTCTGTTGTGTATTTGGCCTTAGCCAAATTCAGCTGATTTACAGCTGCACATAAGCACAGCCTCTGTTTAAATGTGAAATTCCCATGGAGAACCCTTCAGTTTCTGTTCCATACCTCAGTCCTTGGACAGAGGAATAATGAGAATAATTCTCCTTTTTAATTAAGCAAAAGTTGGACAAATAGGGAAAGTGAGTTCTTCTGTGTATTCCCTGAAAAGGAGATTAACAAGGAGCTGAGGGGGTGGATGGAGGGGCAGTTTAGGTTTAGAAAAAGAGATCCTAGGTATAGATATATTTCTGCTTCTCAATATCATTTTGAGGGCCAGTGGAAGGGGGAAGCCTTGCCTTCTTGGAGAAAAAAAAGAAAGTACTTGGATACCTTGTGTTTATAGAAAAAGGGACTTCCCACTAAGGCTAGATGGTAAAAAAATTGGGCCCTTCAAAATTGTGTTAACCAAGAAAGGGAGAAGACAAAAGCGGGGAGGGGGTGCAAATGGAAGTGAGAGAGGGAAAAGAGGAATCCCTGTCTCACTCTTATACCTTACTGTGAGGTCACAGTCTCCCTTTTGATCCCTCCCAAAAGAGAAAATATTCCCTATACTTCCTTTGATGACATGGTCTATTGTAGATCTCTATAAGTTACTTGAAGAGAATACAAATAAAATTCTTCCTTAACCAACCTCCCTGGAGCTGATGCATTTCAAATTAATTCCACTGGGAATGCTGCTTTGCTCCCATCCCATGATGTGAATGCTAGCAAGTGACTGAGAATCTCTAAGAGCATGGGAACCACTCCATCCTATGCCCAGTGTTGCATATCTGTGAGACCCAAAATATCTTTTGTCAGTCAAGGCACTTGGTAAGTAGCAGGGATACAAAAAAAGTAAAAAAAAAAATATGGTCTCTGTTTTCAGGGACCTCAAATTCATTGAGTGAGAAAATATGCAAATAATTATCTGTATGTAATATATGTGCATATTTATAGGTATACTAGTATTATACACATGCATGTTACATGTATATAATTATGCTACATATGGTATACATATGTAAATATCTGTAAATATAGCATTGCATTTATATTATGTGTGTATGTATGTTTGTATAGTGTTAATAGAAGGTAACTCTATGACAAGGCACTAAATTATCCATGCTAGTACCTGGAAGAAAGGCAATATGATTTCAGAGAGTGAGCTGCCTGGGGAGGGGAGTTACAATTCCTCTAGGGTGGCATAGAGGCAATGAACAACTCCTTCCAATGTGTGTATGTGCCTGAAAGAACAGGTCTCCGTAGGTTGGGAGAAGTGGGATCAATTTATGTTTATTTCTGCCTTTGTATCATTTGTCATTTTTATTTGTCCCAGGTGTATTCGGTGTATGATTCTTCATGTTAGAGTTTTCTGTCAGAGAAAACATGGCAAGGGCAACCATGGCTGAGCAGTCAGCCCTCTTTATACAGTGCTAACCTTGTCCCCTACCCTTACTAGGCACTGTCAGGATCTGGCTGTAGTCACGTTTCCCTGTCAAATCTAAAGACTACTACTGATGCATTCATATGGCCAGAGCTCTTGAGAGGCTCAAAAAGGTATAAAAGTCAAACAAACAAACAAGCAAATTAATGATTCCTGGGCGTCTCCTTGCATGAGAATCAACATACTCCTCTTATTTGAAGAGTTTTTGAATTCTCGGTATCACCTCTTGTTTTATAAGTGGTAATATGATCGAAATATTAATAAATAAGATCCATTGGAGGTGGGGAGGTTTCCAGGAAGGAGCTAAGTCCTCGAACTCAGAAAACTGAAGTTAAAGTCCCTGAACTTTCACTTACAAACAGAAGTCACTCAAACTACTAGAACCTCAGTTTCCTGAGGAATAATATTAATTACATTTCATAGGATTGTAGGAAAGTACTTTATAACCTACAATTCTATAGAAATGTGAATTATTATTATTATTGCATTTCTTTAATTAACAAAGACCTTAAATTAGAGGGTTTGGAAGGGCTTAATGTGTGCAGAAGAGGCAATCAAGTTCTCCTGGCTTCATTACCTATCATTTACCAGCAAACACTTCTAAATGGGTGATGGTGTGGTAAGTCACCAGCCATACCAGAAAGCAAACAAAAAAGCTCACACATACAGAACCTATATATTCCAAACTAAATTTTAGGAAGGAATTTTTGGGATGTAGTTAACTGGGCTTTGGTCTTATGGTAAAGATATTGCTGAAAAGGGCCTCTGGATCACTTCCAGTTGGGAATGTGTAGCCTTCAAGATTCCCTGGCTTCATACTCAAAAATTCCAAGAGCATAAATGTCCTACAGCAGCCATAATACTGTTATGGGCGGCTAGGTGGCACAGTGGATAGAGGGCTGAGCCTGGAATCAGGGAGACTAATCTTCCTGAGTTCAAATCTGGCCTCAGGCTATGGGACCATGGGCAAATCACTTAACCCTATTTGCTGCCTCAGTTTCCTCATCTATAAAATAAGTTGGAGGAGAAAATAGCAAACCACTCCAATATCTTTGCCAAGAAAAACCTGAATGGGGTCACAAAGAATTGGGTATGACTGAGAAATGACTGAACAACATAGCAGGAATTCAGACCCGTGAAAGTTTCTGGCACTCTCATCAATACAGAAGAAAGCTTCCCATGGGAGCCATTGCTCACATTTCTCAATCTCACTTTGGATTTTCCATCATTTTCATTGGAGGGAAAATGGTGTCTGGTGCTTCCATTCCTAAATCTATACTTTTAGATCTTTGAGCACTACCACTGGTTGAAGAATGAAGGAGAAGGGAGAAAAAAAGGGAAGAAAAGGGGAGAAAAGGGAGAAAAAAAAGGAAGGGAGAGAGAACTGGGTCATTCCATATAGTTACAGTTGCTCAGAAATTTGGGCAAAGGACCTCGTGACTCAAACACTAAAGGGTAGCAAGTAGGGGAAAAGAATCGTTGAATCTGTCCTTGGCCTAAATATATGACCTAACTCTTAACTTTCTTAAAAGAATCTCTAAATAGTGCTGTATACCTATAGTAAACTGTTCAAGATTCCCTCAGAGCTTTTGTTCATTATTTCCAAAGCCTGGCTGATAAATCAGCAAACAACTACAGGATATTAAAAAAAAGATATAATTCTGTGCCTCCAGAATCTGAGCCCTTCCAAAAATAAGTACCCATAGAACTGAACTTTAAAAAAAAATAGCAATAAGAGGTTGAGGAAAGATTGAGTAGTTTGAGAAACTAGCTTGTTTTTCCCTGACACCGGAGGGTGGTCATAACCTAGACAAAACAAGGTAGATGATGGATTGGTGGCAAGTCTGTAAATCAAGCTTATTTTGCCCTATCTTGTTTGACTTAGGCTGATTTGCTGTGTAGAGATAGACAGCGTATGAACCCTGACATGGCCAATCCACTTTGGGGACCATCAACAACTGATTTTGTGGCCACTCCTGGCTTTTAATTCAGAACTCCCCCTTTCTGACTGTTTACCTGGGTTTAATCTGATCCATGTCTGCCTCCCCTCCTTGCCCCACCCCAACCTTATTTGACTTTGCCTTTCTCTTGCCACCTTTGAGGAATTTTGACTGCCTGGATGATGCTAGGTGATAGGGTTAGATGCCTCATTGCTATGCTTCTTTTATGTCTGGTGAGGGTTAGTGACATCTCAGAAGTGGACAAAACATATGGCCTTAGAGGCCTTTGTTAAGCTATGGGCAAAACTATGACCAGTGACTGAACCATAAGTCTCTAAGGATGGCAGAGCGGGTAGGGAAAATACCTTAGAAACATGGGTAAGTTTATGGGTTAACTGCAAAGTTCTGTTTGTAAGAAACTTTATAGCTAGTTTTCTGCTACACAACCATTATACTTGTTATTAATAATAAATGTTCCATTAAATGTACACTTGTGTGGAAATAACTTTAGCTATAATAAACATCAAATGTGTGGTGATTGATTGGGTGACAAATATTTAATGACACGTTTTGATTCTATTTTCAAGATGGAATGTTTGCTTTTCAAATCAGTGCAGTCAGTGAACCTTGTTGGGGCTTGCAAAAATACACCCAAATTCTTTGCAGATACATTTTTCCCCTACGTATATACATCATCTGTTAGTGAGTGGGCACTCAGGAAGAATAGCAAAACTGGTACTGGCAAACAACTGGAGAATTCACATGAAATTTAACACATGGCTTTTGACTAGAGTGCCATAGGGGTCAGATGTCATCATATTAAACCAAAGCCCCCAGTTTTAATTTTCCAATTTGGAGAAAGACATATTTCCCAGTCAAAATGAAACATTGTCTAGTTGAGTCTAATTCTCACTCTGTGTAAACTACTCAACCAGAATAAATTGGACACATCTGGAAATGGCCTCAACCCTTTGAGTCCTTAAGGCACAATTTAGTTCTGAGAAACAGTCATATATCATCAGTAGCAACAAACATTTATTGAGTGTTTATTCTGTTAGGACACTTTTCTTGGCACTGGAGACAAAAAGAAATAGTAGACATAGCTCCTGCTCTTGAGGAGCCCTAAGTCTGGTTAAGGAGAAAGACAAGACATGTAAACAAAATGATTAATACGATTAATTAAAGGTAGCAGAGACTGAATGATACAGAGAGCTAGATTCAGGTTCAGATTAGGAAGAGATCCTAGGATTGGGATCTATCAGGAGCCAGTTATTAAACATTTATCAGCCCACGCAGAATACGTACATATACACACACTCATGACATATTTTAAAGTTTAATCTGCATTAATACTATTTTTCTCCATCACTTCCTTAAGTCTAGAAAATCAAAAGAATAGTAAATAATGCCCTGATTTGTAACATCTTTCCGATTTCCAAGAAAAAGTCACACAGAAAATTTAACAATTGGCTCACCAGAGTTGACTCCATCACCCGTCTGGAAGGGATCTCTGAAGGCATGCTATTAACAGACTAAGAGAATCATGAAAGAAAAACAAGAATTTAATTAGTGGCTCAGAGGAGAAAATATTAGAGGCACAGATATTGATTAGAAGGCTCATAATATAGTCCAAGTGAAAGGTGATTTAGACTTATTAGGATGGTAAAACAAGAACAGAAAAGAGAGAGGTGATGTGAAAAATACACACAGGGAAGAATTGGGCAAAAGTCAAATAGATGTGAGGAGAGAGGGTAATAACAGCTAACATTAATATAACACTTACTGTGTGCCAGGCACTGTGCTAAGCACTTTACAATACTCATCTCATTTGATCCTCAAAACAGTCTTTGGAGGTAGGTGTTATTATTATCCTCATTTCACAAAGGAGAAAACGGAAGCAAACAGAGGTTAAGTGACTTGCCCAGGGTCATACAGATAATATTCATCTTAGGCCTTATTTGAGTTCAGATCTTCCTAATTCTAAGCCCTGTATTATACCCACTGTAGCAAATAGTTGCCCCAGAAAGATATTGATCCTGGGTAAAAATGGTTCAGGATATGAACTTGAGAGGTAAGAGACCTAGAGATACAATTAAGAGAGGTAAGAGACCTAGAGAAGAGATTTTTACATAGAATTAATAGTTGGAATTATTCAAATAGGTTTAACTTATAGTACTTACCTTGAGACCTTCTATATGCCTACTATTATATGCCTACTATTCTCATAGATATATATAGGATCCCCAGAAGAACACCAGCCAGCCTAAGGTGTCGAGTTACAATGAGGTATTTTTGATGCTTCGCTGTATCCTTCAAATATAGAAGCCAAGATATATGTTTTATGCTGTGCCCCACTTCATACAGGGAGACTGGCAAATGGAAATGACTGTATAAATATAAATTGACAGTACAACTTTGTAATATATTGAATTTTCGCAGTGCATAGTCCAATCTTCAGATCTATCTAATATACATAGAAATGACTTATGGATGTCCAACAAAGGGTGTGTGTATAGACAATTTTCTCAGAACTTCCTATAAGTCTTAAAAAGTCTTTTCGGTATTGGATTCAATATTCTATACTTCATCTTAGCCTTCACCCACTAGAAAACTCTCCTATCTAGATCCTGACATGACAACTTACTTAGACCTTATGTTATAGTACAGTCAAAACAGTTCACTTAAAGTAGCAACAATTGTGGTATCAAGGGGCCCGATAGGTGACATACTGGATAGAACACTGGGACTGGAGTCAGGAAGACATTCACTACCTTTGTGACCCTGGGTGAGACAATTAACCCCTGTTTGTCTCAGTTTCCTCATGTGTAAAATAGGGATAATAATAGCACCTACCTCACAGGATTGTGGTGAGGAACAAAGATGATATTTTTAAAGCTCTTAGCATAATACCTGGCACATAGTAGGTGCTATATAAATGTTAATGATGATGACTATGATAAAAACACCAAAAAATAGACAGTACAAAACTCAGCAAGCCCAGCCATTATTTCAAAACAACATCTTCACACATTTCTAACTCAGGTCCCAAGTGACTAGGGTTATGAGTTCTTTGTTTATGTAACTCAGAACTTTCCTATTACATAGCACTATGAGATAGAAGAAAGATAAAAACTGAGTGTAAGACTTGGAAGAGATGAGCACAAAGGTGTGTTACAGACATCTTTTATCTCTATATCATTGTGCAGGCTGTCCCCCACACCTAGAATCCACTCCCTTTTCACTATCTCTTAGAATCCCTACCTTTATTGAAAGTTCCATTTAGTCATTTCCTACATGAGGCTTTTCCTAATCCTCTCTCCTCTAGTAGCTAGGATTTCTCTTATAACATTATTTTGTATGTACTTATATGCATACATATTGTTTCTCCCAATAGAAGGCAAACCCACTGAGGGTAGAGACTTAAAAAAAAAGTCTTTGTATCCTCAGTGCCTAGCATAATGCCTTGTAAATATGTAATGGCAAGCAAAGTGGGATTTTTTTGTTGCTTTTTTTTCTTTTGGAGTGCTTCTCAGCACTAAGGTAATCAAGTGGCTTTGATTGAGTCTAGCCTTTGTTTGAATCAAGAGACTTTGATTGAATCAAGAGCCTTCAATGACCTGCTTAAGTCACAAGAAAGCCTAAATCACATGAGTTTGAGTCACATGGTTGTGATGCCCTCTGTTGACTGACCCTGGAGAACTCTGAGGTTAACATTTTACTTAGGGTCTTACTCATTAGAAGAGTGTTCCTGTGATTTGGCCAGACAAGACTCTGGGTAGCTGTTAAGGAGCCTCCTGGCTTTGAAAACCCAAAGGTTGGTGCTTCTCTCTCTGGTAACTATGTATGTATTGCTATAGACAAACAGAAGCCCTATCTGCTGATTTGTGTTATTTGCTGTTTATATAATCTCTGCTTGTAATTTCTGTTTGTGTTTTCTCTGAAGTTCAGGGTGCTTACTTTTTCCCTTGAACTAAATGAATGATATATGTATGTTTAATTGAAGTGAGATTGTAAATCTCTTAAAGTTTTTTTCCTTAGAAAAGCAGGTCAAAGAACCTGTGCTGGCAGCCCTCCTGTGTGCTGGTGTTATTGGCCTTACAACTACACAGCAGCTGCAAGCAGCATTGTTACAAAATATTAAGTGCTTAATAAATGTTTACTGATTGAGTATTCCTTCATGTGTGGGTTATAATGATGTTCCCTTACAGATTGCTGAGAAAATTCAAGAATGATGTCAAGTCACTTTGTAGATTGCTGAGAGAGAAAGAGGGATATGGAATTCTTTTGTCAGAGATGGGTGTTATCTCAAATTTATTGCCCTTTTTAGCAACAGGAATAGCATTCATGCTTGGGCAGGAATGCTAATTCAGGTGTCTGCTTTGTAGAGGGAGCAGCAAAATCTCCCTTCATTATTGGTGAACAATAGTTAGCGTAAGACTGACCACAGGTAGAAGCCTGTAACTGTTAACTCTTCTTTCTCTTCTTCCCAGTGTTCATTTAGAAACCTCTGCTGCTTCATGCTTATCTAATTAAAACCCACTCTGGCCCTGTATAATCTGTTGAAAGTTCCCTTACAAAGAACCTTCTCTGTCCCAATCCTGTTTGCAAAACATGCATCTGATCCTTGCATCTGACTTTGGCACCATCATAATCTTAATATGGTCTTGTTTGAAGTCCTTGGCAAGCTGTCTTGCCACTGGAATCACAGCTAAGGCCCATGATCCAAATGTCTTGAGCAGGCTGTCCTATGGAAAGTCCCATGACTGTTATGGCTCTGAATTGTGTCCATCTTAAGACAATACACCTAAATTCCTGACCAATGATTATTACCCAAGATGTATTGGTCAATGAGAAGACTCAACCAACCAATCTTAAACAAAACAAAACAATAAACTATATGTTTAATATAATCATTCAAGTTGTGAGCTCTTCTAAGCAATAAATATAGCAAGAAAGGGTAAAATTTTTAAATATATTCTTAAATTGTATTTAAAAGATAAAATATTATGCAATATTTCCTATATTAGAGTTATCAAAGTTAGCAGACATAAAATATAACAGTTAAAAACAGTGACCACACTTATAACTCAGAAGATTTGCAAGTCATTCAAATGAAATCCTATCACCATCAATAAGAACGAATAAAATGTCCTAGAATAAGTTAATTTCTGTTTGTTCGTTTTTCTATTCCAGCATTGAGTAGACTGTGTGTCAAGAAAGGTTTGTAACTTCATTGATAAAATGTCTAGGGGAGTGTATGGATAAGGAACTTCATGTTTATCCCTTATGAAGATGGCTCACGTTTCCAGGCCCATCTGCTTTCACTTACAGATAGGAAACAACTTTGTCAATTTGAGCAAAACTTTCTCACTTTGGGCCTGTCCCCCTATAATCTCATTAAAATGCAAACTCCTTTCAAGTTGGAATTGTTCCCTTCCTGGTTTGTGTATCCCCTGCAACTAACACCATATCCAAAAGGTAGTAGGTGCTTAATAAATATTTATCAATTGATTGATTACTAATTTCTTCTGATTGCCTTTGTGAACTCATAGTAGCTCAATTCAATTAATCAAATATTTATTAAATATTTACTGAGTACATGAGAGTGCCAGTACTGACAATTAAACAAAAGAACAGAATAGAAAGCCACAGACCTGCTTTCAAAGAACATGTGTCATATTAAAGCAAACTCAAAGCCTTATATTAGGATTTCTATAGAGCCTGATCTCCTGGTGACACACAGCATTGCTGACATTTGTCAGGGATGGGTGAAATGACAGTTGTTTGCTGTTACTTATGGAAGCCAGATATATATGATTGCGAACACCATTTAGTATTCACAGCTTCCCCACCACCAGTTAGTCTTCACAACTTTGGCAGAGGCCAAGTCTGCTATGTTTTACTCCAAGTTGTTTTAGGTAATTTTTTTAAATTTATTTTAAATTTATGGAATAAAACAACCCTTTCCATAACATAGTATAATAAAAAAGATGATTAAACATGAACTGCGAATCTACTATGTGCAACTTGGTATTCCTTTTAAATAGGCAATACAGTTACCATATAAATTTCTTTTTTTTCTTAGAAAACAACAAAATTACAAAACGTAATTTTGACAGTTCCTTGCATTTGGTAGGCACTCAGATACTTGTTGATTTGATAATACTTGGATAAGATCCCCCAACAGTATAGCTTCTTGCATGAAATTATTGGGTACTTGCTTGGGACTTGTCTATATGATTAGTTTTTGTTCAGTTGTTTTATGGTACAAATGATTCAACGTATCAGCCATTCTTTCTACTTGACAAATGGAGAAAGACTATGTTTCTAAAAACCTTAGGATTAGACAATAGTTGATTAGGTAATTCAGATAATCCTAAAACCGAAGAGGAAGTGTGTTGCCAATCCGATTTTCCTGCCAGACCCAAATCAGTCATTAAGATAGCAAAAAAGACATAAAAATCAATTTGACTGAAAAATGATCAGTTCTGCAGCCACATATAGATAATATCTGAAAATGGGAAGAATAAATAGCTTGCTCAAGGCCACAGAGATAGTATCAGCAGCACTAGTGATGCTAGCAATTTCTCAGGGTTAGTGCAAGTATCTGTCCCTGCCCTGTTATTTCTTGTTACATATTATTAATCATGAAAGAGTTCATTCTGACAGAATCAATCAATAATAAACATGCATTTATTAAGAGCTTATTATGTGTCAAGCACTGTATTATACTGAGGTTGCAAAGAAAGTTAAAAAAAGCAGTTCCTCTTCTCAAGGATCTCATTTTCTAATTGGGGAGACAACATACAAATAGGTAAATATAAAATAGAGATAGACGATAAAGATGTATTTATGTCTTTCTATATGTATCCTTATAGACTATGTAAACTGATAGATTTATGTGCATACATATGCACATCCGTTACATGTAAATTATGTGTGTGTATTATACATACACACATACATGCATATGCACACACAATGTGCATGGTATAAATAGGAAATAATGCCAAAAGAAAGACATTAGCAGTGGAACAATTAGAGGAAAGGCATGGAATCAAGAGATGGAGTTTCATATGTAAGGAACAGGAAGAAGACCAGTGTTGCTGAATAGTAAAGTGGAGTATTGGAAAGCTTGGAAGGGACCAGATTATAAAGGAAAAGCTGAAGAGGACAGGAATTTATCCTTGATCCTGGAGGTAGCAGAAAGTCAGTGGAATTTATTGTATGGGAGAGATATGGTAAGCTTTGCACAATAGCATCTGAGTGGCCTGTGTAGTGAAAGCATTGGTTTTTCCTGTAGCAATGCATGGCTATGAGAGTTGAACTATAAGGAAAGCTGAGTACTGCAGAATCAATGCTTTCAAACTGAGGTGCTAGAGAAGACCTTTGAGAATTTCTTGGATAGCAATGAGGTCAAATCAGTCAATAGTTCAAGAAATTGATTCAGGCTATTCACTGAAAGGTCAAATGTTGAAGCTGAAGATTAAATACTTTGGCCACACAATGAGAAGATGGAACTCATTTGAAAAGACTCTGATGTTGGGAAAGACTGAAGATTGAAGGCAAAAGGAAAAGGGGACAGCAGAGAATGAGATGGATAGATAGTATCATGGAAACAATGAATAAGAACTTGTACACACTTTGAAATATAGTGGAAGACAAAAAAGTCTGGTGTGCTATGATCCATGGGGTCACAAAGAGTTGGACAGGACAGAATAACGACAAATCTGAGTGGAGGACACACTGGACTGTAGACAGAACTATCAGAAAGCTATTTCAATAGTTCAGGTGTAAGGTTATGATAGTCTGCACAAAGATGGTGTACATATGAGTGGAGGAAATGGGACATGTAGGAGAAAGATTTATGAGGAGGAAAATGGCAAATTTGGCATTAGATTCATTACATGGAATGAGCATGAGAGAAGGGTTGAGAATTGTATCTAGTTTGTGACCCTGAGTGACTGGGAGCATAGTAGTATCCTATACAGAAATAGCAAAGTTGGAAAGGGGAAAGACAATGCAGGGTTAGGGGTCTGGGACAAGAGGATAATAAATTCTCTTCTGAACATGTTAAATTTTAATTTAAGTTTTAATTCCAAGGTCAATTTTATTAGCTGTGAAGAAATTTTCCTGATGGAATTGGAAGGATATCTTGCTATATGGCTGATAGAAGATTTAAAAAGTTCTATTATTTATTTTTAGCTTAAAAACATTAAATGGAAAATTAATTAGGAAAGTCTAGATCTCATATGAGAACACGTGCCTTGATATGATCAAACCATGGCATCATGGCTCACTTTGTTGAATCTTAGTCTAATTGAAGACACGGTACTTGAGGTTAAATAGATCACTTCTTCAAAGCTGAAATTGGTAAAGTTAAACACATAAAATGATAGACATATTAAGGTCACTAAATGGCTTTTTCTAGAGACAAAAACAAATGAATGATAGTGGAACAAAGTTCTAAGAATGACTTTGACATTTGGTGAATATATATTAACTTTGACAGACATGAGGTACTCAAGATGTGTAGCATACTCTTTGAGCTTCCAATTTAGCAGTTATAGGTTTAAAGTTTGGGGATCTAGGAGAAAGCTATTGTTGCAATTTTCAAGGTCTTTGGGGCAATTATATTGTTGTTGTTTAGCCATTTAATTGTGTCCGATTCTTGGTGACCTCATGGACCATACTGGCCTTGTGGATTTCTTGGCAAAGATACTGGTGTGGTTTGCCATTTCCTCCTCCAGTGGATTAAGGCAAACAGAGGTTAAGTTACACAGTTAGTTTGGAACTCAGGTCTTTCTGATTCCAAGCCCAGTGCTCTCTCTTTCCACTAAATCATCTAGTTTCCCCCTTGTGTATGCAGAATCCTAAAACTATAGTTTACAAGCTCCCACCAATGAGCTTACATTGGTAATGAAGGACACTCATAGGGAACAGATGTCAAAACAACTAATCTCATTAACATTTCAGGGAACATATTCTTTTTTTTTTACTTTGTGGTGTCTTCCTGCTACTCCCCACTGGGTGCAACATTTCTGCTGTTTCTGCTTCTCTTGTCAACTTTACACCTGAATAACAAGATTGACTTCTTCTTCCATGTTTTTCTTCTCTTCTACCCAGGCCACCTCAACTGACTGTCTCTCGCATTCCCCCCACCCTACCAGTTCCTGGTTCAAATATCATTTCTGGCATCTCAGGAAAATGACTTTATATCCTTATGTTTTCTCATCTGTAAAATGAGGGGGTTGGATTAGATAGTGCCCAAGGTCTCTTCTAACTCTAAATCTGTTACCTTAAAAAAAAAACTCTCTGCCTAACAATTCTGTAGTATAGGAGTCAAATCTTCCAACCTCGCATAATGATGTCAAAGGCTTCCCTCTTGGAGTTTATAAATGGAAGTTTTAGGTTTAATTTGAAGATCAAAGAAACACATTGAGCAGGAACCAAACAAGGGCAGATGTGCTATAAATCCAGAGTATGATGATACCTTTATTGATTGTTAACATAGAGTTCAAAGTCCTCAAAAACCAATCTCTTAAGGCAATGGAAATAAGCAACTGGTCAGAGATGGGGCAGCCTACTTGTATATGTGGTGACAGTAACGTAAGAGTTCACCAGGTACAAATGTTTCCTTCTACAAACAGTGCCAGCGAGATAGAGGGTGGATTGAAATTTACTTGAGGCTGGAGAAGAGGCAGTATGGTACAAAGGAAACATACCGGTTTTGTTCTACTGTTTGCTGTACAACAGCATGATCATTGTGGCCTTGGACAAGTCACACTGCTTCTCTATCCTTCATTTTACTCATGATAAATTTTATAAATTGGACTAGATGGTTAAATTTTCTGAGCCTTTGTTTCCCCATCTGTAAAATGAGACTCCGTTACTCAAAAGAAATTATTGGGAAAATTTTATAACATTTAGAATGTTACATATATACATGTATATGTGTATATATATATTACATATATATTTTAAATTGATGATGATGATGATGATTTATTCTATCATTAGTGGTGGCCAAAGTAGGCTTAATGTAAGGGGAAGATCCTAAAAATTAGGCCTGTCCATACGTGGAATGGCTTACTTTTATTGATGATGAATTTTCCATCATTGGAAGTCTTCAAACAGTGGCCAGATAACCACTTGCTGGATATGTTATAGTAGGGATTCCTTTCATCTACGATTTGGATTAGATGGCTGCTGTGGTCTCTTTAAACTTTCAAACTGTGATTCTATGATAAAGGGCCAGAGAGAGGAAAACCTGGGTTCAAATGCCATTTCAGACATAAAGACTGTGACAATTCACTTAAACTCTAAGTGCTCTCATGCAACCCTAGAAGGCAATAAGCTGAGACTTGGTGTTAATCTGCATTTGTAAAGGGAATTTGCTTGTCAGGAATTCATGATACCAATGATATTCCAAATCCGCTCTCCCTACCCCCTCAGAATTCTATAACTATTTGATAGTGAAATAAAACAATATTTTGAATGTTGTCAAAAGACAATGAAGAATAAGACTTCATTGAGGGCTTGAACACAATTGAAGAAGTATCTGTGTTGGCTTTTCATTCATAATTTCATTTAGCTTCAAAATAGGAATGTGATACTAACTAGGAAATCACACACCTTTAGATCATTCACTTTAATAAGATAGTGGAAAAAATAAATTAACTTCTACTAAAGAATCAGTCAAGAATCCATTCAATGACTTATTAAGCAGTAACTTTGTATCAAGCACTTTTCATGGGCGTGTTATAACCTATATCCCCAAATGACTCCACCTCTAATACAACACAGATATTTATTAAAAAATTGGTTTTGTTTCATCAAGGAAAGGTAAACTATGTGCCATATACTGTTTTCTTCTTACAAAGATATGTGTCATATAACCACAGACTCAGTCTCAGAGCTGGAAGTACCCAAGAGTTTGCTCCATCCAGCCACAAATCTATGGATGTATCCTTTCCGTAAACACCATCTTTTGCAAGTGTTCCTATGACCTCTGCTCCATATTTTTCTAGGGTTGCAGGGTTTATTATTTTATGAAACTGTTTGTTCCATTTTTTAAAGTCAGTGATTCCTATAAAAAGTTTTGAAACAAAATGAGTAGGAGCTTAAATATTTAACTTTAGTTAACCAGAAAATTAAAATTGTTATCCAAAATACCTCTTTCTCCTGATTATGATGATGTCACAGTACCACAGTCAAGTTCTATCACTTTTCCTGTTCAGTTCCTTTGCCACTTTCTTGAGGAAGTCCAAAACAGCTGTGTTTATTCCAGGAGAGAGGGAGAATTAGCGAGTTTGCTTTTTATTATTTATAATTTAAAATTCACTAAGGTACAGTTTCTGCCAAAAGATAAAAACAATTCTGGTAGAAAGTACTTTTAGCAAAATAAAGTATCTGATAGAAGGGGAAAAATTGAAAGCAAAAATAATCTGAATAACAAACGATTTGGAGCTGTCTGAGATGTGAGGAGTAAAAATGCTGTCTGAGATGTGAGGAGTAATAAGAAATGAGAGCAGCTTTTGCTAGCACCAGAGAACTCACCCTTTGCATGAGACAGAAGATTGTATCAGAATAATTGTGGCTATTTGAGAGATGGTACTGATGGTATCAATTTGAAGACGTGTTCTGTTATTTGTATGATAAGAACCTTAAGTACAGTAATTTAATAAAATATGGCAGAAACAGATTATAATTTTAATAAGATGATTCAGGAGAATGGGGGATGATGTTTGGAGCAAGATCTAAGAAGAGGATGTAGAACACTCCATGGGATGTAGGGAGGCAGGGTCTAGATTTGGCACAAAGTAGGCATACTACTTTCTCTAAGACCAGGGGAAAAGAGAAGGTAAATGAGGAGGTAGTGGAATGATGAGGTAGAAGAGAAAGAAGTTGAGGAAATTTACTAGAGATGATCAGTGTCAGAAGTTAGAGGAGAGGTTATCTTCTGAGCATGAGAAAGCTAGGAAGTAAGGTTTGAGGTAGGTGGATCATTTTTGGAACATTCACTCAGGGAGCTATAAACCTCATATGGATACTTGTATAGCACAGGATCTCTTACTTTGTAGTGCTTTTCTCTAGATACTGCTCTCCAGAGCCATAATTAACAATTTTGTCACCTAGGGCATGATTCAGGAAATGTACCCTGCAAAAACAGCATAAAATCTGGGCTCAAATCAACTTTATACAGGCAAATTTCTGTGAGAACCTTTGGTTGCTGTTTTTGTTTCCTTTCCATTAGGGAGAGAGGCCCCAGGACATCATCCCATAGGGAGGAGTTATAGATTGCAGAACTTTAGGTACCTCAAAGCTGTTTGTAAAGAAGTTACTGAGGTTGGGAACAGGACTGAGATTGCCTGGGGAAGAGGCCACGGAGGTGGTATGGGGGGCAGCAGGAGCTAAGCTAGGCACAGGAGAGAAAAATCAGAAAATGAGCCAAGTTATAGCTTCCTATTTTAACTAATTATTTTTATGAAGTAGGTGCTAAGTTCGGTTTCTACATTGCTTACAGAATATAAGCACTGCCTTGGTGATCTGAATTTCAGTGCCTTTGGAGTAAAACCTTCCACATTCTTCCCTGGTTATACCTCTGGTGCTCTCATTGTTTTCAAATTCAGTTCTGCATTCTGACGACTTTTCTAATGCATTGTTTATTCCACCCATTCAAAAACCTTCCAATGTGCTGTCTATAGGATGAAGTCGGAGTTACTTAGCCTGCAATTTAACACCCTCCTCTTTCTATCTCTAGTCTTCCTTTATAGTATTCCCCTATCCCCCCTCCTGTACTGCCCTATACTAGATCCACACACAGAACCACAGAATTTTAAACTAATAAGAGATCTCATTGACCATCTGGTACAAATCACATTTAGGAAAAAAAAGAATCCTGACTGTAATATGCTCAACAAGGAGTCTGCAGCCTTTGTCTAATAGCATGCAATGAAGGGGATCCCACTGCTACTTCATTACCTCCTTTGCCCTGGGCATGTCATTCACCTAGTTTGCTGTGTCTGAAATGTCCTTCCCCTGTTAGCTGAAATGATGCCCATCCTTGGAAGCATCTAGCTCAAATTCTATGTCTAACATTAGGCCTTTGATGATTTCTTGTAACTTTGCTCCTCTCAAATGAACTTTTATACTCTGCTTTACTTTATCATTATTTGGGGATATATTGTGGCTGCCTACTAAAATATAAACTTATTGAAGATGAAGGGCAATTAGGTGATACAGTAAAACTGGGTCTGGAGGCAAGAAGACCTGAGTTCAAATCTGGACTCAGATACTTAACTAGCTGTGTGACCCTGGACAAGTCACTTAATTACTGTCTGCCTTAATTTCCTCAACTATGAAATGAGGATAATAGTTAGACCTACTACTCAGGGATGTAAGGATCAATAAGAAATTTGTAAAGTGTTTTGCAAACTTTAAAGATCTTCATAAATTCTAGTTATTATAAGGAATGTGAATTATTTATCTTTATATCCAATAATAACCAATATAGTAATTTGAAATTATTAAGTATGGAGTATGTATATTTGAACATATTTAATTCTGAAAGGCATGAAGCAAAATAAAATGCTTAGATGTATGACCATGCAATAGATAAGAGAACCCTCATTAGTGGATTATAATACTTAAGGATTACGATACCCTAGTGGATGATAATACCTAATACACATACATATTTTACATATATATAATATATACACACATACATACCTATATATATATGCATATATATACACATATTATATATACACATATATAGTATTTATTTATGGGCATCATGTTGTTTCCTCCAATAGATATAACTTCCTTGAGGGCAGTGGCTATTTCCTTTCTATATTTGCATCCCCATTACCTAGTTTTATACCCGACCCATATATGTGCCTAATGAGTACTTGTTGGTTGAATAATTGGCTTTGCACAATTGATAAGCCAATTTCTGTCTCAGCCATTCTGAAAAACCATCCACAGTTAATAAAAGTACCTTTGTCCTTTTTCTTTAGACTCTGGAAAACCCAAAGTATGAATTGATCATTGAAGCTCAGGACATGGCTGGTTTGGACGTCGGGTTAACTGGCACAGCAACGGCTACTATCCTCATTGATGACAAAAATGACCACTCCCCCAAATTCACCAAGAAGGAGGTAAGCACCTAAAGATGGTTGTTGCCATTGGAGCAGTTGCAATGGTCCCCAGTGATTAACGTTCATTTAAAAAATCTTAGAGCGGAAAGGAAATTTAAGGACATCTTGTCTAACCACCTGGGCACATATGTTATAAGAAGTTGCCTACGTAGTTGGAGAGTGCTTATAGAATTGCATGAAATTCTGTAGGAAGGTAAATATTTCCTGAATTTGGTGTTAACTTGAAAATAGTTTAATGTAAAAGTGACATTTTCTTCATCTCGTTGGAGTCATTTGTCACTATTATACCATGTTTAGCTTAGACCAAAATTATAAGCATGGTGCAGTAGAAAGAACACTACACTTATAATCAGAAGATCTGATTTTGAGTCCTACCTCTGAGGCTTACTGCCTATTTAACTAGGGGCTAATCACTTTAGTCCTCAGTTTCATATTCTTTAAAATGAGGGGATAAAACGAGATGATGTTTTAAGTTTTCTTTCCAGCTTTAAATCTCTGATTCTGGGATGCTATGGCAAGTAGTTTCATCAATGAGTCTGCACCATCCACCAATGGATTTCAACCCCTTGGACTTAAATAAGTGACTCATTGAGTTTCTGAGGCTAAATAGGCATCCCCTGGTGCCAGAAAAGCAGTGAGCTTTTTTTTGTCCTTAGTCTAGTCTGCAGAAAATAGGCACATGCCACGTCAATGGGCCTTGTACTTGCTACCTTTCCAGCTTGGTAGAAACCACCTGCCAGAGTTTATATTTTGTTGGCATAGCTTTTGGGAAGCCAGCACAACATCCATGCTATGATGAAGCTCCTGAGGAAGACTTCAGTGCACCATATATAGCTTAATAACTATTTTTCTCCCCAGTCAGTACAGACTGAAATGCTAGACTGAGAAGTACAACAATTGAAAACAGATTTTTTTTTTTGACAATAGCATGGTGGTGTGGGAGCTGATAAAGAAAAACAAAGTGAGCTTTTTGAAGAAGAGCTGTTTTCTATCCTTGGTCCCTGTGCATTGATGATTATATACTATTGTTGTGGTTCACCATTTATTACAACCAAACAATCAGCCTAGAAAGCCTGGCCAGGAGCACAGTATTCACAGATGCAACTTAATCTTGGAGGCTCAATCATGTTCTCCTAAGAGAACATGGGAAGAAAATGCATTTAAAAGAGAAAGCTAAGAACAGGGATTTTTAAAAATTGTTTCTTCTTAACCCTACCCTAAGGAGTATGGCCTAGTATGTAAACCAATGGATTGGCAGAAAGTCATGTTTCCTCGTAAGAAATTTGCCTAGGAAGGTGAACTGGTAAAACCTGCTTTCCCAAACAAGTGAAGTGATGACACAGGGGCAGAAGTGAGGGGGTACTGAATGACCCAAAGAATGGCAGGCACTAGGTTGTGACTGAACCGAGATCCTTCATAGGTTCCCGTCCACTGTAGGGGGCTACAATTTACTCAGGCTTAAACTAAAGTCTAATGAATCTGGTTCTAGCCTACCTTCTCAGGCTAAATGCAAATTGTTCCCTATAATATATTTTATATACTACTCGAACTGTCTCTTGGCCAGTTTGGAAATTGGCCAGGGTGAAATTCCTTCTCTCACTTCTGTGACTTTGCATGGGGTGACTCCAAGACGAGGAATGTCCTCTTCTGACTCTTCAAGGAATCACTGAAATACAGAATTTGAGAATTGGAAGGGAATTCAATGACCATCCAATCCAATCCAACTCATAGGAAAGGAATCCCCAGTATAACATACAAGACAAGTGGTCATACAAACTTTTCTTTAAGACCCCCAATGAAGGGAAACCCATAACCTTTCTAAGCAGTTCATTACACTTTTGGATATCTCTAATTGTTAGGAAATTTTACCTGATATCTTATTACTACCAATTATTGCTTCTGGTTCTTCCCTCTGGAGACATACAGAACAAACCCTTTCATAAGAAAGTCCTTGAAATACAGCCTTGACCACTGTTTATCATCCTCTCCTCTTTGGCACTCTCTTCTCTTTAGGTTTCTGTGACACTGATCTCTCCTGATTCTACATCCATCTGTCTGACAGTTCCTTCTCTGTCTCCTTTGCGGGATCTTCATCTAGGGCATTTCCACTAACCATGGTTGTCCTCTAAGGCTCTGTTCTGGGCACCCTTCTTTTCTCCCTCTCTAGCATTTCACTTGGTGATTCCATTAGTTCCAATGATCATAATGATCTCGTCTCTATGTAGAGGACTCTCAGATCTACTTGTCCATCCATTACCTCTCTGCCGAACTCTAGTCTCACTTGCCAAACTGCCTACTAAGTATTTTAAACTGGACATCTAATAGACATTTTAAATCCAACCTGTCCAAAACTGAACTCATCATCTTCCTCTTACCCCACCCCAAGCCTCACAAATTTCCCCTCTTCCCAATTTCCCTATTACTGTTAAAGATACCATCATCTTCCAATAACCCAGGCTCACAACCTCCTTACTCCCTTGATTCCCCACATCCACTGAGTTGTTCAGTCTTGATGGCAACACCACCACCACCACCAGTAATAAAAACTATTCTTTATATGGTACTCACTATATTCCAGGCCCTGTGCTAAGCACTTTATAAATATCAACTCATTTGATCCTCCCAATAACCCTTGAGATAGGTGCTATTATTATCTTCATTTTACAGATGAATAAACTGAGTCAAACAGAAGTTAAGTAGCTTGTCCAAGGACACAAAGCTCATAAATGTCTGAAGTCTCATTTGAACTCAGGTTTTCTGAACTCCAAGCCTTATTCTCTATCCAATGTGCCATCGAACTGCCCCATAATATCTCTCATATTCCTTCTTATTTCCTCAGACACTGGCCACCACTCTGGTGCCTCCATCTTCTCACATCTGGGCTATTATAAGACCCAAGTATTTGGTCCTCCTTCCTCAAATCTCCTCCCACTCCAATCCTTGCTCTACACAGTGCTCAAATTTATCATTTTTATTTTATTTAAAAAATTATTTTCATTTCCAAATTCCCTTCCTGCTTCCACCCCTCCCCCAGCCATTGAGAAAGCAAGAAATATGATGCTCATAATACATATGAAGTCATGCAAAACATGTTTTCACATTAGCCATCTTGCAAATTTATCTTCTCAAAGAAGTTCTGATAATATCTCCTCTACACTGCCTGTTCAATAAACTCCAATGACTCGCTTTTACCTCCAAGATCAAATATGAAATACTATTTGGCTTTTAAGGCCCTCTGTCACCTGGTCCCTTAATACCTTTCCAGTGTTCTTATACCTTATTCTCCTCCATATATTCTGTGATGCAGTGACACTGGCCTCTTCACTGTTCTTCCAACAGGATACTCCATCTTCCAACTTGGTGTTTTCACTGGCTGTGCCTCATACCTGGGACTCTCTCCCTCCTCATTTCTACATTCCTGGCTTTCTTCAAGTATCAGTTAAAATTCTACCTTCTGCAACAATCCTTTCTCCTTCCACCTCAATTTTAATGTCTTTCCTCCAAAACTACCCCCAATTTATCCTATATTTATCTTGTTTTTATGTTGTTTCCCTCTATACACTGTGAACTCACTGAGAAAAGGGACTGAGTTTTGCCTTTCTTTGTATCTCCACTGCTTTGTGCAATGACTAGTATATAGTAGGTGATTACTGAATGCTGGTTGACTGACTGACTCACCCACCCAGAACCCATAGTGGCTGTTAGAGGTTCATATGATTTAGATGTCATAAAAGTCACCGACTTTATTCCTTCTGGTCGGAAGGAGGATGATCAGGCCTTACCATCTCTACTGCAACTACATCCTAAAGTTTAACCATCTACCCTGCCTCTTAGCTTTCTAGAAACCTCAAACTTTCATCTCACGACACCTGAGCTTTGCTATCCACATTTACGTTGATCCCTTAGAAATTTGGGGTCTTTCCATCTGCCCTACAGCTGAACTTTCTTTTTTGGGGCTATCTTCTTCAGGTAGAAAATTAGGTAGGACTCTCTGACTTTTCTATTTGCGCCCCTAGAGCTTAGCATATTGCTTGGAACATATAAAGTCCTCAATATTTTTTTTCCTATTCACTGACTCATTGATGAACCCATAGTTCCTGGGGTTTTAATAATTCTCTTTATGCAGATCACTCCCAAATTTACATATGTGATTCTAGGCTCTTTTCTGAAATCTGCCAAGTGTCTTTTAGACATATTGAATTTTACGTTCTGCAGACACTTCAAACAGAATGAGACTAAAACTGAACTAATGAATTGCTTTCCTTCCAAATCCCCCTACTCCTTCCAAACTTCTCTCTCTCTCTAATGCTTAACCATGTTCCCAGTCACCCTAGCTTGAAACCTCAGTGTCATTCTCTACTCCTCATTCTTACTTGTCCCACATAGCCAATTTATTATTAAATCTTGCTTCTATCATCACAACATCTCTTCTACTCATCCCCTTCTCTGCACTCAAACTTTTTCAGGCTTTTATCACCTCTTAACTGAACTATTGGAGTTTCAAATCTTTCCCCATTACAATCCATCTTCGTTGAGGGACTACCTGGCTGCCAAAGTGATTTTCCTAAAGTGCAGGTTTGACCATGTCATTTCAACTCAATAAACTTCAGTGGCTCAAAGATAAAATAAAAAGGCCTCTGGCATTTAAAACATTTCAAAACCTGGCCCCTACCTTTGAGTCTTGTCATATTTGCCTTTCTCAGGACATTCATTAGCTTGAGAGTTTTTTTAGACTTAAATTTTCCTTTTACCTGTGGCAGTCAGAACTAAAGACAAAAATGCCTGGTGAGATCTGAGTAAGGTAGTGTACAGTGGGACCCTATTTTATATATACATATATATGTATATATGTATGTATGTATGTGTATATGTATATATGTATATGTATGTGTGTATATATATTTATCTTTTGTTATATCACCTAGATTTTTCCTTTTATCCCTTCTCTATTCTATCTTAGAACAATATCTTATAAGAAAGATTTTTTTATAATAGGAAGAGAAAAAAATCATTAAAATCAGTCCATACTTCAAAGAAACCTGATGTGATATGTACTGTTCCATAATGATGGATCCTAATGTGTGGAAAGAAGTAAGAGGAGTCTTTCCCCCCTAAATCCCTTCACTGGAGCCCTTCTTATTCTTTGCAATTTCACAACATTCAGTTTGATCATTTTGTGGTAGATCTTTCCATCCTAGTTGATGGAATCATTATGTGTATTGCTTTCCTTGTCCTGCATCAGTTCATCTTGCCATGCTTCCCTGTATTCATTGTGTTTGTTATTTCTTAAAAAGTACAATAACATTCCATTTCATTCACATATCACACTCTGTGTGTATATATATATATATGTATATATACACACACATATATATGTAAAATGTATCATATATCACACTCTCTCAATAATGTATCATATATCACACACAGTAATGTATCATGTGTCCCACACTCTTAATGAATGTTGTTTTTCAGTCGTTTCAGTTGTGTCCAACTCTTCCTGACACCATTTGGGTTTTTCTTGTCAAAGGTGCTAGAGTGATTTGTTATTTCTTTCTCCATTTCAGTTTTCAGATAAGGAAGCTGAGGCAAATTGGGTTAGATGAGTTGTCCAGGGTCACACAGATAACAATATCTGAGGCAGAATTTGAACTCCTGACACCAGGCCCTGTGCCTTTTTAGATAAATACTTGTTAATTGATTTGGTTAATCAGAGATTTAGTTGATGCTCCTCTCCTGAGTCTTCCTTCATGAAGCCTGGACACAAAATTATTTTCCAAAGGGAAGATTGTGGAGGCCTTGCCCTTGCTCCACCCAGGTATACTCCCACTGGGACTAGCCCTTCATATTTTTCTCATTCCTGTAGGGAACTGACACATATCAGAAAGTGGTACAGGTTTTTTAATATGATTGTGTCCTCATACAAAGACTGAATGACTTAGATGTCAGAAAATTACTGATGGCTGGATAGGACAGTGAATAGAGTAGGTGGTCTTGAGTCAGAAAGACCTGAATTCAAATATGACTGCAAATACTTACAAGCCGTGTGACCCCAGACAAGTCATTTAACCTGTATCTGACTTAGTTTCCTCAAATATAAAACAGAAATAATAATGACACCTGCCTTTCAGGGTTGTTTGAAGGATGATAACAAGTGTGTTATAGTAAGTGTTATATAAAAATTTGACTATTTCTATTATTAATAGGAAAATTTATATTTAATAATGATTATGGCAATAACGATGAAGACAATGATGATGAACAATGATGATATTTCTTTTGGGCAGACTTTGAGATTGAAGTTTGTTTCTGTTTTGTGGAGACATTTTTAGTGCCCCTCACCTGAACATCACAAGATGTGCAACTGAGGCAGTCCAACTTTCCTCAAGGAGCTATGCTTAGGTCTCAGGGACCTTCAGCTTCTTGGATTGGGGTTGCCCATGGTCTCTAGAGCTGTCTAGTGCTTAAGAGGAAAGAAGGCCATTGGTTTCTTTTATTTAGGCTCCGTACCATTCCCCAGTTACCCTGGTGCTTCCTTCTCTGTGCTTGCTGCTCTCATACTGACACTTCTAGTTCCTCATTTCAAATAAAAAAGGTCATGAAAGAAATAAAAGAAATAAGATGAAGTGCAGTTTAAAAAAAGTTAAAGAAATAAAATAATAATTTAGGTAAGAAAAAATGTACTAAGAGTACAATAATGTGAAGTACTATATATACTAATGTAGAGAGGCTCAGTGCCGCAAGGGAAGAGAGACAAACCAGGTGCCAGGAAGAGAAATTTCTAAAAGGGCTAGTGTTAAAAACTGAGCACCCAATGGGAAGATCCGGTCAGATGAGAACATCTTCACACTTTAGGCTTATGTCTTCACTACCTGAATGAGGGGAAATAAATTTAAGCTACTCATAAGGAAGTCCAGATTTTCAACAATGTCATGTAGACCAGGAAGAAATCAGTAGCCCTTTGCTCCTGGGTCCCGTTGCTGTGATCAAACCCCATTTTGGACAACAGACAACTGTAACTGACATCAAGAAGCCACAGTTATTCTCTTCACAATTAAGGAAGAATAGGCATATTATTTATTTCCATGCTTGATGGTCATGTTAATCTTCACATAAAGAAGACTGTTAGAAGAAGATTTGTTAATCTAGACACCACTTCTTATGAATGTTGAATTAAGTTGAAAAATTTGCCATCACTTTCTGCTTATACTAAATCATCGCTGAATTTCATCAAGTGCAATCAAACTCTGATTTTTTTTTTTCTAATTGCTGCCTATGAAAGGCACAGGGGTAGATTTAATTAGCCTAATTTTCATTTTGCCTCTCAGTGACAACAGTCAAAGGAAAGTCTCATTCTTTAGATCTTTGACCACAGAATCACTCAAAATACCATAACTGATGGCTTGAGTTAAAGCACTAGCATGTTTCACTTTTTGGTTTTTTTTAAAGATTTTTTTTAACCAGAATTAACCACCTCACCACAGCCACCATTTCTAAGGTTGTTCAAAGTATGATTACATCTTTTAGAATATTTATTTACTTTGAGAGGTAAAGTAGTGTGCTGTAATGGAAAAGACATTGGACTCAATACCAGAAATCCTGGTCCCTGTTCTGTTTCCAGCACTTACTGGGCAAATGAACTTAGTAAAGTTACTTCATTTCTCTGAACGTTAGTTCATACGTAAAATGGGGATAATAATGAGGCTGTATCTTACTACCTCCAACTTTTCCTCACTGCGACCTTCAGTCTATCTGCTCCTCAGTTCTTTCCCAGGCCATTACCTTATAGACCTCCCACATTCTCGCAGGATCTCATTCCTCCAACCAGTCGGCTAAAGACTTCATACTTCATCAAAAATAGGGAAGTCATTCACTGAGAGATCTCCTATCCCTACTCCTCCTCTCACATCACTCAACCATTCCACACACACTGCCCCCTCCCCAACAGCCTTCTTCACCTTGTATCACAGTAAGAGATAGCCTTCCTCCTCATCCAATCAAATTCTGGGACATGCACCCTTGATCCCATTCTGTTCCATCTTCTCCAGCAGCTTACCCTGCGATCATCCCCACCCTTTCTCTAATCTTCAATATCTCCCTACCTTACTCCCTACAGACACCCACGTCCATCCATTCTTAAAAGTTAGAATGCTTGCTCTGTAATCACCTTGTATCTACATAGTTATTTGCATGCTGCCTCCCCCATTACCACGTAAGCTCCATGAATGCATGGGCAGTTTTTGTCTTTGTATCCCCAGGCCTCAGCATAGTATATGGCATGCAGTAGGTGCTTAATAAATACTTCTTGATGCTAACTGCATGTTTTAGTAGGATATGCACTGAATTTAGAGGAAAAAGGCTTGAACATGAATTCGAGCTCTGGAATTTACAAGCTAAATGAGATTGGACAAGTCACTAAACTTCTCTGGTCTTTGGTTTCCTCATCTACATAATAATGGGCTGGGAGCTAGCTAAGACTTTTTTTTCCAGCTTTAAATATTATGCCATTATGGAACTTGCCCACCTCATAGCCAATTGCTATGAACATCATAATAATATTTGGGAAAACATTGTATAACTTTTCTGAACCTGTTTTCTCATCTGTAAAAGGGGAAACTTGGACTAGTGATTTTGAAAGTTCCTTCCAAGCTTTACTTAACCTTTGATAGGAATCCTGTACTCCTCAAATACATTTTAGGGGACCTGGCCTGTAGTCTCACAGGAGGAATATAAACCACAAGGGAATTGTGGAGAAGCCAGGTTAATGAATTTAACTTCAATTTGGGGGATTTTTGATTTGGCTTATATAAGGAGTTGAAAAAAATTAAGGAGTGGAAAAAAAATTAAGCAAAAAAAAAATAAACTAATTCTTTCCACCATTCTTACTCAAATTTCTGCCTTAATTATGTGCAACCAACAGCAACAATAATAGGACAACCAAAAAATGACAACTGTGTTCTCGCTAGTGCATAATCTACCTGTCTCTTGACTACTGACACTGAAAACAGGAGAGAGAGAAAAAGAATATACACAAACTCATACAGACACATATATCTATGTATGTGTGTACATATATGTATACAAATAAATACATACACACATACACACAAGTACATGTGCACGCATGAATATGGATATTCGGATATATATTTTCTATAGATACCAGAGAGAAATAGTAGGTCACAGGACACAATATTCAAGAAAAGAAATGACAATGTAATCTATGACTTAAGAGGTTCGAATAAAAATACACAAAGTGTGTATAATAAACAAAGTGAACTACAGATCTTGAATCAAGGTGACTAAGTTAAACATACACATAAACTTTACACACATATCTACACACGTATTTGTATGTATAGAAACACATATGTATATGGTATATAGACACACACATGTATATGGTATGTGTATGTATGTAAAGAGGCCTGTTGATTTGAATTCAATGAGGGAACTGAGGAGCTCTCCAAATATTTTCTTCTATATGTTGGTTTTCAAATATTTATTAACCATTTTTGTTCTGTACGTATACATACACATTTTATTCTCTATACAACATGTACACATGGATATGCATACCTATATATCAGACTTGTTCCTCTGAACACACAACTAGATAGAATATATGAGAAACTTGAGTAGTGTTGTATATTGGAAAGATATACACATCTGAGGAAATAAAATAAATTATAAAACCAAAGGGTAGGAGGAGGGCATGAGATAGAACACTGGTATAAGTATCAACCAAGAACAAAAAGTTTTATTGTTGTTTGAGTAGGGTATAGACCACTGGGACAGAGAGCTAAATTAGATGAGTTCACAGAATTGATCATGAACTGGAAAAGGACGCATCATATTTTAATCACAAAGGACTTCAATTGGCCAGATGTCTGTTGCACTTTCACTCTGCCAAAGTCAGATAGAATGGAAAAAAGTATGACTTGCTTTAATGATGATTTCATTTTTTAAAAGTTATAACAAACATGAATGAGAGCTACTCTTCTGTACTTAAGTTTTACTAATAAAGAAAATATGACCCCTTCATAGACTAGGGACTAGAGGCTATGCCATCATATAATTTGTGGTGAAAGAAGTAAAAGCTGGGCAAAATTTGATTCATACCCTAATTTTTTTCTGAGAATAGACTTCAGAGGGTTCAGAAAAAGGATCGGCAGTATACTATAGTTTAAAATTATCCATGGGAAGTCAACCCCAGAGGGACGAGAATCTCTGAAGAATGAAATTCTAAAACTGCAAAGAAAAAAATTACTTTAACCATGAAGAAAGGATGTACTGGTCTAATGAGAAAAACGTGATTCTTGAAATCATATTTTTTTTAAAAAGCATACTTAGAAGGTGGAGGCAAGGGCATGTTAAAAAAGATGAGTGCAAAGGAGTGAGAGTTCTGTAAGAATAATGTTAGGTGAGCCAAAGCCCAGAATGACCTAAGAACCAAAAGGGATTATTTAACTATGTTGGAGGAAAGAATGAAATGAAAAAGGCCATGCCTTTGATTAGGGTACATGGGACAATGATGATGTATGATAGTGAAAAGGCAGACTTATTCACTATTATTTTGCTCCTTTTTTCCTCTTCAAATGAAAATCATTTTGGAATTTAGAAGGGCAGAAGAAGAATGATTAATGGAAAGCTGAAAATCAACATATGTCAGAAAATGGCCAGAGAGCACCTCAGTGTCCTCAGTGATTGCAAGTCAACAGGCCTGTATAAACTACGTCTCAGGATGCTGAAAAAATTCACCAATAGGAATTTTGTGGCACAATAGAAGACCTTTCCGATGACCTACTGTGAAAAACTACAGAGCTAGAAAGGAGAAATTGATACCTTGGTTAAAAATATCATCAATAGTGGAATCATAGGAGCACAGTGTTATAGATTCCTGTTTTAAAGGGGACTTCAGAAGCTAGCTAGTCTGATACTATTTTTCAGTTGAAGAAATTATGGCCCAGGAAAATTAAATGATTTGTTAAGTTCTCATAGCTAGTAAAGATCAAAGGTGACATCTGAACCTAGGTCCTCAATTTCTAAAACCAGTTTACAAACAATATGTTGACAAGCTTAAATTTGATTCAAGGCAAAAATTACAAAACACATTATTAAAGGGGTGTTTTATGAACACATAGAAATGGAAGTGATCTTCCCCCATTCACTGAGAAGGCAAGCGATATGATACTCATTATACAAGATACTCATTATACAAGACATTATACAAGACATATACATGATACTCATTATACAAGACATTCAAAACATATTTCCTTATTAGCCATGTTACAAAAGAAAAAAAAGTAAAGAAATTGGAACCAACATGCTTAAATCCACACTCAGAGCTCCTCAGTTTTCTCTTTAGAGGTGGATAGCATTTTTATCCTGAGTCCTTTAGAACTTCCTTGGATCATTGTATTGATGGGCGTAGTTAAGTCTTTCACAATTGATCATCATCATAATATGGCTATTACTATGTACAATGTTCTCCTGATCCTGTTTACTTCATTCTGCATTAGTTCATATAAATCTCCCCAGGTTTTTCTGAAACCATCCCCTTTGTCATTTACAACAGTATTCCATCACAATTATGTACCACATCTCTTCAACCATTTCTCATTTGATGGACATCCCCTTAATTTCCAACTCTTTGCCACCACAAAAAAGCGATGCTATGAATATTTTCATACATATAGGTTCTTTTTCCTTTTAATTTGATCTCTTGGAATATATACCTATTACTGGTATCATTGAGTCAAGGAGTATGCCCAGTATTATAGCCCTTTGGGCAGAGTTCCAAATTGCTCTCCAAAATGGTTACCAACAACGCATTAGTATCTTTATTTTTCTACATCCCCTATAGAATTTGTCATTTTCTTTTTCTGTCATATTAGCCAAAATGATGGGGTGATAGATTACCTCAGAGTTGTTTTAATTCTCATTTCCCCAATTAAGAGTGATTTAGAGCTTTTTTTTAATATATATATGCCTACAGATAACTTTGATTTCCTCTTCTGAAAACTGCCTATTTGTCTCTTTGGCCATTTATCAGTTGGAGGCTTCCCCATATTTTAACACATTAGGATGTGATATTGGTGGCAAGCTGAAAGCCCTAGACTTGAAGTCAAATGCCCTGTTTCTAATTCTTGCTCTGCAATATACTAGCTATGGGACCATGTGCAAATTAATTAACATCTTTGGATTTGAGTTTCCTTATTTATTTGAGGAGAGAGAAAGAGATTAAGATGACTGAACAATAGAGAAAGAGAAAAAAGAGAAGGAAGGAGACAGGGAGGGAGGAGAGGGAAGGAGGGAGAGAGAGAGAGAGAGAGAGAGAGAGAGAGAGAGAGAGAGAGAGAGAGAGAGAGAGAGAGTGCAAGTTCTGCCTCTCATATATTCTGAATATGTAATCCTGGGCAAGTCAAGGTCACTAATCAGAAATAATGGAGGGGGAAAAAACTAAAAGATCTTAAATGTCCTTTTTACCTATAAATCCTATTATGCTAATAATTCACATTTCTAGATACCTAGGTAGCAGAGTAGATAATGCTCTGGGCCTGGATTCAGGAAGACTTTGAGTTCAATTCTGCCCCCAGACACTTCCTCCCTGGGAAAGTCACTTGATCTCTGTTTGCTTGAGTTTCCTCCACTGTAAAATTGGTGTAATAACAGTGCCTACCTCACAAGGTTGTTGTGAGGATCAAATGAGATGATCTTTGTAAAAGTACTATGCAGTGTGCCTGACACATATTAAATGTTGTATAAATGCTTCTTCCCTTCCTCTTCCTTTCCGCTGCCCCAAATGTTCATGTGGAGTATTTGTTTCTGACCTGTTGTAGAGCCTTCTGAGCTTCTATTGGTCTGATCAGCCACAGCTGTACCTTGACTCCAACATAGGGATATCATTTTTGTCCTCTTCAAGAATGAAGGACAACAAAAACCACCACCCCACATCATTTTAAAGTTTCACTAAAATCCTACTTCAATAACAAACCTGTAAGGCTGTGAAGTATAAAAATGGGTAGCTCTACAATGAATATTATCCCTATTTTATGGCTGAGCAAACTGAAGCTTGGGAAGCTGAAGTGATTGCCCATAGTCACACAGCAAATACAAGTCAGAAGAAGGATTTGAATTAAAGCCTTCCAATTCTAACTCTTTTGACTACATCAAGTTGCCTCTGTACACTCTGGGATCTATAACAATATATCAGGACATCTTATATAACTGAAAATTCTTAGACTTGACAATGGGTGTCTGTGATATGCCAAAACATCTGGATAAGAACACCACGCATTTAGTCGGCCATTTGGACTTTTTTCTTCTATTCTGTGGCAGGCATCCCAGCTTCAGCAGCCTACACATCCACACAATTGATTGTGTCGATCGCTTTTTCATAATTATTCACAATGAGCGATCCATGCAGTCTCTGTGTGAATCTTTATGCAAATGTGATTCCTTTTCTAACCCTTTTGTTATACTTAGAAGGTCAGTAGCCACTCTACGGCAGGAAAAGAAATTTTTACTAGAGCAGTTGGTTTTCTCACTTCTTAACCACCCCAGGGCACAGTATGCTACCAAGGCTTCTTCTGCCTGCTTTTATTAAAATAAAACATCCCAAACCAAGAACAACCACGCAGAAGCCACAAAATATCCAAGCCTATTCTCTTCCCTAAGAACTGCAAGATGTTATACTTCTGGTGTGGTTTCAGCAAAACAGGCATGAATTTACAGTGAGGAAAGAAAGAGATATTGTCCTTTAAAATAAATCAAGAAAACAAAACTGCACCAGAGTTGCCATGCTTCCCTCTCTGGATTCTGGTGCCATGTTTCAACAGCCTCATCCCTCTGTTCCTGTGGTCACCGTCTCTACCGATGACTTCTGCTGAGAACCTCCATTTTGAGGAAGTACCCAGGCTAGGTCTCCTTCAATCTCTGGACATCTTAATATCCCACATTGAACATGTTGACTTGACTTGACCTAGACACTATTCCTTCATTACCGTTTATGTTTCAGAACAAGCATAGCAGGGTTAGATCGAAGAGTTATGTGATAACATTTTTAATACTTACAGCTGATCAATGGGAAACCATTCTTACTTATGCATTGAGTATAATTAAAAACTGAGTTAAATTTTATTTAAAACAAACAAAACTATTATCAGATGGGGGGATTCAAATAGGAAAACTAATGAGAATAATCTTAATAACAGGTATCATTTAGATAGTACTGTCAAGCTTGCAAATCACTTTAAATACAGTTTTGTTGTTGTTTTTAATCTAGGCCTCATAATTACCCTGTGGATTAGATATTGAAGTCATTATTACCCCCATTTTACAGATGAGGAAACTAAGGGGCTGAGTGATTAAGTGACTGGTCTGCTAGAGTCACATAGCTAGTAAGGGTTAGAGTCAGGATTTGAATCTAGGTCTTTGGAGTATAGATACCACAATTGAGCTTCATTGTACTCTATCACCATCTTCTCTCTGCCTGTCCTATCCAATGTATTCTTATACTCTTGCTTTCCAATTTCGGAGCCATAATCAAATCTGTACTGCCACTACTACTATAAAGGGTATATCAGTCTGTCACACTATGGCTCCATTCATCAGTACTCTAACTCTCCAAACCAAAATATTCCTCACTGGCCACCAGACCCTTTTATGTGTTCTCTCCCTTATTAGAAGGTAAGCTACTCGAAGGCAAAGAACTATTTTCACTTTTGTATGTATTCCCAGCATTTAACATATTCATGGAAACAGTATAAATCTATACATATATGTGTGTATATACATACATATGTAACATATAAAATATATTTAATATATTAACATTAACATATTAATATATATTTATATATATAAATTTTCATCCATCTATAAAATGAGGACGTTGGACTACTAGATTATCACTGAAGTGCCTTCCAGATATAGATCTATGATGCTCTCATTCTAAGTACTGTTAGGGCTCTCTAAATCTGAGGGCTCTAGGGCAAAGATCCAGTAGCCAGGCCCTACTCATGGACTTGGCCTTGATTTCCAGTCCAGTGACTTTTTCCCCAACTATAGCGCATGGTCCTGTGAGAAGAGAGAAGAGGAGTCAGTGAACTAATTCTTGAAGCAATATACTATGTTGATGATTTTTGCTGTTTATGCTGAATTTGTTAAAAATATCTATTTACCATTTCCCTTATTATCATGACACAGTGAAATTTTAAATTGGACAAAAGTAAAATCCACTCCTTTCTAATGTACTGCAAATATCTATATCTGATACTTGTAAGTAGCATTAACACTATACCATATTGGGCAGCTGGGTGGTACAGTGGATAGAGTACCATCCCTGAGGTCAGGAGGACTTGAGTTCAAATAAGGACTCAGACACTTGACATTTACTAGCTGTGTGACCCTGGGCAAGTCACTTAACCCCTATTGCCTCAAAAAAAAAGAAAAAAAAAGATTATACTATATTGAATATAATGTGTTTAGTTTGTTCTGGTCTAATAGCTGGCCCAAGGCAATCAAATGTTATGCATATTTATATTTTATTTGTGTCTCGATTCATTTCCACAAAACTATATGAAGCACATACTATATATATAAGTAGATAACTAGGTGAAAACATTTGGGAGACTGTTGAATTTGCTAGAATCATAAAATGTTAGAACTGGCTAAGACCTTAGAGAATTTTTGGTCTGATACCTTAATTTTATAGTTAAGGAAACTGAAACTCAGAGAGAAGAATGACATGCCAAAGGTCATTCAGCAAATATGTGACAGAACTGGAAGTAAAACCCAGGTTTTCTGTCTGCAAACTTCTGTTGTCTTCATTAGAATATTTTATACAAATATGTATCTAGTATGTCTACATGCTACATGTGGCAGCATCATTCTGTCATCTCAGTAGTCTTGACTGCTTTTGACATGTTCAAGAATGTTTATATTTATATGTCTATATCTATATCTATTTATATCTATGTCTATCTTCACTTGAAATGTTGAACAGTTATATTTAAATTGCCATATTTTTAAGATCTTTTTTTGGTAAAAAGGACAAAAGATAATATTTTGGATTTTTTTTAAAGGGTACATATGTTGCTGCACAAAGTTTGGAAAGAACTGCTGATCCTTCTAGGCTCCTGGTTATGGTCTAGATTCCAGAACTTCATTTCTTTTTCAGAGAGGGCAATTGTTAAAGCAGTTTGAAGGCTCTTGGCTTGTGTTTCCTTAAGCAAACATTAGTAATAGTGGCCTTTCCTGGATTCATTGTTTTCAAGGCTGTTATAAAAGAACTTTAATACAAATGTAATAAACAAAGTACTCGTGTTCATTCAATTCAATTTCACAAATATCACTTGAATACCTTCTATTTGCTACTGAGGACAGAAAGACAAAAATAAAAGAACTTCACAATCAAATTACCCCAAATGTATTCGATTTAATGAAGATAAATTCATCAGTGTAAAAAAATCAAACTCTTTGTGAGGCTGGATTGGCAGGCTGTTTAAGTTGAATAAATTATCCAGTGGTGGGGGGCAGAACCAAGATGGCAGCTGGAAAGCAGGGACTTGCCTAGGGCTTTCCCCGAGGACCCTCCAAATACCTATAAAAATAGCTCTGAACAAATTCTAGAACTGCAGAACCCATGAAATAGCAGAGGGACGCAGGGCTCCAGCCCAGAACAGCCTGGATGGTCTCTGGGCAAGGTCTTTTGCACGGAGCTGGGAGAGGAACACAGCAGAGCAGAGCCCAGTATGGGCTGTGCCTGGACCAGCCAGACCAGGAGCCAGGCAGAACAGGCCCTAGTGCCCTGAATCACTGAGCTGTGACAGTTACCAGACTTCTCAACCCACTAACACCAAAGACAACAGAGAAGGTTTGTGGGAAAAAACTGCAGAGACAGAGTGAAAGGAGTTTGCAGTTGGGTCACTGCACCGGGGGCAGCAGAGGTGGTGCAGCTCTAAGGACGGAACTACAGCTGCAGTTGCTTTTGGCCCCAGGCTCACCTGGTGGGAGGAACTAAGTGTCGATCAGAGCAGGAGTACAGAGCCTACTTAAGATCTGAGTTGCAGTCCAGGTTGGCGGTTCTTGGGGGAGGAGGAGTTCTGGTGTGGCAGTGCTTGCTGTGCAGAAATAGCTCTGAAAACAACAGTGCATCCCCTCAAGCTTGGAACAAAGTACTCTCTATTCTACAAGCAGTCATACCCCAACAAAGAACTCAAGGGTCAAGTTGTTGCCTGGGAACATGGCCAGGCAGCAAAAAATGGACTCAGATTCAGACCCAGACTTTGGAATCTTTATTTGGTGGCAAAGAAGACCAAAACATACAGCCAGAAGAAGTCAACAAAGTCAAAGAGCCTACAACAAAACCCTCAAAGAAAAACATGAACTGGTCTCAGGCCATGGAAGAGCTCAAAAAAGGATTAGGAAAAGCAAGTTAGAGAATTAGAGGAAAAACTGGGAAGAGAAATGAGAATGATGAGAGAAAACCATGAAAAACAAGTCAATGACTTGCTAAAGGAGACCACAAAGTACTGAAGAAAATAACACCTTAAAAATAGACTAACTCAAATGGCAAAAGAGCTCCAAAAAACCAATGAGAAGAAGAATGCCTTGAAAGGCAGAATTAGCCAGATGGAAAAGGAGGTCCAAAAGACCACTGAAGAAAATACTACCTTAAAAAATGAGATTGGAGCAAGTAGAAGCTAGTGACTTGATGAGAAATCAAGATATTATCAAACAGAACCAAAGGAATGAAAAAATGGAAGACAATGTGGAATATCTCATTGGAAAAACCACTGACCTGGAAAATAGATCCAGGAGAGAGAATTTAAAAATGATTGGACTACC
>CM053625.1:177476916-177502679 GCA_028646595.1 Phalanger gymnotis
TGCGCTCCCAGCGCTCCTCCTACCCAAAAACCCCGTTCCCGGTAAGGGCTTGAATCTTCCGCAGGCTCTGCACTCCTGCTCTGATCAGCCACTTAATTCCTCCCACTAGGTGGGCCTGGGGCCAGAAGCAACTGCAGCTGAATTTCTAAAGCCGCCCCGCCTCCGTTGCCTCAGCGCTGGTAGTCGAACCGCCAACTCCGATCCCCTCCTGCCGCTTTCCCCACTAACCTTTTGCTGTTTGTGGGTTGTGAGGTCTGGTACATGCCACAGCTCAGTAATTCTGCGTGCTAGGGCACCCGCCGCTTCACTCCAGGCCTCGTCGGTCCGCGGTCTGCTGCGCCGCGCCGCCTCGCGCGCTGGGCTCTGCTTGGCTCAGCTCCGCTCCCCTCAGCTGAGGGCTGGGAGTTCTGTTCAGGACAGACCTTACCCCGAGACCATCCAGGCTGACCTGGGCTGGAGCCCTGCTTCCCTCTGCCCCTTTGTGTGTTCTGCAGTTCTAGAATTGGTTCAGAGCCATTTTTTCATAGGTTTTTGGAGGGACTTGGTGGGGAGCTCACGCCAGTTACTGCTTTCCAGTCACCATCTTGGCTCTTCCCCTGTTCACTATGTTTTCACATAAAACCATTCCAAGTATGTCATCACTGTCCAGTCAGTTTATGATATTATTAGTATGGTAACTACCCCAGGCAATGGAAAGTGTAACATTACCAAGCTTTCTCATTCATCTTGTCCATATCCTTCATAATGCATAATAATTGCTAGCCCTTATATAGTACTTTGAAATTTACGAAGTGCTATATTTTGTGTATATAAATCTCTTTTGATTCTTATGATAACCTTATGAGATAGGTACTATTATCATGCTTATTTTACAGATGAGGAATTTGAGGCTAACAGATTCTAAATAGCTTGTCCAGAGTCACAGTTAGTGGCTTTCTGAGGCAGGATTTGAACTGAATCTTCTGAATCCAAGGCCAACACTTTATCCATTGTGCCGAGGGGTAATCTAAATGATCCACTGGGATGGAAACTGTTTGTTTTTGATTTTGTCATGCTATGACACTGTTCAAAAAATCTTAATGGCATTCCATTTCCTTCCAAGTACTCTCACTTATAACTGGATCTGTAAAATCCTCCAAAATCTCTTCTAACCTACTTTTTCCAGACCCATCTCTCACTACTTTCATATTTATATGACTTGATCTGGTCAAAGTAGAGTATTTATTCTTCCCCAGATATGTGTTCCTACCTCAATCTCCTATTGTGTATTTATATCACTTTGAATGCCTTTTCCTGTATCTTTGCCTGTTGAAATCTCAAACATCTTTAATTCCATCTCCTCTTTGAATCTTTCTTTGATTTTCGGAAGTTGATTTAGTCTCAATCCTAAAGAGACCCTCTATCCCTTCCTGCCTCTTTCGGCACTTGTCCTACATCTCTCTTAGAATATGTGTATACACACACACACACACACACACACACTCATACACACAAATATACATATGAACATATGTACATAAATACCTACACTAATGTCTAGAGACAAGAAACTAAATTCAGTTCAGGAAGAAAGATTTTTATTTCTATGTATCATATTCTTACATTTTTTTCCTTTACTATAGTTGTTTATGTAATGTCATTCCTCCAACTCCTATAAGAGTTTAAGATCTTTAAGAATAGAGATAATTTGTTGTTTATCATATACCCTATCTCTTAGCTTAATCCTTTGTTCATAGTAGGGGCTGTGAGTTCCACTGAACTCAAATGACTTGGTTAAGGGTGAATGTGTCTGCATGATTAAAACAGTTCTAAGGTTATTGCATTGGAGGAAATACAGAGAGAACACATTTATTTTAATTAGATTTCTAGAGTCAGCAAACATGACTTGTTAGTTTTATCTTAGTGAAAAAACATTTCCCAGATATATAAAATGTAGTCCCTCTTTTACGAAATGAAGCTGTGGTGCCCAGCCAATGATTTTCCAATCTTATGAACTGAATGCATATGTCACATCTGGTTTTTATTGTCTTTGTCTTTGTTATCATCATTACCTATGGGTCCAAACATAGCTGGAAAGGATCGTCCAAGTCAAGAAGCATTTATTAAGCACCTATGCACTAGGCATTGTGCTAAGAGATGAAATTACAAAGAAAGACATGCTTTTTGGAGAATGCTTACAATCTAATGAGTAAGACAACGTACAGCCACTATGTATAAACAAGACATACTTGAGATAAATTTTTGACATAAATATTTGAGATATTTATCTCAAGTGGAAGGCATTAGCATTAAATAAGCCAGAAAAGGGCTTCTTTTAAAGACTACCTAAAACTTGCAAGAAGCCAGGAGACAAAAATGAGGAGGTAGACAGTTCCAGGCATAGAAGATAGCCAGTGAAAAAGCACTTAGGCTATGGAGTGTCTTATGTGAGGAACAGAAAGAAGGCTATGTCACTGAATCATAGGTATATGGAAGGGGAGTAATGTATAAGAAGTTTAAATAGTAGGAAAGGGCAGTGTTCTAGAGGGCTTTAAAAGCCAAGAAGGTATTTGTTTGATGTAAAGGTAATAGTCACTGGAATTTATGGAAAGGGAAGCGTAACATCATCCAACTTGTGCTTCAGGAAGATTACTGATAGCTAGGTGAGAGACGAACTGCAGTGGGGAGAGGCTTGAGATAAGGAGCCCAACTTTAAGACTATTGCAAAAATTCCAGAGTGAGATGAGGGGAGTCTGTACCACCATTGTGGTGGTAGTATTATGGTTGACATTGAGGTATATAAAAGGAATTTTGTGAAGGTAAGAATCAATAAGACTGAGCAACAGATTGGATATGACAGGGGTGAGAGAGACTGAGGATTCCAACATGACATCTAGAACTCAGATGACCAGGTGATTGAGAAAATTATAGTACCCTCAACAGTAATAGAGAGGTTTAGAACAGGAGAGGATTTAGGGACGAAAGATGTTTGGTTTTAGATATGTTAATTTAAGGTGTCTACAATAAATCTCTTTTAAAATGCCCAATAGGAATTTAGAGAAGAAAGACTGGAGGTCAGCAGGGAGGTTAGGGATGGACAAGTAGATTTGATAATCGTCAGAATAGAGATGATAGTTGGATCCATGGGAGCTGATGAGATCATAAAGTGAAATAATATAGAGGGAAAAATGAAGAGGGCTTAGGATAGAGGTCTGTGAGGTACCCATGTTTTGCAGGTATAACCTGCTTAAAGACCTAGCAAAGGAGACTGAGGAGTGGTCAGATAGGTAGGAGACGAACCAGGAGAGAACAATATCATAGAAACCTAGAGAGAGAACAGAGTACAAAGGAGAGGAGTATGATTTACATTGTCAAAGATGAGGATTGAGAAAAGTTCATTAGATTTGGCAATCAATAGATTACTAACAACTTTGAAGCTAAAAATTTCAGTAGAATAATGAGATCAGAAACTAGTCTAAAAAGAATTGAGAAAGAGGAAAATAATTGAAGGCACCAATTATAAATGTCATTCTCAAGGAATTTAGACATGAAATGAAGGACAGAGATAGGTAAGTAGCCAATGAGGATGAATGGATGAATTCAGCATTTTTTGAAGATAGAGGAGGCATAGGCATATTTAGAGGTAACAGAGAAGCAGCCAGTAGACAGGGAAAGTCTGAAGATGAGTGAAAGAATGGAGATAGTAGAGGAAGAAATTTGCTGAAAAAGATAGGATGGAATGAGGTCACATGCATTTGGAGGAGTTTGCTGTGGCAAGGAGAAAAATCATCTCTTCATATGTTCCTTCAAAGTCAAGCTCTTGTGTTTCAGCTTTCCATATATTTTTTAACTTCTTCAGAGGTACTGATTTCCCTGGAAATCTAAAATACTGAGACAGCTGATTGTCTAGCATTAGCATTATCATTACCATTACCATTAGCAATTTTCCACTGTATGTATTCAAGGAACATTATCAACTGAGTTTTGCAATGAGTCCATTTTGCTCAGGTTTGTAAATGTTTAACTTACCTACTGTCAGGGCACATAATGGCTCATATTTGAGAAGACCAAATGGTCACTTCTGGGTATACTTTCCTTATAAATCCTATTAATGTACCTGGATCTGGCTCTAGGAAAGGGATCCTGCCTTCTCACTCTCTTTTGGATTTTTGTTTCATTGTTCCCATTTGTTTGTTTTATATCCCCTACTTTTGCTCCTCATGGTCTATACCAACCTGCTTTCTCTGATCAGACATATGCTCTCTTGGCAGTTCCTAGATCATGAGTTTGAATAGCCTAGATAGAATATTTATTATAGAAGCTCATGTTTGGGAGAGTCTTCAAAGGCAATATACTCCAATAGTAACTTAAAAAGGAATCCCTTTTCTTCCTTTTCTGACCCGTGGTCATCCAGACTTTGCTTGAAGACTTGCAGTAAGAGGGAATCTACTCCATTTTGAGATACCTCTTTACAATGATTTAGATGCTTTTTATGGCTAAAAAAGTTTTTGTTTTTGTTCTCATTTTCCCCTCTTACCTTAAGATGAAATATGCTTTTCTTCAACTTCTACCCATTGCTAATAGTGTTTTTCTCTGGGGCAAAGCAGAACAAGTCAAATCCCTCTTCCAAGTGACAGCCCTTCAAATACTTGAAAGCAGCCATCATGTTTCCCCTAAGTTTTCACTTCTTACAATATTTCCCTGTTGGATACCTAATACATATCCATCTTTTTAAATCAGATAATCACGGTTTTATTTAAATTGTTGAATTTGAATTAATGTTTAAACATTGAGTACTGCAGCTATAGATGGTGAACTGGGGAAGGCAAGGGTAATGGTGACTACTAGTACTAAAAGCCTGGAGCTGGCACTCAGGAGACTGGCAGGCAGTCATGTGATTACTACATGAACAGGTCTGGTGAACAAAATCCTGCCTAGTAAGTGAAGCAAGGTTCAAGGTTACCTGATGAAAGTCAGAGAACCATGGAAGTTCTGGAGCAAACAGAATGTGTCTTAACAGATATTAATCAGCTGAATGGCAAACTCACTCATTCACTTATGTCCCAAAGACACAATGAGTGAACCATGGTTTCCTTTTCATTCTTCCTCTATCTAGTTGTCGCCCATCTTGCAGACAAATGCTAAGAATTTTTTAATACACTCTTTATGAAAAAAGAAACAAATTACACGGATTCCTCTGAGAAGTGATAGACAAATTAGTTTTCCCCTTTTCCGTCTCAAGGCATCAAGATTAAGGTTTATGATTAATGATTTGCAAGTCAATTAATCAACTGTGGCTTTTTAAACCTCATTTCTCAAATTACTTCTCTTTCAACAAACAATCTTTTTGACATCTCCATAGCGTCCCTAGATTCACTTTCATGTTAATTGAAATTCCCAGCTATTTTTTATTCTTCCAAGCTTACTGGTATAACCTGTTTATGAAATATTTGCAAACACATTACTATTCACCTGTAATATGTCAAGGGTAAGTACTAAAACAATACTTTATGCTGCCAAGTACTGAAAACAGAACAATAAAAATGATGCTAATTATGGCCTGCAAATCTCAGTGTTCCTAAAACTATAACTTTCCTTCAAAAATTACAAAAATGGTGTTGGTCAAGTCTGCTCAGTCAGTATAATAACGATTACTTTTTGCTTTGTTTTAGTTTCATGCTACTGTCAATGAAGGAGTTGTGGGAGTGATCGTCAATTTAACGGTTGAAGATAAAGATGACCCTACCACTGCAGCCTGGAGAGCTGTCTACACTATTATCAATGGAAATCCAGGGCAGAGTTTTGAAATACATACAAATCCCCAAACCAACGAGGGAATGCTTTCTGTTGTCAAAGTAAGGACAGTTCTATTTCTCTTTTTCTTCTTTAGTGAGAGCTGAAGGATACCCAAAATAGATTGGAAAGGTATTGTGGTTTAGAGGAAAGGGTGTAGAAGTTAGAGGCAGAAGATTTGACTTTGAAATCCTTGTTCTGCCTTTTACTACTTCTATAACCTCATGCAGGAGGCAGCTAGGTAGGTCAGTGGATAGAGCCCTGGGACTGGAGTCGGTATGACCTGAGTTCACATCCAGCCTCAAACACTTACTAGCTGTGTGACCCTGGGCAAGTCACTTAACTTCTGTTTGCTTTAATCCACTAGAGAAGGAAATGGCACCTCTGATACCTTTGCCAAGAAAATCTCATAAACAATATGGTCCACAGGAGCACAAAGAGTCGGATATGAATGGATGACTCAGCAGCAACAACCTTAGGCACTTAGTTCAATTATCTTCTCTGGTTCTCATTTTCCTAGTATGAAAAATGAGGAGGTCGAGCTTGATGATGGTGTCTTTCAGTACTAAAATCTACTGTACTATGGTTTACAGACTCAGATTTTAATCCAATTCTATATCATGCATACTAAAACAGGCTTGATATTGAAGGTAGTTAGAACAGAAAAATATCCATGAGTGCCATCACAGAAAACCTTCCTGTTTCCCTTCCCTTGTGTTGCAAAGAATGTATTCCTACAGTATGCCTAAAAGAATAGATACCATCTTTCACATCATGAACCAGGAGCCTGTTTCTCATCTGGAAAAGGAGTTATAGAGAATTTAAATGCAATTTGAAATAATATTTCTTCTTCAGATTTAGTTTAATCCCAGTCTGAGTTTCTGAGTTTCTTTGCACTTAATTGACTTAAATATAATGTCTTGCAATAGTTGACAACAATCCTTTACATAAATTGCATGCCTCTTCCCCTTACCAATCTTAGGGAAACACATAAGCATATAGTAAACAGTCAACAATTCAGTTTTGCTAACTTTTCAACAAAAGCATTTGCTAGAGGAGCTAAATAAGCCAGGTTAGCCTTGGGTTTCTTTTTTTCTATTTTACTTAAGAGTATTTTGTTTTTTTCCAATTACATATAAAGATAATTTTCAATATTCACCTTTGTAAGATTTTGACCTCCAAATTTTTCTCCCTTCCTGTTTTCCTTCACCCATGCTCCCTCCCCAAAATAGCAAGCAATGTGATATTCTTATATGTGTACAATCATGTTAAACCTATTTTCACATTAGTCATGTTGTGAAAGAAGACGGAACAAAAGGAGAAAACTACGAGAAAGAAAAACAAAAACAAAATGGTGAAAATAGTATGCTTTTATCTGCATCCAGACTCCATAGTTCTTTCTTTGAATGTGGTCAGCATTTTCCATCACGAGTCCCTTGAAATTGTCTTGGAAGATTGCATTGTTGAAAAGAGTTGAGTCTATCATGGTTGATCATCACACCATGTTGCAGTTACTATGTATAACGTTCTTTTGGTTGTACTCACTTTACTCAGCACCAGTTCACCTAAGTCTTGCCAGGTTTTTCTGAAATCTGCCTACTCATCATTTCTTGTAGAACAATAGTATTCCATTACATTCATATACCACAATTTGTTCAGCAATTTCCCAATTGGTGTAGCTATAGGTTTAAATAAAATATAGATTATGGGATAAATCAGCCAAAATAACTCCTTCTAGGGAAGTTGCATGGAATAAGTGAGAGGGTAGCTTTGTGGTAAGACCATCTTTCCTCTGGAACTGAAATCACCCTGGTTGAGGCCTTCATCAGCTCATGCCTAAATGATTGCAATAGTCTTTCTACCTCAAATTCCTCTCCATTCCAGTCTATCTTCCTTTTAGCTGTCAAATTATCTTCCTAAAGTTTGGCAGGTTTGACCAAAGTAGTCCTCTCTTTCCTTTCAATAAATTCCACAGTGGTTCCACACTACCTCGAGGATCAAATATAAAATCCTCTTCCTGGTTTTTAAAGCCTTTGTAACCTGGGCCCTTCCTAACTTTCTAGTCTTTACACATATTACTCTCTTCCACATATTATCCTAGCCAGTGACACTGGCCTGTTTTCCACTCCTCCCACATGACACTCCATCTACCAATCCTGAGAGTTTTCGGTAGCTATCTCCCATATCTGGAACATGTTCTGTCTCTGTCTCTGTCTGTTTCTGTCTCTGTCTCTATCTATCTGTCTCTGTCTCTCTCTTTCTCTCTCTGTCTCTGTCTCTTTCTGTCTCTGTCTCTTTATCCGTCTCTCTCTGTCTTCCTGTCTCTCTCTCTCTGTGTCTCTGCTTCTGTCTCTGTCTCTGTGTGTGTCTCTGTGTCTCTCTGTCTGTCTTTCTCTCTCTCTTTGTGTCTCTCTCTCTTCCCATCCTAGCTTACCCCTCTTCATTCAAGGGTCAGCTATGATCCACCTTCAGCAAGAATCATAATCTTAGAGTCTTCCCTCTGAAATCACTCCCAGTTTACCTCATGCATATCTTATTTGCACATGGTTATTTACACGATGTCCCCTTTCCCCTCCTCACACTCCCTAAGACTGTGAGCAGCTTGAAATCAGGGGATATCTTTTGCCTTTCTTTGCATTTCCAGTTTTTAACAAATGTTTGCTTGTAATAGAGACTTAGTAAATATTAGTTGAAAGACACATATTCTAAGTTTTCTTAAATCCTTGGAAACAAGATCTATAACCTCCTTTTACAGATTATTCTGAAACTCTCCCCGAGGTTTATCTGTTTCTCTGTTCTGTTTTTTTTACGCTAACCCAAATGCTTATTGAAGTGTATTTAGTTTGTTTATCTTACGGCAGCAGTGTGGTATAATGGAAAGATCAATGGCTTAAGAATCAAATAACCTGGGCTCAAGACACCAATAGCCAGGGGAAGTCCCTAAACCAAATTGTTTTATTACTATGACTAAAAGCCTTGAAAATAAAATTTGCTAGAAATACAGCATGTCCCAAAAGTCTTAGTGCATTTTAAAGCTACTAAAGCTTAAAAAACCAAACTATTCTAACGTTTACATTTGGCCATTGGAGGATACATTTTTTCCAATGGTCCAAAAGTCTTAGTGTCCTTTTTAAAAAATATTTTGGAGAGGAACACAGGGCAATTGAGGTTAAGCAACTTGCCCAAGGTCATACAGCCAGTAACTGTGTCAAGTGTCTGAGACAGGATTTGAACTCAGGTCCTCCTGCCTCCAGGGCCCATGTTCAACTCACTGTGCCATCTAGCTGCCTTGGTCTTAGTGTACTTTTAAGCTACCTTTAAAGCTCAAAAGTGCACTAAGATTTTTGGGACACCCTGTATACTTTTTTTTTTTTAAAGATTTATGGACCTCTGATTTCATCAGGTCTTCCTAACACTGAGGCCAGCTCTCTATCTACTGCACCACACTGCCTCACAGCACACATACACACATGCCTACCCATACATGGTCACACAGGAACCCATACCTACATCTACATTCACCCAAAAAACCACTCCCAGGAGATGTTTTTGAATATCACCTCCCACCCTCATTGGAAAAGTTATGTCCCCAATGGCCAAATGTAAACATTAAAATAGTTATGTTTTCTAGTAGAATGCTATTTAATGTTTTTAATAAGAAGTATTTTATTCTTTCCAATTACATGTAAAAATAGTTTTCAACATTCACTTGTAGTTCAACATTGAGTTTCAAATATTTCTCCCTACCTCTCATCTCCTCCTCCCCAAGACAGCAAGCAATGTGATATAGCTTATACATGTGAAATCCTGTTAAACATATTCCCACATTAGTCATGTTGTGAAAGAAGAATCAGAACAAAAGGGAAAAGCCACAAAAAATTAAAGAGTGAAAATAGTATGCTTCAGTCTGCATTCAGACTCCACAGTTCTTTCTCTGCATGTGGTTAGCGCTTTCCATCATGAGTCTTTTGGAATTATATTGGATCATTGCATTGCTAAGAAGAGCTAAGTCAATCATAGTTGATTATCACACAATGTTGCTGTTACTATACACAATGTTCTCCTGGTTCTGCTCACTTCACTTAGCATCAGTTCATGTAAGTCTTTTCAGTTTTTTTTTCTGAAATTTGCCTGCTCATCATTTCTTATAGCACAATAGTATTCCATTACATTCATATACCACAACTTGTTCAGCTGTTCCCCAGATGATGGGCATTCCCTCAATTTCCAATTCTTTGCCACCACAAAAAGAGCTACTATAAATATTTTTGTACATGTAGTTCCTTTTCCTTTTTTATGATCTACTTGGAAAGAATGCATATTTATTCCAAAATTCATCACCCAAATCTGACTCAGACTTCAAGGACTTGGACATTCTTCTTTACCTTTTTAAAGCCCATGTTCCAAAATGGAGAGTGCCAAACTGATCATGGAATCAGAAAATTTCAAAATCAGAAGGGACTTTAGAGTCCATTTAGTCAAACCTATTCCTGAGTGGAAATTATTTCTATTACCCTACTAACACGTGGTCTCCATCCTAAGTTTGAAGACCTCAACGAAAGAAGTCTTTTTCACAAAAGCTGTCTAATGTTTGAGACAGATATTCCCTCACCCCTTCCCACCTACTTTCTTTAGGATATATTTAGTTCTTTAAAATGATTTTTAAATTTGTCTATGCTCTTCCTAAATTATGTCACTCAGAACCAAGCACAATACAACTGTGGCATGACTAAGGTTACTTAAGGTGGGATGATCATCACTCTCATTCTATACTCTAAAACTTTGTTTTTATAGGATGAAACTGGAGGAGCACAATGAATGGTGCCCCCAGCCCAGAACTTATTTTTAAACAAATATACAGTAAGAGAGAACTGGGATGTATAGGTCACCATATTGATCAAAAGGAATATTGGCCAGTGAACCAGGCAGGGGGTGGAAGCACTTCCTGTCTGTAGTTTTGTTCTTACCACCCAATTACAAATTTAAGAAGCCAAATATTGGCAATTCGCATTTTTGCCCACCTATGTTTATCAGCTTCCCATGTTTGGTTGAAGAAATATCAAGTGAAAGGGTATAACGTCAATATTGTATTCTTATTGACTTTCCTGAGTTCTATGCCTCTTCTAAGCTCATTAGCTAATTACTAATATGGACTTAATGACTTATTTGACTTAACCTCAAGGATCCATAATTTCATCAGTCTGGGTACTCTCTCTGCTAATGACACAGGTTGCAGTTCTCTCTGTGGTCTTAGAGATCTGCTAAGCTGACATTCTCATGAAATGGAAATAACATGGTGATAAGTGCCTCCAAACTTGGACAGACTTTTCTTCACATGATGGCCAGACAGAATGTCACCAGGGCCTTGCTAAAAGCCTTCCCAGTCTTGAAGAGACTTTCTAGGATGTATGCTCCTTTGGACTAGCTTTCAAGAATAACATATTATGATTCATTGATAATCATGTTCTTTGCCCTTTTGAAACCAACTTTCCCTGACAGTGCTTGTTTTTAGCAGTACCTGGAAATAGTACTTCTCTAGCTGTTGGAAAATTCTAAGGTTGACATGATTGATGTGTTAGAAGCATGAGGGATATAATTTCCGAAGAGCCCATTGTCTTTGCAGCATACACTTTGTGGTGGTTATTAGCTTTAAACTAAGGCAACACTTTAGATTCTCCTAGTTCCAGGAAGATGAATGGGCAGCTTTACAAATGAATCCTTGGTTTTCTCATTCCCTTGATTTGGAAATGCTCCCAATATTTACAGTTTTAATGGTGCCACAGTTGGGATGTGACTGATATACTTCACCTTTAATGGGAAAAAAGTACACCTTTGAAATGTGGTATCTCATTCCTAAATGCCCACATCTTCCCATACATATGTATATGTTTCTGTCCTGAGATGATTCTCTGCATGTTTTTCAGCCTTTGGATTATGAGATTTCAGCATTTCACACGCTACTGATCAAAGTAGAAAATGAAGATCCATTGGTTCCTGATGTAGCATATGGCCCCAGCTCTACAGCCACAGTCCAGATAACTGTCTCAGATGTAAATGAAGGCCCGGTTTTCCACCCAGACCCCATGACAGTGACCAAGCGTGAGAACATCACTATTGGCAGCATGCTGTTGACAGTAAATGCCACAGATCCTGATTCCTTGCAGCACCAGACCATTAGGTGAGTATATTAGTATCCAATCTAAGCCTGGAAAGGGAAGTGTAAATGCCTGCTCTGTCTGTAGAAGCTGGTTGTCAGGTGCAACATAGCATTAAATTAAACTTGTTAGAGACCTGGAAAAGGCACAGGAATTTGTCATAATGAAAAAAGTTTTGAGGTGATGGAGCTAAGAACTCTATTAGTTAGCTGATAGATAACAGCTCTGCCTCTCATGAGGCTGAGCAATAAGGCAAACCTGGAGAATATGAAGCCAGAGAGACAAAGTGAAGTTGTAGTTCAATGTAGAGCTGTCAAGAGATGAGGTAAATGTTGGCTTTAGATGCAGTGGAATGGTATCGAAGATGCTTGTCCAGGCAGGGCTTGCACTAGATGACCCCTGAGGACCTGTCAGCTCTGAGACCGTGATTCTGTGATAAGAGTACATAACTACCCACAGAGAAATCGTATTTAGAGTGTACTGATATACTGATGAAAGTGTGTGGGAGTGAAAAGGGGGATGAGACAGAAACTTCAGAATTGCTGGCCCCATTTCTCAGAGCATGTACAAAGACCAAAAATAATTATTGTCAGATTAGTATTAAGCAGACTGATCAGCTAATGCTTCAGAATTTGAAGCTGCAAAATGCATATCGTTCTTTGTGAGATACGGTGCATATGCAGATGTCTCTACATGCACATGCACGCATGCAAACTCGTGATTTTACTAGTGTAAGAAATGCCTGATGCAGAAACTCCCTCCATTGCTATAGATCAAAAACTGCTAGGATCCTGAGAGGTTCACAGAATCATAGATTTAGAGCTGGAAGGAAGCTCAGAGCCATTAATTCTGCCTTGCTGCATTTTATAGATACAGAAACTGAGGCACAGAGAGATTAAGTCACTTAGTCATGGTTACATAGCTCCTATGTCATAGAGAGATAGGACTCGAAATTAAATCTTCCTGACTCTAAGGCCAGACCTCTACAGCCTCTATGTGCTGTGTTGACTCTTGCTCTCTTATTACTTAATAATACAATTTCATCCATGTGAAGCTGCTATTTGTATATATGTATACAAAAGTCTAACCTGCTTTTCAGAAGATATGTGTATATATGTGTATAAATTAGGATCATATGTTAAAAAATCTACATATTGGCTTTTAAAATCCTCCATAACTTAGCTCCAGTGACTAGACTTCTTGCTGTTCTTCATACAAGACTCTTCATCTCTTGGCTCCGGGCATTTTCACTTGCTGACTCTCATTCCTGACATTCTCTCTCTCTCTCTCTCTCTCTCTCTCTCTCTCTCTCTCTCTCTCTCTCTCTCTCTCTCTCTCTCTTTCATCTCCACTTCCTTATTTCCCTGGCTTCTTTCAAGTCTCAACTAAAATCTTACCTTTTATCAAAAGCTTTTACCAAGATGGTCCCCTTCCCATGCCAATGCCTTACTTGCATTTATGGTTTGTCCATAGTTGCTTGCATGTTTGCATGCCTCTTGGGAGCTCCTTGAGAGCAAAGTCTTTCTTTTGCCTTTCTTTGTATCCCTAAGATTTAGGACAATACAAGGGACATATAAGGTGCTTAATAAACACTAGCTGATTGACTAATTGACCACAAATCTTTTGCTCAATAGCTGACTTGCTTTTCCCCCAAAAAAGATATATAAATATATACATATACAAATATGTGTATATACATATATGTAAATATAGATATTTACATGTGTGCATTCTTATATACATACACATGTATGCATTTATACACATATGCATAGATATGTAATATAAAACTTCTGAAATATAATATATCCAAACAAGCATAGTATTATGCTTCTCTTTTCTTCACATGAAAAAAAAAACAGATATGGAAAAGAAAGCTGTTTTCCAATTCCACCAAAGAAATCTATTTTGCAACAAAACTTTCTGAAGTTTTGATCAACAGGATAAAGTTAGAAAGGAATGCCTATAAAACTGTGAATCTGAAATAGTAATCTTCTTTTACACAGAACCTGGGAAAGGAAACGCACTATTTAAATATCAGCAGGAATGCTTTATTTAAGTGCCTCTGTGGAGAGACCTCTAGCTCAAAGGAACATCAGCTAGTCTACAATTTTCAGATGTCTTCAGGGAAGTTTAAATGTAATTTTGTGTTGCTAAAGTAAGGGCTGAAATAGGTGGCTCTTCTTCAGGGAGAATAAAATGGAGTAAACTGTTGCTGATATGCTAAGTGACTTGTGTGGAGAAGAATGGCCTTAGTTTAGCAGACAGATGGAAGTTGGAGTATGATATAGGGGCATTAAAGAAATGAAATAGCTTCCCATTTCTGGAGTAGTACATAATCTTCCAGGTTTCAAGCTTTTGCATCAGAAAATCTAGTTGAAGTGATAGAAACAGTTTGCTATTCTGCAGGTGGAATGTCTAAGAGCTCTGCTATTTACTAATCAGTTTTTGCCAATTATATCTTCTTACCAATCAATTTCTTAAGTAAAAAACAGAAAGTCAGTATGCTTTTGCTCATTTCTTTGATTTGCTTCCTTAGAGAAAGCCATTAATCCATTACTGTCACTTATGTTTGCTGAGGAATGGGTAAACACTGTGGGCCTCATGGCATAGGTCAGCATGGTATTGGGGCCATTGGGTCCACTGCACTCAGCTTAGGACTCGGCAGAACTCCCTTACTTTCTGGGACCTTGTAGAAATTCAGGAATAGCCAGACTATATTGTGGGCAGGTTGTGCTGTGTTTGTGGGAACTATTTTGTGGGAAAAGGGTCAATTATCCTTCGCAATCTTTGATCTTCCACAATGTAAAGTCGTATCTCATGAGATTGGAGATTGCTCATGAAAAGTCTTGGGGGCAGAAAGGGAAAACGGTCTAATAATCATGATCCTGGTCCTTGTACAGAAACACAATCTGAATCAATTATGTTGTGAGATTCTTTGGAAAAAAAAAAACTCCCACAATATTCTGTTGGGAAAACAAATGGTGCATAATAGATTTTAGAAAAAGATCACTGAGAACACTAATTTGTTTCTTAAGTGGAGTTCACTATATAGCTAATTAAGAGCCAATTAAAATGTTCCTTAGCCTCATCTCCTAAAGAATCTTCAGGCCTAGGAAAAAGCAACTTAATTCAACAGTGATCTCTGTAGGTTCTGGGACCATGAATAACTGGGAATTAGTAATTTAATAATTATAAAACATTTGATTCATTCCCTAAAGCTGCAAAACATCTCAGAAGAAAATCTCATTTCAATTCAACAAATGTACTTTTAGATCCTGTTAGGTACAAGGCTCTGAGATACAAAGACAGAAAATAAGACAGTGCTTGCCCTTGAGAAACTCACATTCTATTGGACGGTTGCAACATATGTGCAGAGAAGCAAATAAAGACATATACCTTTTTTACTTTGCTTCTGATTTTTATAAGTCTAGGGCAGTGATTTTCAAGGTTTTTGGTTTCAGGACCCCTTTATACTCTTAAAAAAAACTGACTCTTGCAAACAGCTTGTTTTGTGGGTTATATCTATTGAAATTTTTGTTTTTCAGTTGTTTCAGTCATGTCCAATTCTCCATGACCCTATTTTGGGTTTTTCTTGGCAAAGATACTAGTGTAGTTAGCCATTTCCTTTGCCAGCTCATTTTACAGATGAGAAATTAAGCAGAGTAAAGTGATTTATCCAGGGTCATACAGCTAGTAAGTATCTGAGGTAAGATTTAAGCTCATGAAGATGAGTCTTACTGATTCCAAGCCCGGTGCTGTAACCACTGTGCCACCACTGCTGCCACCAATGATGCCTCATTGAAATTCACCATATTCAAAATTAAAATATTTTATTATTATTATGAAAATAGTTTTCGACCTCATGGACCCAGCAAAATGTTTTCAGGGACCCCAGGAGTAGCAAGACCACTGTTTAAGAATCTCGGGTTTAGTGAAATCCTCATGAAAGATAAAGACTTGTAATTTTCTCAGTCTTTGACAGTTTTTTGATGGCACTGAGAGGCTAGGTGACTTGCCCAGAGAAACAGCAGTATGTGTCAAAGGTGGGACTTGGACCTGAGAAAAGAGATGAGCTCTCCCTCCATCTGCTATGCCATGCTGTTTTTCATTTATAAAGTAATTTCAAACAGAAGTAGAAAGCACTGGTTACAGGTGAACAAGAGCAAACAGTAACAGGTCAGGAAGATTGGCAAAGGTCTTAGAATAGAAAGTGGCACTTGAGCTTTATTTGCTCTTGCTCTGAGTGAAGGTCTCCAATTCTTACCAAATTAGTTACACAATAGATAAATTTTCCTCATTATGTATTCAGAGTAAATAGTTGACCTAATCTTTAAATATAAAAACTCCTGTGTGGCCCCCAGCGACAGCGAGGTGATATCGTGGATATAGGCACCAGGCCTGGCATCAGGAAGACCTGAGGTCAAATATTTTCTCAAACACTTACTAGTCATGTGAACCTGTACAAGTCACCTAACTTTGTTTACCTCAGTTTTCTCATCTGTAAAATGAATTGGGGAAGGAAATGGCAAATCCCTCTAGTATCTTTGCCAAGAAAAACCCAGATGAGGTTATGAAGAGTCAGACATGACTGATATATCTCAATAAAAACAGCACGACAGCAACATATCCCCTAGAATACATAGATAACTGGTCCCTGGGACATCCCTCTAAAGTAACATCCTTCTCACCAGGCTTGTGTCTCTCAGTCTAACATTTTATATGAGGACTATCCAGACTTTAGCCATAACCATTCCACTGTTGATTGCTCCTCTCTTCTGTTTTATCCCATCAAGAAAAATAATTGTGAGGCAGCTAGGTGGAATACTGGGTGGAGCTTTGGCTTCAGGAAGACCTGAATTTGAATCCTGCCTGAGGCACTTAACAGCTGTGGACTCTAGGCAATTCATCAACTCTTTCATCTTTAAAATGGGAGTCATAATATCACCAGCTAATTAGCAATAATAAGGCATCTAAATGGTGAAGTGGATAGAGTAGTGGGCCTAGAGTCAGAAAGACACATGTTCCTGAAGGCAAATCTGGCCTTAGAAACTCACTAGCTGTGTGATCCCAGGCAAGTCACTTAGCCCTGTTTGCCTCAGTTTCCTCACAGGTAAAATGAGCTGGAGAAGGAAATGGCAAACCAATCCAATATTTTTGCCAAGAAAACCCCAGATGGGGTCAGGAAGAGTTGGACATGACTGAAGATAACTGAACAACAATGATAATAGCGCCAGCATCAGGGCATCTTTGTGTCATTGAGTGAGATGATGTATGTACTTTGCAAACCTTAAGGTGCTATGTAAATATTAGCTTTGATAACAATGAAAATAAAGAATAATTTGAGCTTAATTGGGGCATTCATTGGTCTTTTCTCAACCTTTACTTCTGTAGACAGGTACCATCTGTGGATTAAATGACACAATCTTGGCACAGATCCTCGGCTGTGAATGCGCCTTTAAAATGTGTTCTCTGATATTATTTCTAAAAGCAGAGTAGCAGGAACCACTTTGCAACAAGTAAAATTATAATTCTTTGTGATGTAAAACAGAGCTACACCTGGCCCCTTTTCTTTTTAAATTTGTATTTAAAGAACATGGGTGCAGCTCTTGGATGAATTGGACCCATTCCTTTTTGCTCTTGCTAGTTGGAAGACAAGCACTCTTATCTATGCTGATAACAGTATTTTGTTATCTTGAGCCAGGAGTGGACTTCAATGGCATCCTGTTGGCTAATTGTTCTCAGAGTGGCTTGCCAACAGTGATACTGTAACTGAAATCATTGTGTTTGGCAGACGCACTCTAACATTACACTTATCCTATCTAACATGTGAATTCATTCAGTAGTTGGGGGAGTATTTTGCTGCTTGTTTATGCCTGTAGGCACATCAGGCATAAGAGACTCTACAGAAACCATACTGTTTTCTAGTATGGCCAGGGTGGTCAGGCCAAAAATTCCGTGTTAAGTGGCATGGAGATCTTGGCTCTTAACCAACTGTGAGTATTCAAGCAGATTCAAAGTTCCTCTTTGAGGAAAATATTAACCCTATCTACTGGCTTCATTGTAGTGCAATGTTGAAGAGAAGTGGGGACCACTGCCCTTTGCTAGGCTAGAATGAAAACTAGGCTTCTAGGCCACCATGACTGTGTAAACTTGATCTCCATGAACAGCATCTGAAGCACAAAGATGTGTCTTTAATAAACAGGACAGAATGTCAACATGATAGCATTCATTGGGGAAATCACTTGTCATTAGACTATCATCTAATGCTTGTCAAAAGCTCATGAGCAACAACCTGACAGGAAGCCTAATGGACATGCTAAATATTCCTTTCTCTCCTTTTTCCCAGCTCTATTCAATTCAACAAATATTTAAGTGCCTACTAACTTCAATAGAGATGAGGCATAGATGGAAAACAAGGAGGACCTAGGTGGTGTGGTAGATAGAGTGACTCATCTTCCTGAGTTCCAGTCTGGCCTCAGACACTTACTAGTTGTGTAAACCTTGACAAGTCACTTAATCGTGTTTGCCTCAGTTTCCTCCTCTGTAAAATAAGCTAGAGAAGGAAATGGTAAGCCACTCCATTATCTTTGTTAAAAACAAAACAAAGCAAACTAAAAAAAAAAAACAAAACAACAAAAAAGCCCAAACGCAATCACAAAGATACAGCATTGAAATGACTTAACAATGACAACATGTTCAAAATACCATTCTAGGCACTGGAGACAGAAAAAGCAAAATTAAATTGCCTTTGTCCTCAAGGAGTTCTACTTGGGAGATCCATCATGTAGACAAGACGATAATTACACACAATGTAAAAAGTAATTTCAAGAGAGGACATGGTCATAATTGAGGGGGCGGGGTGGAGAGGGAAGATGGGGATAGAATCAGTGAAAGCCTAATATACAGCCCTTGAGATGTCCTTTGGTCTAGGCATAGAATAATGAGAGGAAAGGAGTGCATTCCAGATATGGGGCAACATGTGAACAAAAGTACAGAGAGCAGAGAGGGAATGTTGCATATGGGGAGCAACAAATGGCCCTGGATTCTCCTGAGTGGAGAATGCATGAAGATGAATAAAATGAAATGACTGGCAATGGAGCATAATATACTTGGTCCATGGTCTCTTAGTTGTCCTTGCAAAAATGTCTTCACTAAATTAAGATTTGATGTTATGCCCACAACTTATAGAAGAAGTTTTTTGTGTGTGTTTTTTGGAGCTGTATTCAAAGATATTGTCTCCAATATGGTCCTTGTATAAAGATTCTTAGAAAAATTTCTACTATATATTAGTTTGCAGGGTAAAGTTTATCCCTTATGATGGACTTACCTGCTTATGAGAAACAGGATGCTACATACAAAGAATGCTGGGTTTGGAGTCAATAGACCTGCTACCACAGCTTTGCTCTGAAAATGACCAGCTATAAGATTCTGGGCAACTCACATCTCTCTAAAACTCAGTTTTCTCATCTGTCAAATGAGCTTTGTGTATTAAATGGCCATAAAATACTTCTTACTTATGCTATTTACCATACAGTTTTGTTAAAAAGAGAGTGCTTCGTATACTTAAAAGTACTATAGGAATGAGGATTTAGTGTGATGATCTATGCTTAATAAATTTATGTTAATTTGACTTGACTATCAGGCACTGGAGATTAGAGAATCCCAGCATGTGGACACTGAGTTTAGCTTTTAGTTTCCTAGTTGATAAGGCAAAAAGGTAAATTCCTTTGGGAATTAGTATTATTGTTGTTGTTATATTATGAAATTATTATTATATGTTCTTGTGCCAACCAATAATTACCATATAATCCAAAGGAATTTGCCTTTTTGCCTTAGCAACTAGGATACTAAGAGCTAAACAATGTCCCCCAGTCAGAACAGTTTCATCTCTAGTGCCTGGTAATATCTCTCGCTTTGCTCCTTTTGGTTAGTTTTACAGTTTTAACTTTTACTTATGGGTATGTATTCAAAATATATATCAAAGCCAAGTTAAATAAAAATGCATTTATTGTCACCTATTAGGCTCTAGGCACTGTGCTAGAAATAGAGAAATAGATCAGAAATGACATAAATAAAATACAGCTTCCAAATCATGGACAAAGAAGTCCAAGTCTCATTTCTGCTAATTTCTTGAGCAAAAAACCCTCCATTATTCTGACTTGGACTAAATCTCTGTCAGATGGAAACTCTAGATAATAACATTTCAGTATTACTCAGCCAGATCCAATAAGGAATAAGTTTTCAACTGTAATGACTCTATGGATAAGAGATTTATCACTTAGCAGGTACCTATTGTCTAGTATAATTGTGTATAGAACAAAAGGTTTCTTTGAGTTTTCTTATTGGGCTGTATTTTTGTATGATAATAAATTAGCCATGAATGGACAAATCCTAATAAAGCAGAGAGATTAGGGGTGACTAATTAGGTGGCCACTAAAATCTTCTTGCTTGTTGGTAATCACACTTTTCAAGCATTTATAATGGCCTAGCTCAGCTTATTACTTTGATTCTCAGCTGGTTAAAAATAACAGATGAAATATGGCTTTAGCTCTACATTCACAGCTTAGGAATACCTACATTTAATTTTAAAGACAAAGAACTAAGAGACAGGGTAATGCAGTGGAAAGACCCTGGACTTGGAAGAGGAAGACCTAGGTTTGAATAATAGGTCTGCTACTTTCCATATTTTAGAAAAGTCATTAAACCCATTGGGGCTTCAATTAACCCTGAAGAGCCTCAGGTCCCTGATTCAGTTTGGAATGAACTCTCTCCAATTATAATAGTGTTAATTGTACTTTCACTCATATCATCAAAGTATACAAAAAGAGGACCAAAAAGCAGATGGTCTCCCCTTGTCTCTCCCTCTGTACTCCACAGAAAAAATGTATTTTTGATTTAGATAACAGCACCTCCGTGTGAATGATGAGAGTCTTTTCAGGTCAAAAAAAAATCAGTGATCCCTCTACCTACAGTTGCTATTATCTGCAAACCGGTTTATGCCATGTCAAAACAGGGTCTGTATGATTTGAATCTGCATGTGTCTAAATACTCCACCCTCCATCCCCCAGTTTACAACCTTGGTTTTCTGGATTTTTCATCTTTTAGCCTTGTTTCCCTGCTCCTAAGTAAATTTTTATTCTATCTCCTACCCCTGGAGGGCATTTCCTCATTCTAAACATATTTGTAAGTGTGGGCATGTGAGTCAACAAATCAACGATTCCACACCACTTGAAGTATCTAACAAAAAGAACAAGATGATATGCCCAGGTACCTTAACTAGATGAAAACACTTCTCGATTGAATCAACCAGTAATAGCCTTCAGAGGAAGTGTGGAAAAAAATCCTTGACCAATTTAGATGTCCTTGATAGCTATGGGATAAATTTTAATGACATTGCAGAGTAAGAATATTTAATTTATTTGAGAAAATTTGGTTAGGTCTTGTAAGTTGTCTGTAAAATAATAATCCAGTTTTGACTCCAAGGATTTGAGTATTTATCATTCTAGTAGTAGATGCCTCCAGCCAGGCCCCTTAAAAGAAATTATTTGGGGTCAGGTGCAGAGAGGAAGAGAATAGGGATAAAAGACCTTCCAACTCAGCCTAGGTGTTACTCTCCTTCCTTCCACCCAAATTTCACTAGATAAGGACATTGTGATCTTCAGAGAATTTGAATATAAAGACTTCTCATTGGTCTTCTACTCCTAGTAGTTGATGTAGTGTCTACAACAGGGGCTAGGAACAAATATCATATTTTCAAATTTCATATATTGAATGCCCCTACCCCTTTTGCCAAAGACCTTTTGAATTCTCTCTCTCTCTCTCTCTCTCTCTCTCTCTCTCTCTCTCTCTCTCTCTCTCTCTCTCTCTCTCTCTCTTTCTCTCTCTCTTTGTGTGTCTATCTCCTTATCTACTTTTACTTTGTAGTAGGTGTTTTCTGTTGTCAGAAAGGAAGGGAGGAATGGAAGCTTCAGCAATGAAAAGTGGCAAAAGCCTGAAAGCTATTATGCTTTTAACAAAATAAATGTAATAATTCTAAGAGAAAAAGAAGGAAGAGGAAAGATAAATTTTTTTTATGACCAGACCATGCTGGGTCAACAATCCTGAAAGCTGAAACTCATTTTTTTATATTCTTATTTGTTTTCCTAGTATAGATGAGCATCCTGGCTATTTGCTGGACTGTTGGGATTAGTCTCTTCCAATAAAAATTTTGTGGTTGTCAAAATGGAGAAGGCATCATAGGTTGAACTCTAAATATTTTTCAGTATATCCAGGCATATACTATCATACTCTTAGACATTTGGATGAAACATTTTAGAGACATGTTAGTATAGTCAGTTTATTTGAATATCCTTCTGTAAATTGTATTGAAAGTTTAAATGTGTCATCTTCAAACAGAGTTTCATTGGATCCCCAGATTACCCCATTCCACACCATAATGTCATTTTCTGAAGAGTCTCTAATGACCCTGGCTGCAGATTCTTTTTACAGTCTCTTGAAATACTACATAAGGTACCTCCAGTCTAGGGTGGACATGTTGAGGACTGTGGTAGGCTCAAAGGTGGAGCATAGAGTAGACGTCAGGCAGAAGTAGGAGGAGAAAGAGGAAGAGGACCAAGTAAAGATAAAGCCATCTCAGAATTTGCACTCCTACTAAAATGCTTGAGCCCCTGGCCCAGAGGTGGAATAAGTCTTTTGAATTTTAGAGGTCAGAAAATTTGGGGTTTCTCTTCATTGTCATAATCTTAATGGTGTCTGTTAGAGAGATAATACACAGGAGGCACTGGAGGTTTAAGAGGGACTTCTCCTATGAACCTTTTCCCTTCATTAAAACATAACCAAAGTTCTCCTCCTGCTTCTCAGATAACTCTGCCTCTTTAACAGGGGGAATAATAAACATCTAAGCCCTGAGAATTTGGGTCTCGGTCTCTAATATTTCTCAAGCTTTCTCACATGCCTCTTTTTCCTCCCATCTTTGGGATAAATCAGTCTGAACCTCTCATAACAAGACTTCCACTGACAGCTCACCAGTATCTTTTTCTCACAATAGTTAACTTTAACCAAACTACAACTCAAGAAACCGAATTGCCCACTTGGCTCCCCCACTTACCAAGGTTATCTTTTTCTCCTGTGGCTACTGCTCCTTGCTTAGCTTCTGCTCCTTGCTTGGTTTCTCTCAGGTTGTGGCTGCTTGCTACATCATCACTGCTTCCACTACTAGGTTGAGGTCTTTCTAGACGGGTCTGGAACACTGCTGTGTCTGTCAATGAACACTGACTCTCTCACACCTTGAGGCTAAATCAGTCTGGGTCTCCCACAACATATCTACAACTCTTGCAGCCTTTCTAGTCCCCTTCTTATCAAGAGTATCCCAGATTTTCATCAAAACTTTCTCAAGGTCTCCAGCATTAGGGGCACATCCTCCCACTCCTGAGAGGAGTACCCCTGTACATACACCATCCCCCCCATCCCTGGGGAGGAGTCCATAGAACCATAGCTACAAAAAAAATAATACAATAAATGGGAAATAATGGACAACTATCCCATTGCCACTGAACCCCATACTTTCCTTTAGTCTGCACAGATCCTGCCAACTATGCCAATTGTTAGACAGCTAATACACAGGAGGCACTGGAGGTTTTGGATTCCATCCTCTAATAGGTTCACTCTTGATCGGGTCAGACAGGAAAGAAAACTTCAATGGGGTTAATAATAAGTTTTATTCTAGTCTAGTCTTCTCTAATACAGTATTGCTGATAATGGAAGCACCACAAACTCCTACCGTATTCTCTAATCATCCTACTGGCAGGGGCCAATGGGGGGGGAGGGGCAACTAACCCTACCTCTTAATGGGGTCAATCAAGATAGGCACAACTTGTGCATTCAACCCTAAAGGGTTCTGCTAAATCCCTTCAACCCTCAATGGGGGCCAGTTGAGGCAAACATAGATTCCCCCCCCTCCCAAGACTTGATAGAGGTCAGTCAAGGTACATAGCATTCTAGCTTGTGCATTCAACAATAAAGGTTCCTCGACTCACTGACCACTGACCACCTGTTTTATAGGGCATCACACAAAGAAGGCATATTGCCAGCAATAGCCTCACAAGTTTACATCACCTCATCCCTGGATCTCACTATGCAGTTGCAGTGGATGTTTGCAGTTTCAGCACACAAGTTTATATTATTTATCCTTATATAATGCTGCACAAATGTGGTGGAGATGTTAACTCATATCTAATACCTGGGAAACAAAGATTGTTTTGGCCATGGATCCTGGGAAACTGAGGTTGTTATAGCCATAGATCTTGGGAAACTGAACTCTAAGAAATAATAACAAAAATCTATTTTACACACACTAAAATCTACCTTACTTACACTAAAATTCACCTTACTGACAATGTCCCTGAAATAGTTGGCAGAATGTCTATGTTGGGAGCCCTGGGGGGAAAAACAACAAAAAACTCGGCACACCCAGCCAGCTTTGAGATTGGACAAGGAGCCCAGCAGAGAAGCTACAATCACATTTAAGGGGGATGTCTTAGGGACTATAGCAAAATAGCTTCCAGGAATTGTATTAGCTCCCTTTCCCATATGGTCTCAGTTTACGGGCCACTTTCCCCATGGTAGGAAAGTATGTCACAGATTTTTGAGTGATGTTTTGTGCCAATGGCACCAACTCTACTACCATGATAAACACTTCTTTATAAAATCTAATTGTATCTGGCTGATTAATTGATATTAATGGATAATTATGGAAGGAAGTACACTGCTGGTTGCTCATGAATTATGGCATTAGACAACCACCACCCAACTCATTAAAGCTATTCACAATACCATGAGGGGTAAGTAGCAGTGAATTCTGGGGACCCAGCCTCCCAGTGTTAGTGACGTTGGGAGAAGAGTTCCACAATTCAAAATATATTTAAAAGCCATAGCAAAGACTAGCGAAAGCCAGGGTCTCAGACTCCTCCTCTGTATAATAGCAGGAGAGTCGAGTGGGTGGACCCAATTAAAAGTAGCAAATGTTTATTAAGCACTTTCTGTATGAAAGGTATTGTTCTCGGCTCTAGGGAAACAAAAGAAAAAAAATGAACCCCTGCCTTTCGGGAGTTCACATTCTATTCAATGTTCTATAAAAGTCTCTTCTAGCTATAATTCTAGGATCATTCCCCCTCTCCCTACCCCAACCCCTTATCTATGAGTTAGAGTTACCACTGTTGAGGGACACACAACCAGAATCATTGGAGCAGGCATTTTATGAGTTTTTAAGCTGTTGGAGTTGTGAGAAGGAAAGGGCTTTCTGGATTTTTAAATAACCATGAACATTTTCAGATGGAGGAAACTACATGTTTCTAATCCAGACTTCTCAACAATCTTTGGCCTTCCTCTTGCCCTGACCCATTTCCTGTGATCTCAGCAATACTCTTCTTTTTTTTCTCTTAAATTAATTTTATTTTTTTAGATATCATTCCTTCATATTCAACTCACCCTGTGCCTTCTGTATGTGTGTGTGTATATATATATATATATATACACACACACACAAATATATACAAACTTACATATATACATACATTGACACATACATATGTGTATATACACACACACATATATATGTATACATATATAGTATAGATATATGTGTGTATATATATGCATGTTCCTTTCAGCTACTATGATACTGAGGTATATAGGAATGTAAACAAAACAGTTCAACTTTAGTAAATCTCTTATGATTTCTCTTTCTTGTTTACCTTTTCATGCTTCTTTTGATTTATGTGTTTGAAAGTCAAATTTTCTGATCAGCTCTGGTCTTTTCACTGAGAAAGCTTGAAA